>JAJMBA010000005.1:0-388154 GCA_030565205.1 Williopsis galapagoensis | reverse complement strand
GTATGCGAATCTCTTGAAATGATCATCAATGACTAATAGATTATCAGAGATAAGAGATGATGTAATACTAGTGTCTAACAAGAGTATTTATGTTTCTCGTATGTTTTGCATCCTTGTCTTGTTTTCTTCTTGTTCTTGGTTATGATACTAGAGTACTTGATGTGTGTTTATTGATTGACCTCACCGATGAGTCACTAGTGAGGGTCAATTGGGTGTCAAGAAGGTCGTTGTATCACCAACACACGATGGTGAAGCTGATTCGATCTTACAGTCAATATGGTGTCTGGATGTAAAGTTCTGGTGTCCTGATGTCAATTTATGTACTTATACTTGTCTAAACAAGATTTAAAACTAGACAATCCAAGTAAATCAGGATTTTAATCAATATAATAAAGACTAGGGTGTTTAATGGAACCAACTTTAGACCAATCTGAAAACTTTTACATAATGATTTTAGTTTTTACTCAATACGAATTTATTGTATTTTCATTTTTCAAAATGAAATAAAAGTCCATTTTAAATTGAAAATATCTACAATGAAAAATACAATTGTTAAATATTAAACAATTCAATACTTGTTGTTTCATCGAACTAATAGTCTTAAAATCTTAAATGGGCATTGTTAGGAGATGAGCTATTCAGTTTAGTCATTGAAAACCATCTAAAGGACTCATGGAACACTTTTATCGAAGACTACGTGAACAACCCAATTCCTTCAGGACACAACGTTAACAGCTTTCTTATAACACAAATAAGCAAGCACATTACGACTACTGTCAGTAATACTCACTGAATCTCAACTCATTCACGGCTTCTTCCGGTCCCAGTGTTATACAATATCCAGGAAAACAGGAAAATGGAAATCGGAAAAACACATGTTACCAAGTTCCCATCCCGTGAGACCCGAGAGGACCGAAGTCCGACTCCGAGATAAGCGGAAAAAGCTCGCTGCGTAACCGTTTGGGCCCTGGGGAAGTAGCTTTTTATAGGGGGTCGAGACTCGGTCGGGGTATTTCATTTCGGCAGTGTGCAAGTCACAAGACCATAAGAGGAGACCTTCGATGCTGTTAATAATAATAAGTCATCAATCACTTTAACAAGGCAACAAACAAGTTTGATGGATCCATTCCCAAAGGCAGACGACAGGCTGGAGTTAAACGGGGGTATTCGAACGTCTCGGGTTTATGCTTAGAAAGCGGGAAAGGCGGGCTCGGAGTGTGTATTTTCACAAAAAGCTAAGCGATTCCTTTTTAATTCAGGTTACTCACGCATGCCGATACCTCCGCTGTTTGGGAATTATGCTTATAAACTTGGCACAAAACTTGTCACGGTATGAACCCTGTGAAATTGAAATGGGGGGAATTTGACGAGCAAATTATCCTTGTCTGTTTCCAACTTTTTACTGTAAACCGTAACTGTGATTCAGTGTACAAACTCCAACTAAAAGTCCCATCCCCATTACAAGCTTAGTTTAATCAAATGTTCATACCCCAGTAGATAGACCTTTTAGATAGGGTGGTGTAGCCTGACAAATAACTATATGTTTTCAGAATATATACCTCATTTTTTACCGGAAAGAAAAGAAGAACTGGGGATACATGAGGATGCGGCCAAAAGCCAAGCGGACCTATCCTACTAGTCGTAGTTGGGGCTCTAGAGTTTTGATTCTGTAGCAACGATTCCATACACAATTAGAGCGATATATCCTCTTCACCTTGTTTAAAACTTGACATATCCCCGATAAGTTACACAAACAGCAGTGACACATGGGTTTGCGCCACTGTAGCATCTGCGACCGCCCTATCTGCCAGCTATCACCCCTAATCGACGGCTTTTTCAGGATAGCGATAACTCCATATTATTAGCACAAGTCTTGGAAGCTGAGGGTGATGTGCCAGATGGAGATATGGTGGTGGCGGAGTTCAGCCTGTTTACAGCTGTGTTGTGTCTATGCTAAGAGTTATGCAAGATTGGAATCCCGAACGATTGTTTCTTTCTCTTTTCTCTCGTTCTATGCTTCTGTTTGCGCTTAGCCAGAGTCACGGACTACGCTCATCTGCTCAGTTATAAAGAAGCACGTCCCATCCAGCTGACCTTCTTATGTACCCGCAGTGCTTCGTGGTAGATGTTGCGAAACCCTTAATACCGACCCTCGTTGCTGGATCTCATCTCATCACACACTCACTACCACTCATTGACACATTCCGACTCTATAATGGAATCATATAACGGAGCAGTGGCCACTCCTTACGACGCCCTCATCCTTCTAGAAGCCTCACGTATCGGTCTCATTCCAAGGATCAAACATCGTCTCAAAAATGAAAGAAGTATGATCCAACCCGGGAATATCTTCATATGGAATGAAAAAGAAGCAAAGATGCGTCGCTGGACCGATGGCAAATCTTGGAGTGCTTCAAGGGTGACGGGTTCATTCTTGACTTATAAGGAGATGGAGACAAAGGCCTTGAATTTCAATTATAAGAATGATGGACTGATCAAACAAAGCTTCAGTGTCAATAATGCTAACGGTGAAAAGTTGCATTTGATCTCATACACCACCACCAAGCATTATTCAAACTCAAAATTGAGGAACAGAACTCCATCTACAGATCCTTTCTTCAAAAAGATTACAGTTTCCAAGGATATTTATCCGCAAGTTGAAAGATTCTTGAATGAATCAAACAAGACATCAACCAACGCACACACTTCGTTGTCATCTTCATTGCCAACCCCATCATATTCATCCCCACTATCAACGTCATCATACTCGTCACCATTATCTGAAGATGATACCGCAGTGACAAACATGGATGACTTATATGCAGAATCATATACCCATTCCAACGTTCAACCAAACAACATGAATTCCAACTCTGGATCCAGTCCAGTCAATATAATGAAACATGACCAATCTCAACCTCAAACGCAATACATCCCTCAATATCAACAACCACAACAACAAATTCGACTACCACCATTGAGCTCAATACCTAATAAATCATCAGTGCTAATGCCTAGAAGGTCCGATGACACTCAAACGCTAAGATGCTTGGATACACTCTCCTTCAGATGAAGCTACAATTTCGAGTTTTGTTCTATATACAACAAAATCTACAAATTATAATGATAAAGATAACCATTCATGATTAAAAAACTAAACTAAATCAAGGCTGTAGACAAACTTTCAGTAAATTTACTCTTCATCGTTGTCCCTTCTGTAATAGTCATCAATCTCCTCGGTGGCCTTACCCTTGGTCTCTGGGACACAGAGCAAGACAAAGAAGAAACTGACAAGCAAACAACCGGCAAAGACGAAACCAAGCTTGTAATCAATAGACTTGGTAATGTATGGTGTGAACAATGAAATCAAAAAGTTGGAGACCCAGTTGATGGAAGTAGCGATAGCCATGGCCAAAGCACGAGTCTTGACGTTATACAACTCACTGACAACGACAAAGGCACCTGGACCCCAAGTGGTGGCAAAGAAGATGATGTAGATACATGTAACAACGATCATACCAATACCGACACCGGATCTATCGGAACCATCACTACCAGCAAGGGCAAAGGAACCAAGAGAGGCATAGATAACCATACAGAGGAACATACCGACACTTCCGGCAATCAAATTTTGACGACGACCAAATCTTTCAATCGACCAGATACCGATGAAAGTGGCCAAGAAGTTGACAACACCGAGGATGATGGCGGTCTTGTAAGAGTCAGCAAGTCCAACAGAGGAGAAAAGAGTGGTACCATAGTAGAAGAAATAGTTTGCACCGGTGAATTGTTGGAAAAACATGATACCAACACCAATCATCAATCTCTTGAAGTTTTGAGTTTGACCACTGAACAACTCCTTGAATGAAGACTTGTCTCCATCACCGTTGACAGCAGCAGCGGCAGCAGCATCCTCCTTGTTTGCAACTAATGTGTCAATGATACCTGTAACCAAATCACAGTCAGGTTCAACATTGTTAAACTTGGCAACAGATAATCTAGCCTCATTCAACTTACCATGGTTGACGTAAAAGATTGGAGATTCAGGGACAAAGAACAACCCGAGAAGACTGATAGCGGCCCATGCAAAACCCAAACCAACTGGTGTCATCCATTCACCAGATGTACCAGCTTGGTGGGTCTTGGTTCCGTAGTTGGTAATGTTACCAAACAAGATACCGGCAGTGATCATCAATTGGTAAAGGACAACCATAGCACCTCTGATGATCAAAGGAGCAGACTCTGAGATAAACATAGGACCAACAACACTGGTGGTACCAATGGCAAAACCGGTAATGATACGACCAATCATAAATTGATACCATTTGTTACTAACATCAGATAAAATTTGAACAACAGTACCGGCAATGTAGACACCTAAGGCAATGTTAAGAATATACTTTCTACCCTTTTTATCGGCAAATGTAGCCAATGTTAAACCACCAACGGCACAGAAAATGTTGAAGATTGCAATGATCAAACCGTGAATGATTGGAGCAATAGCATACTCGCCAGTCTCCTCGTTCAAAGTACCAAGAGACTTCTTGAAAGAGTCAAAGTTGGTGACACCACCAACGGTACCGACATCCCAGCCAAACACGAAACCTAAAAAGGCAATGGAGAGACAGAAAAACACGGCCGAGCGGTATTGGATCAAATCCTTAAAAATGCCTTGGGCAGCTGGGACAACAGCAGCGTCAACAGCAGCGGCAGGAAGACCGGTGGAGTTAGTCTTGGTGGACCCGACATCGGTGGAGTCGGTCTCACTCTTAACAGTCTTGATATTCTTCTCAATATCAGTATTTTTGTTAACAGTAGTGGACATTATTATGTGATAATACTTTTATTTGTGTGGAGAGAGAGAGAGAAGAAGGAGGGATGATAATGGATTGGAATGAATTGAAACATTAGGAATCACTTTCATTTATAGCAGTTGAGCCCAGAAAGCACTCACACCACAGCGAGCACGATCAACGAACATTAGATATCCACTCCCCCGCAAATTAGATGTTGATCGCTTATCAAAAAGCCATACCCCAGGTTTATCACACTGGGAATCTCTGGAAAATGCACGCATCCCTCAAAGAGTCCTGGATCAAAACCGCTCATCTTGAATATCATCAAAAGCACGCACCATTTTGGAGAGTCTTTACCACACATCTTCCCAAAGACTTACGAGATCTTAGCCTCTCATCATGCATACCCCACCTTGTGATGTGTTATAACCTGGGGTTTCAGTGTGGATGTGAGAGACTGATGCAAATTGTGAACATCGTGATAACTGGTAACTACCACTGTGACAGAAACATCCCCGATGCAGAATCTTTCCTATTTAGGAACTTCCGGCCCAATTCTGTATTTCCGAGGGTGAAGTATCACGTGAACCTCCATCGCGTGCGACGCGTCGCATTTTTGTTCAGGGACTATACTTTTACTACACACACTCGATCTACACCATATATTTCTCCCAATTGACTTATTATATATTTATCATGGGTATAAAAGGTATGCGATCATATTTCTTAGGCTTCATTGATACTGATCCGGATATTAACAACCCAATATAGGTCTCAACAAGCTTCTAATGGAGCAAGCTCCATTGGCCTCCAAGTCCTACGATATCAAGGCCCTTTTCGGTCGTAAAGTTGCCATCGATGCCTCTATGTGTTTATACCAGTTCCTTATCGCAGTGAGGCAACAAGATGGACAACAACTCACGGATGAAGATGGTCAAACCACCTCGCATCTCATGGGTATGTTCTACCGTACTTTAAGAATGATTGATCATTCGATCAAACCATGTTATGTCTTTGATGGTACGCCACCGGACTTGAAAGGTCATGAGCTTTTGAAACGTCTTGCTAGAAGAACCACTGCCGAGGAGGCTTTGGCTAAGGCTATTGAAGATGGTGACAATGAGGCTAGAGAGAAGAACGAGAGAAGAACTGTAAGGGTTGGTAAGGTCCATAATGATGAGGCAAAGAAATTACTTGAGTTGATGGGTATCCCATACGTCAATGCCCCATCTGAGGCTGAGGCACAATGTGCTGAATTGGCTAAAGGTGGTAAGGTCTTTGGAGCTGCTTCTGAAGATATGGATACTTTGTGTTATAAGACTCCATACCTTTTACGTCATTTGACCTTCTCAGAACAGAGAAAGGAACCGATCCAAGAGATTGACATTGCCAAGGTCTTTGAAGGCATGGAAATGACACAAGAGCAATTCGTGGATCTTTGTATCCTATTGGGTTGTGATTATTGTGAAACTATCAGAGGTGTTGGTCCAGTAACGGCTTTAAAATTGTTCAACGAGCATGGAAAGACCATTGAAGGTGTGATCAAATACATTGAGGAAACTCCAGATTGTAAATATAAAGTCCCAGAAGACTGGCCATACCAACTCGCGAGAGAATGTTTCCTCAATCCAGAAGTCATTCCAGCTGATCAAGTCGAATTGAAGTGGAAAGAACCAAATGAGGAAGGATTGATCAAGTATATGGTTGAGGAGAAGGGTTTCTCTGAGGATAGAATCAAAAGTGGTATTGAAAGACTCAAAAAGGGATTGAAGACGAATTCCCAAGGAAGATTGGATGGATTCTTCAAGGTGAGACCAAAATCTGAAAAGGAACTCGCGGCGGCAAAGAAGAAAAGACAAGCTGAAGAGGCTGCAAAGAAGAAGGCTAAGAAGCAAAAGAAGAAATGATCGAATAACGTTTATACTTAATGTGTTACATATAAGAAAAGAGTCGAAATTGTAGCGATGTTTTAGTCAATATATCTATTTTCATTGAGAGACTTCAACAACCCAAAGATTTTTCAAGCGTTTGGCCTCTTCCAAAGGTTTCAAAACAAACACCAATGCAACCATCAACACCACACTTACCAACAACTTCATGCGATCGAAACTTGAGTTCAACTTATCGAATTGATTCGATGGATAAACCCTCGTACAGAAAACGTCTAATCCATACGTACACACGATACTCGTACTTTCCAGATTCGTTGGGATTGACACAATCTCATCAATACCAATAACCTGTCTCTGATGTGTGATGATGTTAGCTGGTTCATTTGTGATCACAGGATCATAAGGGAGGAGTTGATACTCTTGCTTCTCATCCTTGGTGAAATCACGGCCAACAACCCTTCTGGAGTTCAATACATATTTTGGAATGATTGCCACTTGTGAGTTCTCCAATCCGAATAGCACAGCTTTGGTGGTGACTCCAAACCTCGTCTTTGTAAGTCCTAGACTGTTGATCTTTTGTGGGAAGATGAATGATTTTGATAACACCACTGGTGCGACTCTTTGCTCAAATGGCGATGATGTTCCATCAGTAGAGAATCTTACGTTTGGAACCAATGATTCGAAAAGATCAAGTACAACGACGTATTGTTGTGGGGTTGGTGTGTTACCTTGATAAGTGTAAACTACCCAATGTTCACCAAATACAATGTTAACACTCCCGTTAACGACTTGAGAATCGTGATAAACTGAATGCAAAATCTCACCAGTGATAACATCAACCAGTTTGATTTGTAAAACACCAGTCTTTTCATTGAGGATAGCAACCGCACCCAAGTGTGGATAGAGATACTTGTAAAGAACTTCCCTATTACCCAAGACGATACCAACGTTTGCAATTGGCTCGTCTGCATCCTTTGGAACATAACCTGCAATGATCTCATCCTGGTTCAAGTTCAAACCCCAAGTATTTTTGACATTTTCACCTTCAACACGTTTACCAATTAATGCCTTTTCATTCTGCTTGACGAAATAATTGGTATTGGTGTCGAATCCATATGGAATATCATGACCAGACTCGAGTTCCAATACAACAGTTCGACTGAATCTCAACGAACGCTTCGCAGGGACAAATTGTTTCTTATCCAACATTTCACCCGTCTCACCATCGAGGGTGAACGTTGGTCCTGATTTTGTAAAGATGTAGATTTTGTTACCCTTACCAGCCTCGATTGCCAAGATATCGATGACGTTTGTATCAAAGACCCAGACATTCTCCTTGGTTAAAGTACTGATTGCAACGATTCGACCAGTCTTTGTAGCGAGGACCAAGAATCTTTCAAACCCGAAATATTTGTCGTTGTTGACGTTCAACAAGTCAGTCACACCAACTGCACCCCAGTTTGCGAACAATGAGTTCAAATAACCGTATCCGGTCTTCAACTCATTCAAATGACGAGACCATCTGGAAACGAATGCATCAATGATACTGTGAGTTTCTTCGTATAACAAGTCATCACCGGTGAGTAAAGTCTCTGGATCCACCTCGATGAAACAATGATCCACAATGTCAGAGAGTGAGTAATCTTTGGTCCACTCCGTTTCGGTGTTGTGTAATTGTCTCAAGATTCCGGACTTGAACACCACTAGTGTATCAATGTTTTGTAATCCATCAGTGGAAATGTAAAGTTCTTTGATCTGTTCGAATGGGAATTTCTCATCACCAAGGAAATGACTAACGATCTCAGCACCAGTATCAGCGTCAATGATATTTGCGTGGAACTCAGTGAAATGAACAAACACATCGTTGACGTATTTGAAATCATATTTAAAGACATTGGTGATTGTGAATTGTTTTGAGCCATGAATGGTGTAGACGTCGATGTTTCTATCCTTCTCAAATGCAACATAGTCAGAAGTATCCATTGGGATGAATTTCTCAAACTTTGGTAATTTGAAACTATCAGTCACTTGTCCAGACTTGTGATTGATTTGGATAGCATGATGATCACGTCCGGATTCAAAAACAATTTTGGAACCGAAAACTTCCTTGATGGATGTGAATGGAAATTTGAGTGTTGATACTGATAATGTTTCACCATTGTAGAATGCAGTATATGTCTTGTCAGAATCAGTGGTGGTGTAAATGACAAGGACGTTGCCATTATCAAACACTTGTAATGATGGACTTATCACTGATTCAATGCTTCCCAATTGTGAGACTTCACCATCTTGTGATAACGTCACCAACGTACCATCTTCCAATAACAGGACCAATCCCTCCCCGCTCTTGCTCAATGAAACGACTGAAGATGCAAAGTTCGCAAGCTCCTTGCTTAAGAACCCGTCATGGTCCCAAACACTGACAACAGCACCCATGGCACCATTGACACTAGTGACGATCTTCTCATCACCCAACTCAATCAAGGACGCATCACCATCAAGCTGAATACGCCATTGAATCTCACCATGCGTGAGTTTCGTGAGGATGTGAGAGTCAGTGATGGCGATGAAGGTGTCCTGGTCCAGCTGTGTCGGGATCAGTTGTTTGATGCTTCCGATTTGTGGGATGTGCCAATCAACGACAAAGGCTTCATCGTTGAAGATGGCCGTGCAGAGCGATATGAACGCCGACAGCCAGAGTAATACCAGCATGATGGTGTGGTGTGGGCTGTGGTTTGTTGGTTAGCGGTGCGTGGTGGAGGGTTTGGGGAATCTTTGTTGAAGTCCGTCCGGTGGGCTCGGGCATTCAGATTTCGATGGCGACAAAGACGGGTAGTTTCCATCATGAATTGGACTACTAATATTTCCAGAGCTATAAATATATGTATGTACATTCGAGTCATGAGTTACCTAATTTGATTCGTCTCTTTTCAAATTTGTCCCCTCTTCAACATCCTGAAGTGTTGAAGGCACAAGTCGTACGATGATTTTTGTCTCCAACAATCTCCAAGGGTCATTAATCTCCCAAATCTCATCGAAATCAAAATCCTCCTCATCCGTGGCCTCCATCAATAGCACTTCTGGAAATTGTGGGTCTCCAAATGGTGAAGAAGGAGCGCGTGGTCCATTAGGTTGGTACATTGGTAGGAAATCCTTAAACTCCCCTGATTGTAACTGTGTCAATAGTTGACTTTGTCTTGTAGTGTTGATCGATTTCATCTTGTCATATGCAACTTTAATCTCTGGACTACCGACCAATGCAACGGCTTGACGATCCAAATTCTCCTCTTGGTCAAGGATCCAATTATCCATTTTGATATTCCATTCATCAATACTCATCGGTTTATAATCCCATGGTCCAAACCACCAATTGGAACTCTTTCCCGACCTTAGTGCCATCTCTCTAGCTCTCTTAGCTTCATCGTACCATGGATCATAAGGCAATGCCAACCTTGACAATTCCAATCCAGAGTTGAAAAGGATATAAGTACCAGCTGCTCCATTGAGGAACTTTGTGACCCTTGACCAGAATGACGTCTCTCTCCATCTCAATCTCACTGTACGGAGCATCATCGTACCCAGGAAAGTTTGGAATGCCGTGAGACCATAAAGACCCATTAAGTTGTCAGGCGACGGCACTAAGGGACCCCATAGCTTGAGTCCAAAACTAGGACGGGTGAAGAAGACGATCTTGGTGGCACCGGGGAAGATTGAGCCCTCATTGCCATTGTTGCTGGGTGACTTACCTGAACCTGGAGGAGTGTATAGTCCCATATTTGTAGTCTTGAGTGTGTATAGTTATTCAATCCTGAGAAGATTGAGTGGTTGTCAGTTACTTGACAGGGTATTAATGGTTACTTCAACAAGGCAAAGACACAAAGAGACAATTTGGCCGTACATGCTGAGCATCACGTGATCTTCACGTGATGCTCATCCGGGCAGCGCAACCAAAGTTTTGCCAATTTCCACGGGCAGAATTGCAAAACGGATCAAAACAAAAAGCTACAAGATCACAAAACAAGCTCACAACACTCACACAGCCCCCATTACAACACCACGACACATGTTTGGCAGAAGCAACCCTACTAGTGGCTTCGGTGGCTTCGGCAACAACGCCAACACGGGTTCAGGCTCCGTCTTTGGAGCATCCAATGCCCAGCCATCTGCCTTTGGCTCTTCATCACCTTCCACTGGAGGTATGTTCTCCAGCAACAACAACCCCTCCAATGGGACATCTGCATTCGGCAGTTCCAGCTCCAATGCCTTTGGTGCCAAACCTGCCACATCAAGCATCTTTGGCGGTGCCGCCACCACGAACAACACCTCTCCATTCGGTGCCCAGAACAATACCAACTCTGGATTTGGTGGTGGTTCAGCATTCGGCTCCAATAACAATGCTTCATCCACCGGTGGACTATTCGGTGCTCCAAAACCAGCTACAACAGGCTTCGGTGCCTCTTCAACAGGCTTTGGGGCCCAACCAACATCGACTTTTGGATCCAATACAAACACTACTTTTGGTGGTGCCATGGGTGGTCAAAATCAGGGTACGGCGGTTAAACCGTTCGAGCCCTTCACTGAGAAGGATCCCACTGGAACCAGTATATATGAAAACATCACCGCCATGCAGGAGTATAAGAATTTTTCCCCTGAAGAGCTGAGAGCTCAGGATTATGAACAGGGAAGGCGTTATGGAAATTCACAACCACAACAATCAACAGGGTTTGGTGCTTCAAACACTTCATCTTCACCATTCGGTGCTAATAACAACACCGGTGGTGCCTTTGGATCATCTACAAATGCATTCGGTGCCGCAGCTAATACCAACCCATCCGGTGGTCTGTTTGGTGCCTCGAACAACAATACATCTGGTGGATTCGGTTCATCATTCGGTAATACCAATACCAACAACAACACTGGTGGAATCTTTGGTTCCAACACAAACGCCAACTCCAACACCACAGGGTTCGGTAACACTGCATCATCGGGTTTTGGATCTGCATTTGGTGCTAATAAGCCATCAGGATTTGGTGCGACAAACACAACCGGAGGTGGTATGTTTGGGTCAACCAACAATGCTCAATCCAACACTTCCCCATTCGGTACACAGAACAATAACAACACTGGTGGTGGTCTGTTCGGTGCTGCTAATAACAATCAATCATCATCGCCATTCGGTGCTTCCAATAATAACGCTGGTGGTGCATTTGGTGCTAACAACAACACCGGTGGTGCATTCGGTTCATCCAACAACACTGGTGGTGGATTATTCGGCACTACTACTACCAATGCTTTTGGTGGATCATCATCAAGTCCATTCGGTGCTAATAACAATCAACCAAAGACCGGGTTTGGTTTTGGAAACACCCAGAACAACACCACAACAGGATCAACAGGGTTTGGATTTGGAAACAACAATAACACCAACACACAATCTGGTGGGTTGTTCGGTGCGAATAACAACACGCAAGGTGGTACAGGTGGTGGTTTATTTGGTGGTAATCCATCAACGCCTGCTAATAACAACACTACGAATCTGTTTGGAGCCCAGAACAAGCCAGCAACTACCGGTGGTATGTTTGGTAACAATACCGCTACAAACACAACGGGCGGTATGTTTGGTAATAACAATGCTAATACTAACACTGGTGGTGGATTGTTCGGCTCAAACAATAATAACAATGCCCCAAGTGGGGGACTCTTTGGTGCCAAACCAGCCGGTACAACAGGTGGATTCGGAGCCACAAACAACACAACAGGTGGTGGTTTATTCGGAGCTTCTAAGCCAGCTGGATCCACAGGATTTGGCGCTTCGACCACGACAGGTGGTGGGTTGTTTGGGAATAACAATGCCGCTGGTGGTAATACACTAGGTGCTCCTGCTGCCTCATCTGGTGGGTTGTTCGGTAGTGCTAACAACTCCACGGGTGGTTCAACTTTTGGTGGTGGCTCAACTGGTGGATTGTTTGGTAATAAACCGGCAACTACAACCGGTACTACTGGATTTGGTGGTGCCTCTACTACTGGAGGTGGATTATTTGGTTCAAATAATAACAACGCTACTAGCAACACATCGGGTACGTCTGGTGGGTTATTCGGTGGTAACAACAATACATCCACAACCACTGGTGGTGGTCTCTTTGGTGGTTCAAACACTGGATCAGGCACAACAGGTGGGTTGTTCGGCCAATCTCAACAAAACCAACAAGCACAACAATCATCCGGACTCTTTGGTGGTGCTCAGCAACAACAGCAACCATTCCAACAACAACAGCAACAGCAACATTCACAAAATGGCCAGACTTACCAACTCGTTGCCACTATTGATCAAAACCCATATGGTAACAATCCATTATTCAACAATGGTTCAGTGAATCCAACCTTGAACTCCAATGTTCCAGCTCCACCATTGGCCAAACCAGTCATCACTAATGTCAAACAACCTACACTGACCAACGCTTATAGTTTGGCACCAAAACCATTATTCAGTGCAAAGAAGGGTAAGAAATCCTCACCATCTTCAAGTCCGAGATTGACCTCCCCAGTTGTTTCTGCCGGTTCTGGTTCTTCCAAACCAACGTTATTGTTGAACCAAGCCACGGATGAAGCTCTCTTGAGTGATTTTGCCATCTTGAATGGTGTCAGGCCAGAGAAGACCCTGTTTGGTAACAACGGCAATTCTGTCAATGGCAACAGTCCAAAGAAGAGTATTCTCGGTGCTGCTGATTTAGAAACGCCCAAGGAAATTGATTCAGCCAATGAGATTGTGAACAATCAAACCACTGAGAATGTCGTAAAGCAGACCAAGGTTACCATTCCAACGAGGGATGAAGACACAAGCTTTGTCGATGAAGATGGGTATTGGATGTCTCCATCCATTGATGAGATTGAAACGTTGTCACTGTTGGAACTGCGTAAAGTGTCTGGGTTCAGTGTTGGTCGTAAAGGCTTTGGTAAGATTGAATTCCTCTCGCCAGTTGACCTCACTACTGTTGGCTCATTGGCTGAGATCCCTGGTGGGATCATCGTTTTCTTGAGACAATCATGTGTCGTTTATCCACAAGAGGTGATTGAGGCCCCACCGATCGGTGAAGGGTTGAACGTTTCTGCTAGAATCACATTGGAGGGATGTTTCCCATTGGCCAAGGATACGAGAAAACCAATCACGGACGTGTCGCATGGGTTGTATAAAAAACATTTGACAAGGTTACAGAATCAAACCGGTACAAAATTTGTGTCTTATGATTCAAAAACTGGTACTTGGACATTCCAAGTTGAAAACACAGTTGCATAGATTCCTCATCCGACTTTGAGGGAAAGGATGATTCTGTTTCGATTATGGGAAACAATTACAAGCCGTATTTCTATATATGAAACAGTAATGACGAATGTAATATAGCATGAAACAAGTTGTAGTTGATCTATCGTATAACCATATTCGATGACTTTTAAGCTTAATTTTAGTTTTTGCAATTTTTGCAAAACGATAAGATCGGCCCGGATAGTCGCATACCGACGTCATTGGAGAAAAACAGGCGTAAATTTCCAATTAATTTTTTTCCCACCTCAATACCGAGGGAAATTTTGAATTTTGAGTTAAAATGCCTCGAAGCGAGAGATAAAGGGGAAAGAGATAAATCACTTAGAGAATCGTAATTGAAAATCTGTTAAATTAGACAAAAGCCCCCTCGTCTTGTTTTTTAAGATCATGTCCTCCAGTTAATGGGGCAATCGCTTGGCATCACCTTGCTTGAAGAATGACACATCTTCATCATAGGCTGTAGGAGGTTTGTACCCACTGGTGGTGGGTTTAGTGATGTGCCATCCGGTAATTACAGGAGTTGAGTAGATCAGTATGGAATTCAAGTGATCCATGGATAGGTCTCTCTAGGCACTGGGCAGGCCAGAAGCCAGCCTACTTCCATGCTGAGTGCTGAGCGGTGGCAGCGTGTTAGACCCCCCTAGTCTCAAAGCGGAAGTGCTGTTGCCGGATTGGACCTCGACGTCGGCCGAGACGGTTGGCAATTGGCGGCCTTTGCAGAACCAGCTGGCTCCCGCTGACTCGAACTGTGTTTATATAAATATTCTGCTGCATCCCCATCCTTTTCTCCCGACTCCCACCTCTTTCCCATCCCAACTAACCCATAATAATCTAAAATGCTTCCACCAGGTGTTATCGTTGTCTTCGTCATTGTTGGTCTTGTTGGTACGTGAATCTCCCCTACTCTTCTTTCTGTCCCCAGGTCGACACTCATCAAGAAAAAAGTACTAACTCTTCTTTTAAAGCCATCGCTCTCTTTGCCATCCAAATCATGAAGGTGTTCAACAACAGAAAGAAATCTCTCGCACAATTTTAAGTTAAGTCGTCTCAATTTATCTGCTACCTGTCCTATATGCGCTTTGGCGAATGTTTGACTGATTGTTTTGAAAACAGTTGATCCCAATCATCTCTTGTATCCAGATAATACCTAATAATACTCGCTGGTGTCAATTTCAATACTATTATCATTTTTATGTTCATCAATCTCTATATGTCATGAGTCTTTGTTCTTTTCATTTTATTCTTATACCGTTGTTTTCTTTTCGTTTAAACTACAAATTTGGTTGCCTTTATACATCTGGGTGTTGCTTCTTTTGTCAGTCCATTAGACAATTTGATACCATTCCAATTGTGTCAATTGATAACTTGTAGTCAGTATCTCATCATCGATATTGTTTCGCAGAGCTATGTCTTTGATGTGATATCCATGCTCCTCTTCATCAAGGTCCGGCATCTCATCTCTTGATCGGAAAGCCATCCGATGGGCCTCCAGCTATTCCGGCCTGTGATTGGCCAGCCAGCGTAGCTTGCAATTTGGCGCAAACTGGAAAATCTCTCACTGACAGCTTTTTCGCCAATGCATCCGCATCCGGAAATCCTGTGCCTTTCCACATCGGAAGCACCGGCACCTTTCCCCGCCAGCGTGTGATTCTTCGCCACTTTACGCCATTTGACCGCTTTGGCGCCTTTTCGCCATTTGGCAGTGTCCTTTTCAGGGTTTTACCCAATTCCCACCATTTTCATCCTTTTCCCCAAACCATCAAAACAATAACAAAGCTCTTGAACAAAACCCCTTTTAGGACTCAATTCAAGACTCTTGTCCCATCACATTTACAAAAATAGTAAGTATCCACAATCTCAACACCTGTCATGAAATTATGCACACAATGTCATTGAAACCCACTGCTTTTTAACCCATGTTTAAGACCCGTTTGAAATCCTTTAAATTGACCAGGACCGAGAAATACCCCATTGGGAAGAGCTTACTCTATATTCCCAAAACGGATTGAGGTTTGGGCACAACACACTCCAAGACTCTTGGGCGACAGCATCATGGGTCTAAATGGTATTGTCATCTGATATATGTCTCTCCTTTGTGTTCTTCTGCCCTTGATCTTTAAGTGGCGATATTAAAGGGGCAGGAGATTGTGCCTCATGGATAGTGTGATATTTCAATTGACGCGTCGTTGTACCTTATCGAGATGAACTTTATACTAACAATACCCTGAATAGATGTCCGAACTCACAGACCCAAAACTCGAAACAGAAACTCAATCCCAAGAAGGGTTGATTGATCAAAACTTGCAAGGAGGTGTGACCCCAAGTAACGGAGGTGATGAACTTGAAGATGATGATGATAAGCCAACAGCTAGAGAGAGAAGAAAAATTGAGATTAGATTCATCCAAGATAAGTCAAGACGCCACATCACTTTCTCTAAGAGAAAAGCTGGTATCATGAAAAAAGCTTACGAATTGTCAGTGTTGACCGGTACACAAGTTCTTCTACTTGTCGTTTCCGAGACCGGTTTGGTGTACACTTTCACTACTCCAAAACTTCAACCATTAGTCACAAAACCAGAAGGTAAGAACTTGATCCAAGCGTGTCTGAACGCTCCAGATGAGTCCGGCGAGGATGAAGAAGCCACCACCCCAACAAGTTCTCAAGCTGCCCCACCACAACCGGAATCCACCCCTCAACAACAGCAACAACAACAGGCCCAAGCTCAGGTCCAACAGCAACAGAACCCACAAGGTGGACAAAGACCTCCAGCTGGCTCTGGTGGCTATCAACAACCACAAGGAAACTTGCAAAACCTTCCTCAAAACCCAAGTTATCTCAATGCTGATCAATCCGTTTATCAGACATATTTCGGTAACTCCCAATACTAATTTTCTAGTTTTGTGGATGATTTGATATGGGTGTTGTTTATTAATTTTGAATGAAGAAGTTCCATATTCTTCATCATTGGTTGTCATTGGTAAATATCATTGGTATTTATGGTCTTTGTTTTCAGTTTTTTTTTTGTCTCTATGCCTGTCTTTTTATATCGTTTCATTCAAAAGACTTTCCCTGGAGGTCTTGCGTGTTTTGGCGCCGTTGTTACTTTTTTATACATATCTACGTGACGTTCATCTTTCGTTAATATATATATATGATTCCTTAACATTGTTGTAGAAGCCCTCTGTTATCTGTGGAATCTCTCGTTTTTGTGTCTTGTTCAGTCTTTGCCGAGATGCTTCAAAAAATCAAACACGCGCCCTTCAGCACGCTACAACAATCGCAGAGATCAACACGCGTTACACAGATAAACTACACCCACTACCAGGCATTCAACCATGTCCGAAGTTGAAGAACAAATGGCATCTCCACCCCCACCAGAGGCATCTGAAATTACAAGTCCAGACCTCACCGAGGAGTATGGTGAGTTCCCACCGGGGACTATTGTCCTTGCCAAATTGAAATCCTTCCCACCATGGCCAGCCATTGTCATTCCAAACGATTTGATCCCAGAAGGTGTTGCCTCATCCAAACCAAAGAATCCATCACGCGCTTCAACTGGACGTTCAAAGCGTAAATCAACCGCTAATGCCGCTGGTCAACTTGATAATAGGCTATGGTGTGTGCGGTTCCTCAAGGATGACACATTCATGTGGGCCACAACGGGTGATATTTCGTTATTGACCACTGAACAGATTGAATCATTCTTGAACTCCAAGAGGGCCAAGAAGGTTATCCGTGGTGCATATGAAATGGCATTGGATCCACCTGATTTAGAAGAGTTTATCATATATGGAAGTGATGGAAAGCCAATCGCCATCGATAACGAGGCTGATGACGCGGACTTCAACGATGAGGATGGATCGCTTGGTGATAGTGAATATGGTGAGGATGAAGATGAGGATATGCTTGACGCTGATGACGATGACGATCTTGAGGTTTCGACACCTTCGAAATCGAAAAAGAGAACTGCAAGTAGGAAATCCACACCAAAGAAAATTACAAAGAAAGCCAAAACTACGAAACAGAAAACACCAGCGAAGAAGAAAGCTGGAAGATCAAAAAAATCCACACAACCAGTGGTACCAGATGAGCCAGACACTTCATCCGATGAAGATTGGGACGCCGAAGGTGATGGGGAAGATGAATTGATCGTGGAAGACGCTCCAAGTTCCAAAGAAATCAGTGCCACCATCAAGAAGACCGCACCATTGTACAAAAAGGCAAGACTTGAACTTCAATCGACACTGTTATCAGGGAAGGAGATCCCAACGAATCTCAAATCGGTGATGGGATCACTTGAACAATTGGAATCGGTTGAAACTCCACATATCGCCTTGGTCAGAAATTTACAGTTGCACAAGGTTATCTTTGACATTTTAAAAAGACCAGACTTGGAGAGGACGAAACCACTCAAGGCTATTAGACAGAGATTGAAGGCTTTGGCAAAGGAATGGTTTGATGTTGAAATTAATGTTGATGAGGCTTGGAATTTTGAAGAAAAAGTGGCGGAGGTTAAAGAAGAGGTTAAAGAGGAAGTTAAGGATAGCGAATCGAATGGTGAAACTAAAAAAGATGAGGTTAAGAGTGAGGAGCCTGTTGAGGATGTTCCTGTTGAAAAAGAAGATGATGTTAAAGAGGAGGAAATCGTCACACCAACTGTGGCTGCTTGATAAAATCAATTCAAAATTCAACGCAATTCGAATACTAAGACTCTGTGAAGAACAGTCTTGGATGCGTTATATATCACTCTGGTCTATTATAATCTACAATGTAACATATCAGATAATTACCATGTAAATATTACTAAATGTTCCAACTTTTTAGAAGTTCAACTTAGTGAAGAACCATTTGTTCTTACCAGTTTGGTACTTTTGCTCGAAAGCCTTCTTGATGGTCTTCTTAGCCTCCTCTCTTTGGGTTGGCTCCTCGAAAGTCTCGGTGGAGACAACAGACTTGAAGTCCTCAACGTCAATGGTGTAACGGGTTGGCAACAAGTGGTTGTAGTTGATAGCCTTGATGAATGGCTTGACCTTTGATCTCTTAGCAACCTTCTTAGCACCGGCAGACTTACCGAGCTTGGATGGGTATCTCTCAACACCAGCAACAAGGGCGTGTGGGAAAGCCTTAGCCTTAGAACCCTCATCGTGAGCCTTGACAATCACAACCTTCTTACCGGCGTAACGGCCACGGGTGACGATAGCTATAATAGGTTTGTTAGAATGATGTCTTGTAGATATAAAGTTTCCTTGTTCTTGTGTTGCACGTTCATGTTCAGATATGGGTTCAAGTTTATATATGATGTCTTCGAGGGGTAAAAGTGCCACATTAATTCGATGACTTGAGTTCGATCTAATTCTTGTGGAGCCGCTCGATTTCAAAACTTCTCCATGATCAGTGCTTCAATTGAAGTGTGGTGAAAAATGTTCCGTATGAATAATGAAGGATTTCTGTACGTGGCAGCCTATGATGGTAGGCTTTGAATCTTCAACCTCAAAGGGTAAATGTCTTGTGATGTTTCGATGTGTGATAAATGACCTCCACTGCGCTTGAAATTGGATCTGAGAGAGTGCAAAACCTGTGGAATATGATGGATTCTACTTACCAACTTTACCAGACTTCAAAAACTTAGCCATCTTTAGAGTTATGGTGTTTGTATCAGCTCTATTACTTTCGTTTGGCTCCTCTGTATTGAAAAATGGAAATAGTGCGTCGAATTTTTCAGTGTGCCGTTCCCAGAAATACTCCCGGGACACAAGTTACGCGCAGACACTTCCGGGTGGACTGGCACGTGATATCCCAGGGACGGAAGTGGGTTTGTTTACCTTTTGGGAGCGAATTTCGCATACCAAGCCAGGAGCGTGGATGGTTTTCTTCTTTCGACACGGCGGCTAGATACAGCAATACCCATCAGCCATATCAAATACACCAATGTCTTCTCCAGATGATGAACTCTCCAAGGAGAATGTCTCTTTGCTCAGCCCTCCAATCGTGCAGCGGAGCGCCAACGAGCTAACTTCACCCCTTCAATTGAAACCGGTCTGGGATAGCAGCGATCCATTACGCAACCCACCACCATTACCACTCTCGCCTCAGATGCTGAGGTCATCATTGAAGTCACCTACCAGAAGCTCAAACAGTGGGTCACCAGTGGGAAAACTACACTTTTCATCGTTGGACACGTCGGAGATGGAGCATCAACTACAACGCATCGCGGAATCCCAGAACGTGTTCAAGGGCTTACTTCAAGGTATCGACACCTCAGTGAAACATACACAACTAGATCTTGATAATTTGAACCAAAGGTCGTCAAATAACAATTCGAGGTTGAAAGATCTCTTGGAGAGTGTGGCAGCCTCACATAGCAATGAGAAAGAAGTTGGAATCTCCGATGATTCAATCAAGATGATTGTCAAAGAGGCTGTTGAACCGATAGCTGAAAAACTCACACCAGTTACATCTTTGAAAGATCAACTTGAATCTTTGTCACAATCATTGAAGATGGACTCTACACAGAACTATGAGAAACTTTTGACAGAGTTGAAATCGATGCATAAGGAAACTTCAAGCCTTCTAGTACCACCTTCAAATGATGATGTTTTGGTTCAACTTGAAGAATTTTTGATTTCAAATAAGGATCATCAATCAGGTCTCGTGAAGGATATTCAAGAACTCAAGACGGAATTACCGCAATCATTTTTGCTGGTAAAAGATATTGTGGAAAAGTCCCAAAATGACAAATCTACCATTGAGTCGATTGAGAAAGTGAAAGAGGATATCAGTGACCAATTTGAGAACATCAGACAACAATTGACAAATCTAAAGGATGAGGATGATTTCAAAGCAACGATATCATCTCGCTTGGACACTATCGTGGAGACTTTGAACTCAAATCATGAAACATCCACAAAGGGGGTACAGAGTATCGCTGAGCCATATCACGGTTTAATGGAATCATTAACAACACATGCAGAAACTTTGAATAAAGCTATACAAGAACAATCAGACTCTCATAACAAAAGGATCCAGGGCTTGCATGATAAGCAGATATCAATACAGGATAAACACGATGAGCATATTTCACTCATCAAAGATATCATCTCCCGTCAAGAAGAATCATCATCCAACTACACAGAACTACTAAAGGTATCCCTCCAGGACATCAAGGAGTCCAAGGAATCGGATCAGATGACTCTCCTAAAATCACAATTGGAGGCTAAAGAAAGCCAGCTTAGATTGAAGGACAAGAGGATTGAAGAGCTTGAGAAGCAATTGGAAGCTGTAACTCTCTCTAATGACCTTTCCAAGTCAGTCGTGGAACTCACGGTAGAGAAGGCCAAATTGGAAGCAAGAATGGAACATCTCAATGAATCATATCAAGCTCGTTATAACGATCTAAAAGAGTTGGCAAATGAGCACGCATCAATCACCCAACAAATATCGAAAGTATCAATTGACAAGTTGAAGAACATAACATCAACAAGCACTAATATTGCACTCAATTCCAGTACTAAATCACCAATCAAGAAGAACGCTGGTAATAGAGTACTCAGTACACATTCATATTTGATCAATTCAAATGTTCCATCAACTCCCAAGACCAAGAAAACTTACGAATTAAAAGATACCGAAGATAATGATAAAGAAAATATCAGCAACTAATGAATGAAGGAACTTTAAATAAATTGCATGTCAATTGTAGAGACTTATGGGGGTCTAAGATGCTGATAATTCGATTTTTTTTTTTTTTTGTAACAATATCTACTCAAAATGATTATATAATAAATCTTTGTCTCTGATATCTTCTCAACATCACCTTCTCCTTTTTGTAATATATTTCACCTTCACCTCTTGTTATTTCAATTCCCAAGTTTGATCCCTTCCCGTAGGTAGCGCTCTCAGTGGCTGAACCCATACCCATGTTTTATTGTGTTATAAAAAACGTTAAAGTCATAGTATACGAGTTCTTCTTCTAGTTCTCTCCTCAGTAAATTGACTGTCCCTTTTGGCTTGTGTGTGTATATACCTTTATTATCGATTTTTTTTTTTTATGAATGATGAATTATATTACTAAACTAAGATATATACAAACGTATTCTCTTTTGTTCAGTATTAAGAAAGTGTAAGAAAAACGCAGTGCTCGTAACCATCTCATAAACCTGTCAAACACCAACATTTCACTGTCAATTAATCCGCTGTTTTAGCTCAGTTGGGAGAGCGCCAGACTGAAGATCTGGAGGTCCTGTGTTCAATCCACAGAAATAGCACTTTTTTTTTGAATCTTTGAGATTTTCACATCCAAACACCATCTCGACACCATGAGAAGCTTAAAATTCTAATATAATGTCCTATTAGGTATTAATGTGCTTGTTTTCTACTTTACTTTCCCTTATAACTACTTGAGTGTATTTTATGAGGCTGCTGAAACTGTTTTTATCTTTGTTGTGAGGGGCTCTTGATATGTTATTACCAAAACTAAGAAAATGGAAGTCTTTTCTGAATTAAAACTCTAAGATTGAACAATCAACCTAACAATATAAATGATCGTTTAATTCTTCAACAATTACATATTAATACCATTAGGTCTCCATAAAAAAAATTGCTCCATCTTTTGTAGCAAGTGGTCTTATTATATAGAGCAGAGACCATTTTTTGCATTTCATATATTAGTCGAACCTAGTATTTTACGTGGTGGATGACTCAGCAACTACTGCGGGCTGCGCAACCATCTTGGATCGAGTACGGGGATTAAATATACGTTCGCCAATTGGAATACACACCCACGAATGGTATCAGAGGCTGATTTGAGTGCATTCGATACACAGCACAGTCACAATGGGTTCTGCTTACACCATTCTCGGAAGACAAGTTCCAGCTCACTACGTATGTGTACCAATTAATGTCATAGCCCACGTGTCGGTCCATACCGCTACAGGCTAGAATCTGGATCGAGATACTAACTCTTGCTCTATAGATCTCCATTGCTACATTGGCATCAGCCGTTGGTATCGCTTTTGCCTCTGCCTCTGGTTCCAAGGATGAGTCAAAATCAACCCCAACCCCATCTCCAGTTGCTGCTGTTGCCGAGAAGGCTGATGATCTTGATGTCGAGAAGTTATTGAAGTAAGTACACTCCTGATGTTCATTGTTATTGATATACCCCTATTCAGATACTAACCAAGTTAAATAGTGATTTCTTGAAGGATAACGAGGAGAAGAAGTAATCTCCTGGTCTTGTTGATCAAAATATTCCCAAAAAATCTATATTACCCACACATTATGCTACTACAATTGGTCCTATATAAGAAGACCAATCAGATTTAACATGAAATTTCAGCTTTCAATTATTCAATAGTATACAATTTTAACACACCTTTTTCTCCTTCAAACAAGTCCAAACCCTTCATGACCTTCATTAACAGCCAATAGCAATGCCTTTCTCAACCTCTCATATGAATCATATGCTGGTAGATCGATTTGGTTGAAACAAGTATGGGATGATGGTAGACGATCTGTTGCACCAAAGTCTTTATGGATACTGAATTTGTTAGCACCATTGGCACCTTCCAATTCTTTGAACCCATTCAGCGGAACCTTAGATGTACCGGTGGCGAACTGTAACAATCTAGCTCTTTCTTCAGTGTCGAATGAGCGGACGGCTCTCCAGAAGTAAGATATTTCACGAGAGTTGGCACTGTAGTTGACATATGTAGTGTTGTTCTTCCAATCGTCAACATCAATATCTGGCAATCCTGAAATCAACAATTCTAATTCTTGTTCATCGAAAATGGCAATGAGATCCTTTGGAATGATCTCATGGAATCCCTGCAAGAAGTTATCAACTTGTTCGGCAACACTCTTCTGCAAACGGTATTCGACAACCAAACGGACATAATCATGCTTGTTTTCTTGTGTAACAGGAATGTTCTGACCATTAGGAATCAAATCAATGATTTTAACCTCGCCATAATCATCAGCTTCAACGGAGAATGTCTCAATGATGATGTCGGTGATATCATTCTCGAGCATCCACATCAAAGACTTATAATACTCCAGATCAATAGTCTCCAAATCTTTCAATGAAACTGAACGACCCAATATACTCTTGTAGACATCTCTAGAGAAATGACAGTCCAAGAAGCAATTATCATAAATTGCTTTACCAATGATACGACCAATGAATTTGAAGAAGGAAAGATGCTCAGGGTTAGCCCATGAAGTTCTGTTTGGATGGAATGTTGTTTTATCACTTGCAACTGGTAAGAACAAAGCATAGTCTGGATTGAACATCTGTCTTGACAAGACCTGATACCATTCTCTGGTAAGACCACCAGCATCAACACCAGCTTCACCCTTGAAATTGATCTCCAACTTGGCGTTACGGAACTCGTCCTTGGACTTGAAGAACAGCGAACGGTAGGAATCCAAGAAAACTTCTTTACGACGAACATTCACAACCAATGTCTCCTTCTCAGTTTCTTTGTCATGTAATTTTCGATCAAAGTAATTCTTCTTGTTGTCGAATTCCAAAATCTTTGGGTTTTGAACAAGCAATGCAAATGGACCACTCATCAATTTTGGATTGGATCTGACCATTTGATTCAAAATCTTTCTGTGCTCATTGGTGAATGAGAAGAACAAGCTTTCAATAGGTTCATTGACAAAGTCGAGTTTTTGATCTTCAGCCTTCAAAACATCCTTCAACTGAACATCTCTCACCTTACTGTGTTTACACACAACCATCAAAGCCTCAATGAGTGGCAATAATGTGGTAGCGATATGTGTGATATTCTTGTTTGATTCGAAACAGTCAAGTGACTCACTCAACGAACTCCACAAATTACCCAATTTCAAGTTGTTGTAAAGCTTTGTCAGTTCTTTGTTCTCGGATGATTTGGTTTCAGATGATTTGTCCTCCTCGTTATCAACTTTACCGAATAGATAATCTAAAGCGGTCAAGACTCTCAAAAGTTTGGATTGATCAGAGCTTGAAGAAGTGAATTTCAGCATTATATCAGCGTCGAAATCAGTTGCTTCTTCACTGTTGCCCTTCAATTCATCAATCATTGTTCTCATGTCCTTGTCCAGACTAGAACCAATCTTTGTTGCAGATTTCGACAGTTCATTGGAGAATACATTGTGAGTCTTCAAAACCAATAAGTTTTGCATTCCACTCAATGTCTGTTGGAAAGTACGACTTGAGCAGTCATCAGATACCAAAATACTAACAATATTCTTCAGGTTAACATTCAAAACATTTGGAAGTTCAATCTTCTTAGTCTCTTCAGCAGAATCTTGCGCTTTCTTCATAGCGGCCAATGGGCGTGTTGTGATTTGAACAAGACGAGATAATCCATCCATCAAAACGGACTTTTGTTTGACAATTGGTAGATCAAGTAACCCAAGTAATGAGTTCAATGGGTACTTGGATTGCTTTCCAAGATGTGGCTTTTTAGCAGAATGGACCTTTGAACTCAATGAGATACTTTCATGTTCAGTTAAGAAGTAATATCTCAATTGGGCATCCGACTCTAGCAAAAACTGCAACGCTTCAACAACTTGACATGCAACAACAAATGGTGAGGCACGAGATGGGAAGGGATTGGAACTCTGAACTGCTTTTGGAACAAGCGCGTTCGAAGAAGGACGAGGAGTAGAAGACTTCACAGATGGAGTAGAAGATATTTGTTGTGGCTTCGACTTTGATGAAACAGCATAAAATGCCTTCTCCAGGGCTTCTTGATTTTGAATTCCCTCTTGTAGGATAGCAAGAAGCAAACCCAACACCTCAGATCTTGTTTGCTTGTTCAAACACAGCTGACCGAAGAGCGTGTACAACGACTTTCTTCCTGGGAATGATTGAGGGATGAAGACATATCTGATTAACGCAGCAACACCGTATCTGTCAATTAGCGGAGTAAAGAACATCTTTTGTTTCTCGTCTTTCTTCTTCTCATCAGCATTGTCTCTCTCCCCTGATGGAGGCTCCCAGCCATCATCATTATCAAAGAATTCTCCTGCGACACGAACAACGAAGCCATCATCGTTACCATTGTCACGAACAACAAATCTATTCGTCATAGCCTCTTGTGCAACGATCTCGGTTCTTATGTGCTCAGGTAATGCATTGAGGAAATCTTGACCAATTTCTCTGGTACCGTCTCCTCTTGTTGTTGCCTCAGCGCGACGTTCTTGAATGTGCTGGGTGAGAACTTCCTCCCTCATATCTTCTGGCAATGCTTCAAAGAATTCGGGATCAATATCAGTTCCACTTATATCGACTCTGTTTCCACCAACCATAACGTAAATTGGCTCAACATTGGCAGCGGTTGGGCCATCAACAGTAGGTTCTGTAGCAACAGGTTCTTGCTCACGTTGTTGACGGGCAAGCTCCTGCTTTGCTTCCTCCTCTTGCTTTCTCTGGCGGTCATGTTCCTCCTGTGCAGCTCTGCGTTTTTCTTCATCTTCCTTGCGCTTGGAAACAATAGCCTGAAGACTTGGCTCATAAATCTTGCTGCAGATCTGACCGATAACTCTCAGTCCATCGGATTTGGATCCAACAGTCAAAGCCAGCTCAGTCCATCTATCTCGAGTGGTCATGATTTTCAGTTCCTGTTGAAGTCTTGAAGGTGATTGAATTTGAATACCGAATGGATTAGGCTCGTGATTGTGCGCCCTCTGTGATCCAAGGATATTTGCAAAGAAGTTGAAATACTGCTCCATGTTTCCTTGTCTTTGGTTAGCCATAAGTCTGCTTCCATCACGTGAACTTAAAACATCGAAAAAGTTTCTCTGAGGTGGAGCATGACGACCATGTCTAATACGACCTCTCTCAGTAGAAAATGTAGATCTGGAAGAAGAGTTAATGGCAGAATCGAAAGCATCAGAGTCATCGCTCATTATGGTCTGATCGTCATCGTCATCTTCGTCATCATCATCGTCATCCATATCGGAGTCTAACGCATCAGCACTGGCAGTAAAGTTTCTTTCAGCATCAGCCCAATGATCATTATCGCTCTCATCAACATCATCCAAAAAATCCTGCATGAGGTCTTCGTCAGACTGATCTTGGACAACAAAATCGTGGTGGTGACCGTCCTCTTCTCCAGAGAAACTCTCACCATCAGAATCAGAGAAACCGCCTCCTTGATCATCCGAGTCATCACCAGACTCAAGCTCTGGAACAATGTCATATCTCACAAAATCATCATCGGAACCTGAAGCTTCATCCATGCCTTCATCGCTTTGACTCTGGTCATCTTCACTACCGGAGGATTCGATTTCGTCGAGAAGATCACGGATTTCATTTTCGCTCTCAATCTCTTCGTCTTCGTCATCGGCACTGTAGAAGTCTTCAAGTGGACCATTTTGTTCGATGTCTTCCATGTCAAGATCTTGGTCATCCTCATCGAAGTCATCAGTCAGATCCTCTTCAGAATCGATTTCGGTGACATCATACATACCCAAAGTGGAGTTTTGGAAAAGATCAGGTGTCTCCTCTTTGAAATCATCTTCATCTTCCTCAACCTCTTCCTCATCGATACCACTCAGGGGCAACAACTCTCTAAACAGCTCCTGGTTATTGACCTTAATCTGCCCCAAGAAGCTCAAAACATTAACAACTGCTTCCAAAGAGATAATATATTCACTGAAGTTGAGATCAATATCAGACAGAATGTTGGTGAGTGTGCTTGGAAGTCCTGAATCAAAGACGACCTTCGCAAGGTGGAAGGCATCATATTCAACGATCGACTTGTCCAAGTGTGGCTCCTCTGTAGGACTCAACAGGGAACGCAATGCAAGAGCGAGTGATGTAACCTTTCCACATAACGACTTCAAGCCTCCAGAACTAGCTACAGTGTCTTTCAAAACCTTGTGAATGGTATCGACCGTGAACTTTCTGATGAATGTGAGGTCCAAGTCGACCTTTTTTGGATCCTGCTTGATCTCACTGGAGCCAATAGTGGACACAAATGAAATAATGGCGCTAACTGCTAAGTCACTGACAAATTGTTTTCTTGCATTCTCAGCATCTGAAAGGTTGGATTTCCCATCGAGAATAAGTTGGTGCAATAAAAAGTTCAACGATGTAGAGCGTGGTTTGGTGACATCTTGAGTTGCGTGTTGTAAAAGTTGCTTCTTCGAGAATGTCAAAAATTCCAACTTGCTCTGTTTGTATGATGACAACAACTCAGTGAGTACCCTAAGAAGGAAAATGATTTGAGCCGAATGCTTGTTTCTGGTGATTTGACTCTTTGGAGGCAAACTCAACTCCTCATTCTTATTATCCTTCTTTCTCTTCTCTTCAGCTGCTTTCTCCTCCTCAGTGAGCTCAGGCTCCGAAATCCAATCTTCTTTAACGGATGCCATTAATTCGGTCAGCAAAAGATGAACAATACCAACTTGACTTTCAAGGGGAGCGTACGAAGTACTCTGAGACTGCTGATCCTGTGAGATCACATCTGCGTTAACTGGCTCACCATCTGACATTGTGATATCATCATCTTTAGCTTCAAAAGTCTTCGAACTGAAAGATTTCAAGGAACTGTCCGAAAAATCAATGAATCTGACTTTCTTCGCCACTTCTTCAACAAAGATATCAGGCGATCTCATAGCGATACCAACAGAGTCTCTCAAGAAGGACACTAAATCCCTAGTCTTCTCTTTTGGTTCTCTCTTGGATCTGCTTGTATATTGCAGACTGATTTCACGAGCGACAATAACCCTGATGATGTCAGTTGTTTCGTAACATCTTCTTACCAAGTAAACAAAAGATGTCTGTAATGCATAAGGTTTCTCATCACCTTCCAACTTAGGATAAGAAAATGACTTCAACAGTTTCCCAACCACAGTCGATTTCGTTATCTTCTCAGCATATCTTGGATCAGCAGCATATAATGTGAGCAAGCGGCAAAGTGCCAACGCATTCTGAGGCGATGATATCTCCGGAACATTGACCAATTTTTCAAACAGAGCATCACCCAAGGATTTCTCAATTTTGTAAGCAACGGGAAGATCTCTAACTGTTGCAAGAGATGTACCATTTTGAATTCGAACTGGTGTAGGAAGTTGAGAGCCAGATATTATTCTTATCAGTGCAAACAACGCTTCGCTGAACCAATCAGCTTTTGCACAATCTGGGGTGAGTTCTTCAATGACGTGACGGGTGTAACTTTCAATAGCAGAATGACAACCAAAAAAGACAGAATCGTTCGAGATCAAAGAGGTGAATAACTGAAGCATAGAAGTGAGACCCTTATTATTTTCAGTAGGAGTCATATCAAATGACTGGATGTATTCGAGGAGTAATTGAAGCACAGAGCTCTCAAACTGGGCAACACTGTTCCCGGCTGCATTGAGGAAGCTGGAGATCAAGAATTCTGAAACAGCACCTGTTGAACCAGTATGAGCTTGAGTAAACATTAATATCTGATCAATGATAGTCTCCTTTTTATTCTCCCTCACTTCTTGCAACTGCATCAGAGTGTGAAAGTCCTTATATTGAGGAGAGACAATAGATGGACTATACCTTTCAAATTCAGTTTCTCTCGAACTCTCGACGATGGTGGACCACAAATCTTTCGAAGCCAATGCCTGTGGTGGACTAGGCTTCTCGAGAATGGACATATCACCATTTGACTCAGTGATGATTGCTTCAGCTTCCTTCTGTGGAACACCTAACTCCACCAGATAGTCAATCTTGAAAAGAGAGTTACGAACTCTTCTGTAGTCAATCTCAAACAAAGAGCCATCAGAGAGCTCAAGATGTTTCTCTTCAGGTCTAGAGAAGACGTTCTTGCAGAGTTTGATGACTTCAGCAATGATGTCATCTGGAAATTTTTTCTCATCAGAAGAGCCATAATCATCGTTGAACAATAGATCACCCAAAATACCGAATCCAAATAGCTTGGTTTGGACAACCAAGTTGGCTCTAAGATCACTCACATTCACTGTATTGGAACCATTCCAGTCACCCTCGTAAAACTTGCTTGAAAGTGGCAGTCCAACGATGGTAGTGTACTCTGTCAGTTTATTCAAGAAAACGAGGAGATTCATAACGGTGGAGATTGTGATGCTCTCCTTGGTATTTCTGACGTATGAATACTTCTTTGCTTCCTTCACTTTCACAGGATCAAGCTCATTCAACTGTGACCAATACTTCTTGAGTGCTTTCCTCTCTCTCTGCAAACCACCCTTCTGGATAAATAGAACAGCGGTGATAGTCAATGCATTGTCAGTTTGTGGATCGGTGAAACAGTAGTGCATGGTGTAAAGAAGTATCAGCAGCAAATCAGGAGTCTCAATCAGCTCATCCGTCAAAAGTTCAACGAAGAAAGTGGTGATCACATCGGATATTCTGACAGCCATCCAACGAGTGTTGTCGAAAACCTTTTCATTTGATGGGATGTTCGAAAGCATTAGAAGAGTGTTGAAAACAATGGCGATCGAAGAATGGATACGGTGACCAACAAGGCGGACTTGACATGAGTTTTTGAACTTTGCAGATGTCTTGTCGTGTTTCTGTTTCTCATTTGGATCGGTATTATTCAATCTGATCGGCGGGAACCCATCATCGTAGTCAGCCATCATTGTCTGTTCAGAAACCTGATCTGGCATAGTTTTCCTCAAGATGTGTTCCTCTAAAGAAGTTCTCTTAAGAAGCTTTCCCATTTGTTTCAAAGCCTTCATACCTCTCTCACCAGTGAAAAATCTGTTCAATTGCTCAGTACGTGTAGAGGACAAAGAATCAGAGTTGCAAAACACATCAACAAAAGCAAATAGGATATTGTTTGCAGCAATCAAACGATTGAAGAGATCATCTGACTTTTCGTAATCACCATCGTAAACTTGGAACAAAGAGCGCTGTTCATCTGAATCAAGATAGTCAGATATATCATTAAGCTTTTGTGCAACTTGATCAAAGATCACATCAATGGCATATGTGCGGTCCTCATCATCGAAGAACTTCAAAGCTCCATCAACCGGATACATTGCATTGGAGTAGAGATAGTCAAATGGAGAGTTCTTTAACACGATAAGGTTAACCCACTCCTCTGGAAGGACTCTCTCTTTCAAGCTTGTCCATGAGCTTCCCAAATCGACCAAACTTCCAATGACAGATGTAGCAGTCTCCAAGATATAAGCTTCTTCGATGGTCTCCCACGTATCCAGCTCAGATGCACCGTCTTCATAATCGATGATCTCATCTGTACTTGAGTGATAGAAAGAACCTTTGTCAGAACGATAGATATGAGGTCTTGGGAGTTCGAATGTAGAGCCACTCGAGATCTTCTTCACAAGCTTTGCAGCAGAATCCATAACGTGTGGTTTGAAATCAGGATAATGTCTGGATAACTCATCCAAAGCACCAGCCAAAAACTCATAAGACTCCTGTTCAACTAATGCCTTTGCGAGCTGATTGTCATCAAACAGAGTGAAAAGTTGTCCGATTATGTCAACAGATTTCAGTCTTTCAAGCCCATCAGCGTTCAAAGCAACGGCACCAATCAAGTTTGGCAATGAACACAACAAATCTGATGATTGTCTCAAGAAAGTTTTGAAGTTATCAATCACGATATCAATGGTTCCAGCCTCTTTCAAAATTGGATATGAAGTTGGCTCATTATGCAAAATTGAAGCAACAATGTTCAATGCAGTGGTGGTGAGTGTGAGACCAAAAGTATCAACGTTCTTCAAGATTTTATTAACATGTTGCAAAACCTCTGAGTCAAACAAATTTCTGACCATATCACCAGTCTCATTCTGCACGAGATACTGAACGAATGTCAATAGCGACACAATGGTAGAGTTCTGAGCAAAACTGATAGAGTAAAATACTATGGATAAAGGTGGTGGTCCACCCAACTTGTTCTCCAATGCAAAATCAACTTCGGCACCAATAGCAGAAATCAATTTCTCGAAACCCTTACTATCACGGAAGATAGCAACATTGTCAGAGTTATTCGTAACGAGAAGCTGCAAAAGGTGGATAGCGCTGGCAGTTGAGATTCTGAAAGCGCTTGAAAGTGTGATGAACTCAGTGAGATGTTGGATGAGTCCCGAGGAGACCAATATACCTGAGAGCGACTTGACTGAGATCAAATGTGACAATAAACGGAAAAATCTCACGTTATAATTATCAAGGTCTTTATCCTCACCGCTCTCCCTAAAGCGTTTGACGATGATTCTCAAGTTTTGAAAAACGAGACCATGAGAAACACTTCCTCCAAGACCCCTGACGATCTCACTTGACCAAGTCTTTTTAGCAGAGATACAACCCAAACATTTGATAGCAGCCAATCTAACCTCATGAGGGACGGTATTTTGAAGGTTTATCAAATCAATCATGGATGTCAATATGGTAGGATCAGCCTCAAAGATTCTCGATCTGACCTCCAATTCGTTTTTAGCCATGGTCAAAAACCCAACACAAAGGGACTTCAAGACGACTAAATCCTGTCTCAGTTTGATGTTCTCATATGAATTACCGTTGAAAGCCTTTGCCATGATGGCTCTGTATGCAAACTTCAGCCAGTATTTCTCAGGAAGTCTGTCAGATCCCCTGTCAAAGATCTGTTGAAGAGACAACTTGCGAATGTCTTGTTCAGAAACTGAAAGAACCTCAACTTTATCACCCTTGATGGCTTTACTCGATGGCAACTTCTTCTTTTTCGGTGATGGGGTTGGTTCATCATCTCTCACTCTCTTGATGAATGGCGAGCTCTCAGGAGCAGATGAAGCAACAGGTACAGATTTGGTGCCCTCCTTGGGATAATAATAGAAATCCAACGATTTCCACTTCTTCGGTGTCTTTGGGTTCTCTTTGATGTAGTCGATCAATGACAAATTATCGTTAGCACCAGTGTTAGCTGTCAAAGTAGAAACAGGGAGGAAGACACTCAACGAATAGACCCTCTCAGAGACATTTCTCTGACCAATGAAGATCTTTGCTTTCCCATTGATGAATCTCTTACCAAGAACGACAAAACATTTGATGACTTTGATGGAAGTGGTGATGGTCGGTGAGTTCAACAGATCAAACAATCTATGAGAACTTGAATATAATGGACGATTTGAACAATTTTCCAATAATGTATGTGTGAAATCAAGAACAGCAGAGATGAGAACAACGTCAGAAGCTGAGAGTTCTTGAGGTTTAGCAAACTCCTCACTCAATCCATACTTCTTTGTGGTCTCTTCCAAGATGCCGTCAAATTTGTTCAAGACGGTGATCCAATTCATAAGATTACCCTTTGGGGCATTCCATTCCAGATTGGCATTCAAGATAGCAGGAAGTGTTTCCTTGGAAGCATTAGTGATCTTACCAACGAGTTCCTTTAGAGCCGGAGAGACTTCCTTAAGGTCCTTCTCCTCTCTTTTCGTAATGATCATAGTAAACCGCGGTCAAAAAACAGGAACTTTTTGTATAGCTATTAGAGAAGTATATGTTTGCAGAACTCTGGAAGCTATTTCTGTTCAAAAGTAGTGCTCAGCCTCTTTAAACAACGTGTAGATGTGGTTGATGTGTAAGATGGCAAAGATGGATCAAACTAACAACTTCAACAAAAACGGCTCAATAATAACGACTGAAAGCGAGTTTCCAAAGGTTCAGTGGCAAGTTGGTATGAGTGTACCGTTCTGAAGATATGAGTATGGGCCAATTGGACCTATGATTGCCCGTGTTCGTAGCGCCCTGCAAAGGGTTGTATGTGTGAAGTTTCTGCGGTGCCTTCTCGGTCTCCTTTTGATCCTTCGCGCCGGTCTGCACCACATTCTCAGGGCCTATGGATCGCAGACGTGAATGACTACGCTGTGCTAGCACAATGGGATTCCATTGCTATACCATATCTGGCTTCTAGAACCACACATCCATCAAAGGGACTCGAATTTCAATCATATCCATAGCCTTATACCTCACTATCAACAAAACATATCAACCTCCAACATAGACAGAAAGGGCTACATCTTCAACTACAAATGAAGGTTTAAGGTAGTAATATATTCAAATTAACCACCAAGGAGGTGTAATTTCCCTCGAAACACACCAGAGAAGACAGAGCCCTCTCGGCTAGTGTGGGATTGATTGCAACAATCGACCCACTAAGCACCCCCATTATCCTGCAACACAAAAGAACCCAACGAGACAATTGGAAGTAATCAGTAATGATTTGGATGGCTGAATTTAATCAGTTCAGATTTGATTGACCGAATATCGGTTATTGATTGGACTGAACTTAATCAGTTATTGATTGGACTGAACTTAATCAGTTATTGATTGGACGACTGAAGTCATCATGTGAATCGAACTTTTCGAGCTTCGTCGGCAGCCCGGGCAACGATCCTTCAAACAACCCGAGAGTCCATTGAGCAAAGAGCTCTCAACGGATCGACCTGGCTGGGGAAACCTATACTATAGCAATCTGGCAAAAAAAAGGGAAAACCCCAGCAAAGAAAAGGAAAAGAGTGAGAGTCGCTGGAGGAGGAGAGAAGTAAACGGGTGGCACCCCTTTTATATATGCGGGCCAGGCTGAGCAAATATGGGACGATCATAGATTTGCTTATCGCCACAATTGGGGAAAGTTTCGTCTTCCCCACTTGGATTGGTCACGGGGGACGTATCGTCACCGCCAGAATCTAGATATAACCGCCAGACCCCATAGTCTATAGATAAGGACATTGTTCACCTTTCGGCGTTATATTGCAATCCCATTCCACAGTCTCAGCTCAACTTTAAGTTTCTCAATAGTGCAAAGTACATCAACGTCTCGCTACTCCAAGGTGTGGAAATTGGTGCATAATTCTGCCTGGAATTTAAACCATACTAAAGTCGACGTCTGCAACTCTGAAGCTTTCAACGTATTGGGGGGAGGGGGGCAGAACTCACCTACTTACATTCTGAGAAGATTACACCTGTCAAACCTAAGTAGTCAGAGTACGAAATCAGCGCCGATTTGTAAGGATATGGAGATTGCGGTGTATGGATGTGTCTGGACATCACCACATTAATTCTCAACAGCTCCAAAACCCATTAGAAGGGGCTGGATACTAGTAAGGAATCTACAAATAGAAGTTTTAGGTAGTCAAATATTAAATAAATAAGCACCAAGGAGGTGAATTTCCTACGAGACGCACCGCAAGTCTAGTTGAAAACCGAAGGTCAATCCCCATGGCTCGTGTGGGATTGGTCTGTGCACTTGCCGACCCACTTAAGACCCCTAACAACAACAATTGAACCCATAAAAATTCAGTTATCAGGGTCCAGTATATCTTGTCATTGTAATGTCTCATGTGTAAATTGTTGTGTGTCCTTTGTCATTTGTTGATATTCAGGAGTCCATCGAGGTCACCCCGACAGATAGACCGGACTGAGGCACAGCATAAAAGCATGGAAACGATGAACAACCCCAGCAAGGAAAAGGAAACAGTAAAAGATGTATGTAGAAGAAAGGAAGATTAAAGACCTTCGTTTGCTTTTTATACTCTAAGGGAAGTGGAGATCCAAGAAGGGGTATAGTGTCAACAATGGTTGTAATTAGAACAAGGGACATAACATCAAAGAAGAATGTTGCTGGAAAGGTTTGGGTACACATGCATGTCTATCCCCATTCTTCTGATCGTTATGACGAGGAGCAGGGGCATCGAAGCTTATGATCAATTCAGTTCTACTTCTCACTCAGAAGGCATAACACCAAACTACAAGTAAAGATTTCAAGAGATTTTTTTATTTATATACAAAACCACTTAGGAGGTGTAATTTTCTTCGAAACGTCCCAAGAATCAAAAAGCTCAAACAAAAGTTCTAACTTCCTTCAACTTGTTAATGTGGGATTGATACATGTCAAAGCACAACCGACCCACTAAGCACACCCTCTAATCTCAACAGAAGTATCTACTTAAAGAGACAGACATTGAACACCTTCAGTTCAGATAATGTAAAATAAATCAAGACCATGATACTCATGGAATTGAATGAATCAGCCTGCTATTGAAGGGAAATCCTTTAAAGCTGAGAAACCTCCAAGAGAAGAAGTAATTCTAATGTGAAGCGACCCTGCTAAAGAGATGCAAAATACAACTAGCAGACCAAGCGACCGAACAAACCATGGGATGTGAGTGTTTAAACATAGACTCTCAACTGGTACTGTAGGGTATGGCCGTGGCGCGCATCATTTGGACAGGGGACTAGTTCGTTATCGGGCCTTGGCGCTTCGCGCTTCCCCACACTGATAACTGACAAGGAAGTTGGACGAACCACCCGCGAAAATGTGACTGCGCTCTGGCCAGAGTGTGTCTCCAACCACTGCTAACCCGCACACCACGACTCACAAATGTCCAGATGGCCTCCTGCGGCACGTACCGAAAAGTGGCAGAGCCGATGGGTTCCCGTCTGGCGCTGGGCGTTGTGCGGGCCCAGTGTGTGTGGTGAAAAAATGTTGAAGTGCACAAGAACACCGGGTGAGCCTAAGTGTGACTAGCTTGAGTGCTGATAGATATCCATATAGCAAAAATGTCTAACGTTTCTAAGTATGTGAAATGCCACCAAGGAGAAGTGTCCATATCATGAGAGAGCACAAGTGGAGACGTAATGGAGCAGACATGAATGAACTTTTGAAGGTTTTACAGACAATGAACTATAGAGAAACAAATGAACATCAAGAGCAATGAGGGAACATGAGAAATCATGCGTTCCATATCAAGATTACGAACTCACCACACCAGCGGAAACTAAACCAATATATGGGTAGTGAATATCGAATTAGGGCAAGACATAAGATACTACTAGTGAACCTATGAACGAACCGCCACAGAGAGAACCATATTTACAACAACTCATTACTGTCTCAACCGTCACTTGTCTAAAAAGCTCACATCTTCATTATAACTTATGAACTTGTTTACTAACTATTTCCAATAGCGATTTGATCTGGGCCCTCACCTCTAAGCAATCCTCATTCTTGGTCAAGCGTTCCGGTTTGATCTTGTCCAGAGACCCATTGAACGTCTCCGGTAAGAACACCAAGACCTCTTCCGGTTTGGCCAACGACGCTGCCATTGGTATCTCCCAAGAGGGTGGTAAGATCACCATCAGATCCAAGGTTGCCAAGAACGCCAACAAGCCATCCAAGTCTGTTGCCACCACCTCCCTTAACCAATACAAGTCCGCCAGAAAGGCTGCTTTGATCGTTGCTAACGCTGCTAAGGGTTACAGAGATGACTTGAGAGCCGTTGCCGTCAAGAGAGCTTCCCAATACTCTAGATCCAACAAGACCAAGAAGTCTTACGCTCCAAAGTCCAGATCAAACTAAATTATCTTTTAATTAGTTGTTGATAATTCATGAATCGTTCTGTATATTACCTTGATGTAGTTGTAACTCATAAATCATCCATGTGTTCCTAACGCCATTGCTAATTATTAGCTTTGTTAGGACTCGGGGATTTCCCAAACGCGTTTAATGAAACTTATCAAGCTATTAGCACATCATCCACCCAATAACTAACCTTCTCACAACACAACAATCCCATATAATGCCACCGTACGTGAACTTACTAAAACATCCAACATAAAATTCACTACTAACACTTTAGTATCATAGAAAAAAAGACCCATTTGCCAATGGATTCCAATACACAAAAGTATCGGGCCTGAGCCATAAGTTTGGTGCCCACGTCACAGCTACTGGAGGTATGTCCCACCCATCCATCATTACTCATCTTCTCCAATCAGATACTAACAATCATTCACAGGTGTATCGAATTCTGTTTTGAATGCTAGAAACATCGGGTATGTAAATCATTCAAGAAAGAGGTTGATTGATTCTAGATTAGTACTAACAAACTCATAGAGCCAATTCATTTGCCTTATTCCTCAAATCACCTAGAAAATGGGAATCACCACCAATAACTGAAAAAGAGGCCACTGAATTCAAAAGGCTCTGTGAATTACACAGTTATGATCCAAAGACGTATGTATACCCCACGCCAAAATTGAGCGGAACAAGTTACTAACAACCTCATCAAGTGATATCCTCCCACATGGTTCATACTTCATCAATCTCGCCAACCCGGATCAAGTTAAAGAAGACAAGGCCTATGGCGGTTTCGTCGATGATTTGAAGCGCTGTGAACAACTAGGTATCGGTCTGTTCAACTTCCACCCTGGTTCGAGTTTGGACTCCGATCATGACGATGCGATCAAGAGACTTGCGAAGAACATCAACCGTGCCATTTCCGAAACCTCAACGGTGAAGATTGTGTTGGAGAACATGGCTGGCCATGGGAACTTGATCGGCTCGAAATTGGAGGAGTTGAGGGATGTTATTGCGATGATTGAGGATAAATCTAGGGTTGGTGTGTGTCTTGATACTTGTCATTCATTCGCTGCTGGTTATGATATCAGAACGGAAGAAGGGTTGGATAAATTCATTGCTGATTTTGACGAGATCGTCGGTTCTGAGTATCTATGTGCGATCCATTTGAACGATTCAAAAGTGGATTTGGGCGCTAATAGGGATTTACATCAGAGATTAGGGTGGGGATTCTTGGGATTGGAAGTGTTTAGAGCAATTGCTAATAACGACAGACTCAAGGATATCCCGATCATCTTAGAGACACCAGCTGGCGATGATGTTTCAGTATGGGGTGACGAGATCAAACTATTAGAATCATTCAAAGGTACGAAGAAGGACGATTCTGAATTTTTGGAGAAGGCAGAGGAGGAATCTGAAAAAGGTAAGAAGGAAAGAGATGAGGTTGAGAAAAAGGCTGCAACGAAGAAGAAATCTGCCACGACAAAAGCTGGTGGTGCTACGAAGAAGAGAAAGACAAAATGATTTAGTTTCCCATCGCCATTGGTATTTATTCGTCATTTTGATCGTGTAGTCTCTATATATACATGTTTTGGATCCAGTATGATCACTCCAACTCAGGTGGCAATTGGAAACCAACTCTGTTAGCCGTCTTTCTGATCTTATCCGTCTGGGTCATACTGAGACCTGGGTTATATCTCTCGATCAAGATGTTATATTGACGTTGGTAACCCAAATAATTGGCCATATCATTGATGTGATCTACACTATGCTTTGACTCACGTTTAGCCCTCAAGGCATCCAAAAGCTTAGGATCAACTTCGACGGCCGGGTCTTCGGTCTGCTTCTTCAAATCTGTGAGCTTGTTCTCGATCTCGAGGACCTTTTCGGTCTCTGCGGCCCTGATGGCATTGATCTTTTGGTAGGACAGAAGGGCAATGCGTTTCTGTAAGTCTTGTGCGTTCTGTTTCTTGACAGCGGCTTTTGTGTTTATGAGGAGTTGGCGGTGGAGTGATTCGTAGGCTGCTTTGGCAATTGACATGGTGTGTGGGGTTGACAGGTCTGATACAAGGTGCACTGGGTACGTAGATGGAGTATCAGATGTGAGTGTTGATCTCTGCGCCAGTGGTTTCGCCATTTGGCGCACTTCTCTTCGCCATTCTGGCACAAGTACCCGATCCGGCAGCTTTCGCCATCCCGAGCTCGGCCGTGTTTCTGGAGGTCACCCTGCTCTGGGCTGCTCTGCCTGCGCAGATTCGGCCTGTTTCGGTTCCGAGTGCACGGTGGAGCTGTGACCAAAATCCGATTGTATTTTATTTGGATTCAAGCTTTGACATCTTGATCTTCATCCTTTTGTCCATACCACAGATCCCATATCTCCACACATCCCCATACCAAACAAAATGTTGAGAGCCCACTTCAACGCACTATCCAAGAGATCCTTCGCTACCGTCTCAGAGTCTCTCTTGCCAAAGAAATACGGTGGCCGTTTCACCGTGACCCTTTTGCCAGGTGATGGTATCGGTAAGGAGATCACAGACTCTGTCGTGAGCATCTTCAAAGCTGAACAATTGCCAATTGACTGGGAAACAATCAACGTCACCGGCTCTGAGAAATCCAAGGAGGGTGTCCAAGAGGCTGTCGAGTCTTTGAAGAGAAACAAAGTCGGTCTTAAAGGTATCTGGCACACCGATGTGTCCCAATCCGGACACGGTTCTTTGAACGTTGCATTCAGAAAGGAATTGGACATCTATGCCTCTTTGACCTTGATCAAGAACATCCCAGGTGTCAAGACCAGAATGGATGGTATCGATTTGGTGCTTATCAGAGAGAACACTGAGGGTGAATATTCCGGTTTGGAGCACGAATCTGTCCCAGGTGTTGTTGAATCATTGAAGATCATCACCCAGTTCAAATCCGAGAGAATCGCCAAGTTCGCTTTTGATTTTGCAAAGAAGAACAACAGAAAGACCGTCACCGCAGTGCACAAGGCCAACATTATGAAGTTGGCCGATGGTTTGTTCAGACAAACGGTCAAGTCCATCGGTGCTGAATCATATCCAGAGATTGAGACCAAAGACATCATTGTCGATAACGCATCCATGCAAGCCGTTTCCAACCCACAACAATTCGACGTGCTTGTCACTCCAAACTTGTACGGTGCCATCCTTTCCAACATTGGTACCGCTTTGGTCGGTGGTCCAGGGTTGGTTCCAGGTGCCAACTACGGTCGTGAATACGCTGTTTTCGAGCCAGGTTCCAGACACGTTGGTTTGGACCTTGAAGGTAAGGATGTTGCCAACCCATCTGCCATGATCTTGTCCTCCGTCTTGTTGTTGAGACACTTGGGTTTGGATTCTTCCGCCGATAGAATCTCCGATGCAGTCTACAAAGTGATTGCTGAGGGTAAGTCCACCACTAGAGATATCGGTGGTTCCGCTTCCACTAAGGAGTTCACCAATGCCATCATTGCTGAATTGGCTGCCAACTAGATGTGAAGAGACGATTTTGTAGAGGAGATGGTTGGTCGTATTTGCTAGATGCAAGGGACAACTAGTGTCTGCCTATTATATAAAGAGAACACCCGGGGAGTCCGAACAGACACAACCTGGTAACGATGTTGATAGAAGAAAAGTAACAACACGATATTTAAATATGTATTAAACCATGCGGTAGTGATCCAATGGGCATCAATTGTCACATTCGGTATCTGTGGGATCTGGGCGGGCGCAACAGCACCCCAAACAACACCCTTCAACCCTCTCTACCCCATACACTACAAACCATCTGACCACACCACTGAGCTATAGAAGGCACACTACACATACAGAGACACACCGTAAGGACACACAATATACACACAATGTCCCTCAACGAACCATCGGTGGACTTCCACCTCCAATTGCAAGAACCACAGTTCCGCATCCCCCTGGAGGCGATCAAGAGGAACCTGAAGGCGGTGCAACGTCTGGATGAGAAGCAATTCAAGAAGGGCGAGGAGCTGCTGAAAGACATGGTCAAGGCTAAGTCGTACAAGGAGCAGATGGTGAAGCTCAAGGCCCTGATCACATCGCTTAAGACATATGAGAAGAAGATGAAGGCCAAAGTTGCGACCGAGAGGGAGTTGACACATCGGATAAAGTGTCGGATTGATCGGTTGAATGAGTTGAAAGAGCTAAAGATATCGGAGGAGAACAATCCACAGGAGTCAAGAGAACTAGGTGAGAGTCGATTACTGAAGTGGTATAGGGATGAGGCGAACTTACTCATTGCGGATTACTTGCTCAAGAATGATCACAACACGGAGGGTGCGAATGCTGGGGAGACGCTTTTGAAAAAATTGGGATTTCAACATCTGATTGATAGTGATATCATCCTGTTGTCTAATCGAATCTCCAATAAGATCCTTCAAGGTGATTTATCAGAACTAATCACATGGATTGGTGAGAATAAGTTATACTTGAAGAAGATCAAATCCAACTTGGAATTCGAAACCCGGTTCCAGCAATTCATCGAACATATCAAGAAGGATGAAAAACCCGAGGCGATGCGAATCCTATCAGACTCCATGATTCAGTTTTCCAAATCAAACTTCCATGATATCCAGAGTGCCATCGGACTACTGGTCTTTGCAGAGAGGGCAAAAAGAGACCCACAGAACGCGGCATTGGAGCACTACGTCGTCTTACTATCCCAAGGGCGGTTTCAATTCCTCTCAGGACTATTCTTGGGGATTTATTACAAGCTCCACGGCATCCCAAACGATGATCCATTATTAGTATACCTCGGCATGGGAATCACCGCACTCAAGACCCGATCATGTACCTGTGAACCGAGACACTCCAGCTCAGAACCACTCACGTTTGAACATATCCTTGAGACGAAACTAGCAATAAATAAAGACCCAACACAAAAGATGATCAAGAATTCATGTCCCGTGTGCTCATTGGAGTTTCAATCTATCGCGTCACAAATGCCTTACTCGCATCAAGTTCGGTCTCATCTGTTTGATAACCCCGTGATGTTGCCGAATGGGAATGTCTTTGATAAGGCGAGATTGTTGAATTATAGTCTCGTAGCAAAGGCTCCACAGGATAAGGTGTTGGATCCTATTGCGGCTGAGTTGTTTGATGTGAATGACTTGGTTACGATTTTCCCGACTTGATCTGCTGATGCAAACGTCAATGGTTGAAATGGGTTCATGCTTACAAGTGGGTCTGCCAGCCATTAATTGAACCGTCAGTGGTTGAACTTGCAGGACAAGTCATCTAACAATTTTGCACTACTATTTCAATCGATATAACTCAAATTAAATAACAATGTAACATTCAATCGGAATCACTATCTGATTCGTCATCATTTTTCTTCTTCTTCTGCTGTTTTGAATTTTTGAAATCCTCAAAAACATAGATTCTAGCATTTCTTTCAACGGCCTTCTTCGTCGTATCCTGTTCGGAATTCGTTCTTCTGTGATGATAACCTGGGAATTGACCCCATTGGAATGCACCGGATCTTTCAACTTTCAAATTGAGTGTCTTGGATAATGACTTGATGTTCCATGAATCGTATGGCTCACCCTCAAAGACTGATAATACGATCTTTGGTTCGGATGCGGTTAAAGTGGAAACGACATTCAATGAACTGGTGTTGTTCAATGCCTTACTGGTTACCGTTTGGAATAATCTAAACAACTCTAATGCGGATTTCATGTATCCCAGAACAAGAAGCTGATGGTCTCTGATGTTCCTATCTTGATCCTTGATACCACGTCCAGTATGTGGGAAGTTGAACATGATCACATCCAGTTTTGGAATACCCAAAACTTTCAACAAGGTTTTTGGGGTCAATTTCATGGACTTCAACAAATTCGTAGCATCGACCTGGAACAACATCTTTGCTTTATGTGTCTGTGTGATCTGTGTGTAGTTGGCATCGAAAGTGGATGGATATTTGAGTCTGAGTTCAGATACTGAATTGTCGAAACTGGTGATTATGAGTCTTGATGGTTTGACGAATCCTTGATCAAGGATACTCAGGGCAAATGAAAGGTCACCTTCACCAACGAGGAGCACATAATCTTCTTTTTCAAATGGTATGAAGGCCTTGGCATGGAGTTTTTGTGATTCTTGGTTGATCTTGACGGCTTTTGTTACAAGCTCTGGAGTGACGGCCGAAGCAGCTGCAGTTTGGGCTTTAGCTTTAGTGATTCTGTTTTGCTTGTTTTGCTTGGCATGAGCTTGATGTCTTTGAAGGGATCCCGCCAGTTTGACTTGAATTTTCTTTGGCTTTCCTTTGAGTTTTCTAGGCATGGCTGGTTGGTGTGTGGAGCGTGGAGAAGTGTCATGTGAATGTGTCTCTTGGATCGATGGGATCTGAAGTTTTTCACGGGGTTCCGGAGGCTAAATCCTTCGGGCTTGCTGGGAGAGGGCTAGCGACATGGAGGTTTGCAAAAGGTTTTGATAATCTGACAGCATTGAAAATCGTGACAGGCTGTTACATAACTACTTACATTCTAGTCACAAGCTGTAACGGGTTGAAACTTGCGAGTACTAGTGTTGAATCCGTCAGGTCTATGAACCCCCGCATATTCGAAGGGTCTCGAAGTAAAACATCATGTGTTATTGAAAGGGAGTGATCAGTTCATCGAAACTTTTAGTCACAGTTCAATCTGGTCAGGTTGGCTTAGAATATTGTCTTTTCACAAACTAATCATGAGAAAGTACAGATCTCAACAACTGGTGACTCCACACTCTACACTCTAATGTCTGGCTCAGGCCTGAAAAAAAACTGATCCCGACACCGCACAAATCTCCGATTGCGGCGGCCTTCGACAGATCAAAAATGACACAATCACCACCTTAAACAAAACTGAAAAATTCATCCGCTCCATTTTCACACACCCTTTTGTATCTGAACTTTCTTCAACCCAATTACAATGATTACTGCTAAATCATCCATCAAATCCACATTCCGTGCTTACTCCACCGTCTCCAAGACTTTGAAGATCGGTTTAATCCCAGGTGATGGTATCGGAAGAGAGGTCATCCCAACTGGTCGTCAAGTTCTTGAGGCCCTTGACAGCAAACACGGTTTGAAGTTCGAGTTTATCGAACTCGAGGCTGGTTTCGAACACTTCAAGAAGACTGGTACCGCTTTGCCAGAGGAGACCGTTGAGACTTTGAGAAATGAGACCGATGGTGCCCTTTTCGGTTCTGTCTCCTCCCCATCCACAAAGGTTGCCGGTTACTCATCCCCAATCGTTGCATTGAGAAAGAAATTGGGTCTTTACGCTAACGTCCGTCCAGTTAAGTCTGTCGATGGTGTTGGTCGTCCAGTTGATATGGTTATTGTCCGTGAAAACACTGAGGATCTTTACGTCAAAGAGGAGAGAATCTTCGAGAATGCCGATGGTACCAAGACTGCTGAGGCCATCAAGAGAATCACAGAGTACGCTTCCAGCCGTATCGGTAAGATTGCCTTGGAGATTGCTTTACAACGTCAAGCTCAAAGAGACTCCGGTGTTCAATCATTACATTCTTCTTCCCAATTGACCATCACCCACAAATCTAACGTTCTTTCCATATCTGATGGTCTTTTCCGTGAGACTGTTAGAAAGGTCTACGAGGACAACCAAGACAAATACTCTACCGTCAAGCTCCAAGAGCAACTTGTTGATTCCATGGTCTACAGAATGTTCCGTGATCCAGAAGTCTTTGACGTTGTCGTTGCTCCAAACTTGTACGGTGACATCCTCTCCGATGGTGCTGCTGCCCTTGTCGGTTCTCTTGGTGTTGTGCCATCCGCCAACGTCGGTGAGAACTACGTCATTGGTGAGCCATGTCACGGTTCTGCCCCAGATATCCAAGGTAAGGGTATTGCTAACCCAATTGCCACCATCAGATCCACCGCTTTGCTCTTAGAGTTTTTGGGTCACCCAGAGGCTGCTGCCGATATCTACGCTGCTGTTGATGCCAACATTTCTGAAGACGCTATCAAGACCCCAGATTTGAAGGGTACCTCTTCTACTCAAGAGGTTGTTGCTGATATCATCAAGAGACTTTAAATTGTCTGGGTATGAGTAATGAAATTTTGTTTTAGTTCTCAATAAATAGAAATATTATACATGTTTTTCAAGGCTAGATGTCTTTGATCTCTATTTTGTTAATCGAATCCATTCCAATCATCGTACTCTTCTTCATCAGCCTCTTCATCATCATCATCTTCCACACCATCTCCCTCATTTTCAGCAATTTCTTCTTTCAACTCTACCTTCTTTGGAATTTGACCATCAGTATCTCTCTCGAACAAGACGGCAAAGAATCCAATACCACCATCAACCTTTGGCAAAGCTCTTACACAACCACCGGCCAATTGCTCAGGGTTAGGGAATCCTTCAAATTCCTCAACAAGACCCCGTCTTGGCCACATCGGTACCACTCTCGATCTGTTGGCAACTCTCCATCCGGCCCCCTTGACTGCTGCATCGTTCAATAAGTCGATAACAACGCGTTCATTTTCCTGGGCATGGATCGAACATGTTGAATACACAACCTTGGTGGCATTAGGATAACTCAATGCATGTTTCACGATAGAGAATTGGAATGAGGATAATTTTTGTAATCTTTCATCACTATATGCCTCTTCTGGATCCTCTTCATCATAAGCTCTACCAAAGATACCACTTCCTGAACATGACGGATCCACCACCAGTCCTGTAACCTCACTGAAATCCTGTGGGTTTGACCGTGTGAAATCACCAACGTTGATCGATACGATATCATTAGCACCGGCCTTCACCACCATCGTCTTCAAGATATCCGAACGTCTCACATCACGCTCAAATGCATCGATTCTTCCCTCTGGACCAACATGTGCTGCTAGATGAGTGGTCTTGTTTCCTGGAGCGGCACATGCATCAACGACGTAATCACCTTTTGATGGATGGAGAATGTGAGCTGGGAAACAAGAAGCACGATCTTGGATGATGATCTCACCTTTGTTGTATACTTTATGAGACGTGATTTTTTGCTTTGGATGCACACCAAAGAGGTTTGGAACGTATTGGTCGTGATAAATCTCACCTGGTTGGAGTTTCTTGATGGATTTGACTTCATCGAGGTTTAATTGTTCCAATACTGAATCGACATCGGTCTTGAGCGTATTGACTCTAAACCATCTCACTGGTGTATCGTCATCTTCGATCAAATCATCGAGGGATTTCACTTTATGTTTCAACTTCAATTTCGTAAGCTCGGCAGTGAGTCTGGTTTTGTGCTTTAAGACAGATTCCTTTGTTGGATTCTTACCCATTTGGATACGTCCCGATCTGGAAAACAGCAAATCATGCACCATAAGCAATGCAATTGGCTCCTTGAGATTACGCTCGGTCTCCAACAATTTAGCCTTCTTCATGATTCCCAAGATGTATGGTTTGTAACGTAAAGTGGATGAGACCAATGCAAAGAGATGCTTTGGGTCGGTTTTGATCTTTTTGCTCTTGGAGGCCCCGAAGATCCTCGATTGGAGAGAACCCTCTTTACCATTGGACACCAGGAACTGTGCAGCCTCGTTATAAAGACTCATCTCGATCTATATGGCTATACAGCAGCTGTGACCCTGATTTGGCCTGGCAGAGGTAAGGGCTCATGGCAGAAAAGTTTGTGTGTGGTGTGGTGTGCGGATGCGAGCGCACTTTTGTTTACACTTCCCTTCTTATGTCCCACTTCTTTACCCATCTATCTCTATCCTTGCAATCCATTACTCTCACTGCAAACCATGTCTATCAAGGAGGAAGACACGCAAGTCCCACTAGACGTGCCGAGTACAACAGCCACTGTCAACAGCTCGCTCACGGCTGACAACAAACTGCCAGCCTCGGCAGGCCCCGAGAAGAGAAAACACGATGAGCTCGACGCACACGACTCGAACAACCACAACCACAACCACCCTGAAACAACTGCCGACTCGAACAATAACGTCCCAATCAACGAACTGACAACATACCTCGAGAAGAGCGTCATTGTGCCCATCGTGGCCCCACAGGTGTCATACATCCCACTCAAGACCGGTCTTTGTTACGACGTTCGCATGAGATATCACGCTAAGATTTTCACCTCATACTACGAGTACATAGACCCACATCCAGAGGACCCAAGACGTATCTATCGTATCTACAAGATCCTTGCCGAGGCTGGACTCATCAAGGACCCAACGCTGTCCGGTGTGGATGACATTGGTGAGTTGATGTTGAAAATCCCCGTGCGTGAGGCCCAGCCAGAGGAGATTTTGGAGGTGCATACCCGTGAACATTTGGATTTCATCAACTCCACAAGTGATCAAACAAAGGAGAAACTCATGGAACTCACAGAGAAGGGTGACTCGGTCTATTTCAACCATGATTCCGCATTGGGTGCCAAACTCAGTTGTGGAGGTGCTATCGAAGCATGCAAGGCCGTCGTTGAGGGTAAGGTTAAGAACTCACTCGCCGTGGTGCGTCCACCGGGCCATCACGCCGAACCGGATGCCCCTGGTGGGTTCTGTCTCTTTTCCAACGTTGCCGTTGCTGCGAAGAACATATTGAAGAACTACCCTGAATCCGTGAAACGTATCGTCATCATCGATTGGGATATCCATCACGGTAACGGAACACAGAAGGCTTTTTACAACGACCCTAGGGTGTTGTATATCTCTCTCCACAGATACGAAGCTGGGAAATACTATCCTGGTACATTAGCCGGTGCGGCTGATCAAATCGGAGAAGGCGAGGCAAAGGGTAAGAATGTGAATATCCCATGGCCCGTTGGAGGAATGGGTGATGCCGATTACATATACGCTTTCAACCAGGTGATTATGCCTATCTGTTATGAATTTGACCCTGATTTAGTAATTGTCTCTTCTGGATTCGACGCTGCAGATGGTGATATGATTGGACAATGTCATGTCACACCGGGTGCATATGGACATATGACACACATGTTGAAGAGTTTGGCTAGGGGTAATTTGGTTGTCGTTTTGGAAGGTGGTTATAATTTGGATTCTATTGCCGTTTCTGCATTGGCTGTGGCAAAGGTTCTCGTTGGTGAACCACCGGATTTGCTCAAGACCACCGTGCCAAAGAATGAGGCCGTTGAGACAATTGATAACGTTTTGAAGATCCAATCGAAATGGTTCAAGTCGTTGAAACCAGGCCACGCGGCAATTGATCATTCGGTACCGACTAATGAGGGAACAAAGAACTTCAACTTACAAGACACCATCCGTCAACAACAAGCGCAGGACTTATTCACGAGATTTGGATTTGTTAGTTTACCAATCATCAACGATAAGCCAACACCAGGGATCGATACTCAAGTATTGGCCTCACCTGATATCTATGACCAGGAGACTATCATAATTGCAGTTCATGACCCAGCAGAGGTTTGGGCCAACACTAATCCTGTCACAGGATTGATTGATGTTCCAGCCTCCGTTATCATTGATTCCACTTCCAAATTGGTGCAATGGTCCCACGATCAAAAGTATGGATTCATCGACATCAACATCCCAGAAGTGTCCGATGAGAGTTTCAACTCATCCCATGACCTGTTGTTATACTTGTGGGACAACTACATCCAATACTTCAAAGCAACCAAAGTTGTCTTTATCGGATTCGGAGACTCCTACGCCGGAATTGTACACCTCTTGGGCCACCGTGACGTGCGCACGGTTGTGAAGTGCGCCATTGCCTTCGTTGATCGAAAGCAATTGAGACAGATTGTGCCAATGGTGGACGAGGGGCTCGGTGATTGGTTCTTCAGAAACTCACTGATCTTCACCAGTAAGAATCACAGCTGTTGGGGTGTGGATGGTACAGAGACGAAAAAACCTAGAAGAAAGTACGGAAGAGTGCTCAAGAGTGATGTTGATGGGTTGGATAACATTGTTGAAGAGAGATTTGAGGAGGCTACAGATTTCATTTTGGACTCTATAGAGGAGTTTGATGAGAGTAGTTCGGCATAGACGAATTCCACCATTTATATATTAATTTTCCCAACTTTGTGCAATAACAAGTTATAGATCTATGCTAGTTTGTAGAGACCTAGTAGTAGTAGTAGTAGGCGGCGGCCGATTTCTAGTGTATCATGGTTTGCAGTCACGTGAATTTGACGAAAAAAAATCGTCACTGGGGCCGGGATTAATACGACGATTATGACTGGTGATGTAAACTTACCCAGGATACACCAGATTGCAAGGTTTATGCTCAGAAGGGTATTACGGCTCATACCAAAGAGATCTATAATGTCTACCGGTGCTCCAGTGCCAGAAGTGGCAGCCGCCGCCACCCCAGCTGCTGCTCCAGCCCAAGCTCCAAGAGAGAACAAGAAGTCCAAGAAAGAGGCCAAGTTCCAATTGAAAGTGCCAAAAGGTACGAAGGATTGGGCAGATAAGGACATGGTAATCCGTGAGGCTATTTTCTCATCTTTGTCATCTTTGTTCAAGAGACACGGTGGTGTTACCATCGATACTCCGGTCTTTGAACTTCGTGATATCCTTGCTGGTAAGTACGGTGAGGATTCCAAATTGATCTACAACTTGGAGGACCAAGGTGGTGAGCTCACCTCATTGCGTTATGATTTGACCGTTCCATTCGCCAGATATGTTGCCATGAACAACGTGCAAAACATCAAGCGTTATCACATCGCCAAAGTGTACAGACGTGATCAACCAGCCATGACCAAAGGTCGTATGAGAGAGTTCTACCAGTGTGATTTCGATGTTGCCGGTATTTACGATAGCATGGTTCCAGATGCTGAGGTTCTTGCTTTGCTTGTTGAAGGTTTACACGGATTGGGAATCAACGATTTCAAAGTTAAGATCAACCACAGAAAGATCCTTGATGGTATTTTCAAAGTGTGTGGTGTTAAAGATGAAGATGTCCGTAAGATCTCCAGTGCTGTTGACAAATTGGACAAGTCTCCATGGGAGGCTGTGAAGAAGGAGATGGTTGAGGAGAAGGGTCAAACCGAGGAGACTGCTGATAAGATTGGTGAGTTTGTCAAGCTCAACGGTTCTTTGGCCGAAGTTTTGGAATTGTTGAAGGATAAGCAAGAATTACTCAACGATGAGACCGCCAAACAAGGGTTGGCTGATATGGAACTTCTTTTGACCTACTTAGACGCTTTTGAAATCCTTCCACAAGTCTCATTTGACTTGTCATTGGCTAGAGGCTTGGACTACTACACCGGTTTGATTTATGAGTGTGTTACCGAAGCCTCTGCCCCACCAACCAACGCTGCTGAGTTGAAGAAGAAGAAGAAGTCCGAAGATGAAGATGCTTCAGAATACGTCGGTGTCGGTTCGATCGCCGCTGGTGGTCGTTATGATAACTTGGTCAACATGTTTGCCAGTGCCAACGGTAAGAAGGCTATCTCAATCCCATGTGTCGGTGTCTCATTTGGTGTTGAAAGAATCTTCTCCTTGATCAAGGCCCGTGAGGGCAAGAACGCTGAGGAGATCAAGCCAACCGCCACACAAGCCTTCGTCATGGCCTTCGGTGGTGGCCCAGACTGGAAGGGTCTCTTGCCAGAGCGTATGAAAATCGCTAAGCAGTTATGGAGTGCTGGAATCGAGTCCGAGTACGTATACAAGGCCAAAGCCAATCCAAGAAAGCAATTCGACTCTGCTGACAAGTCCGGTGCCTCTGTTGCTGTTATCTTGGGTAAGGAGGAGTATGCTGAGGGTAAGATCAGAGTCAAGAGATTGGGTCCTGAGTTTGCCGATGACGATGGTGAGGTTGTCGCTGTGGAGGATGTTGTGAAGAAGGTCCAGGAGAAGTTGAGCGAGGTTAAGGGTGATGATGGAATTGATAGAGTTACCCGTTTGTTGAGAGGTTTGTAATCATAGTCTCATAGCTTTATAAATAGTATTCATGGATTCATATGTAGAGTGTGTTCATAGAATCATAAAGTGTATTTGATAGGATATGTATATATAGAATCACCAGTGACCAGTCTGTTCATCGCCCTCATCCCTGACCCAATCACCCGCCATACCCAATCTTTGTCTCTTGATATCATTGGCATCAGCACTAGTTACGGTTCTTTTCGGTCTGGTATTCAGAACACCATCACCCAGGACTCTTTTACCCCAGTCACCAGCGGCTGGATCTCCAGTTTCATCACGACACTGTTTGAGGAATGGGATCAATGAAGTACCACCAGTACCCTTTTGTTCTTTATTCTCAGCGGTTTTGGATAATCCAGAACGAAGTGTGTTAGAGGAACCAGCCTTCTTGTATAACTTTGCCTGGAGGATGATGTATCTTGTGACGATTTGAATGTGCTTATCTCTGAATGCCTTGAGCATTGCCAATGAGGCATCATATGCCAATGTCAATTCTGGATTCTTTTTTTCAAGAACATATGGTCTGATGTTTGACACTTGGGCAAGATGTTCCAAGAATCTGCGGTGTGGACCTGGCATATAATCTCTCATCTCATTCATAAAATTATTCGTGCCAGATTTTACAGAAACAGATTGAGTGGACTTGTCTGGTCTATCACCAGTTGGGTAATGCTCAATTTGTAACATGATATCCAAAGTTTGAATTAACGAAGATTGTGCGTTGGAACCACCAGCAAATGATCTATATTCAGTCTCATCACCATATTTCAATCCATGTGGCAAACCAGCATCGGCCATACCTTTCCATCCCGCCAAATATGGTCTAATTCTATAATAGAAAGTATGGGGATCGCACATCTCCTCCATACGCATAAGCACAGATCCAAGCATGTCTATACTTTCAGCTAAGGATTTCAAAGCATCAACAACACGCTCGACGTTATCATCACGGACCGCTTGTATGGCTTCTAGACCTTTGTTAATTGAAGCGGCACCTTTGGATTCGAAATACACTGAGACTAAATAGAACCAACTCTCATCCATTGAACCCGTGTATGTCGTTATCGTTGTCAAGTTCTCCAAATCCAGTTTATCATGATTATCAGTTGGGATAATCTCTTTAAAATTCCAGAGAATCAAACTTGAATATGTGGCCAATGGTGGGACTTCCAAGATTTGGGAAACTTGTAACAGTGGTTCAGCCAATTGTACCGGGATACGATCAACAGGTTTATCCACACCCCATACGTAAGCATGTGTAAGGAAACTCAACACCGAATAAGCTCTTCTCAATTCTCTGTGGTCCTCTCTGATGCGATCGACGGAAAGCACTGCCATGTTGTCAACGAGCCTGCGTACTCTCTTGGTGAGAATCAACGAAGGTAACACCTGTGCCAGAGACTCCCATGGAGCATAATAGCTGTCTGTGAGTCTCTCGAGCGGGAGTTCTGCCGGAAGGAAACCGGTCTTGTGGGACAATCCATAGTCAGAAAGGATAGGAAGGTCCATCATGGTGAGTAACCGCTGTGGTGGGATATATCAAAGTGGTGGTGAATATTAGAGAGTGAGCTAATTTTCTGACCAATTATTCATCACTCAGCCTTAAAGAACGAGACTGCCATTTTAATTATTTTCGAAAAATAACATTCGAAAAACCACGTGATCGCATATTGTGGTCACGGATGTGTGGCTCATACCGCTTTCCACAACGGCCTTCTAGGTTCAAGGAGGTGGGACTAGTCTCTACATTACCAGACTTCTAGGACTAGAAGACTAACCCGGACACCACCACACCGCCAGGTCTGGCTCTTCATTGTATTGACTCGGTGATAGTGAGGTCCAACAATACACCAGTACAGCTCAGCTGTGGACATCCGACAATTCGACAAACACAATGGGGAGAATCGTACGAGCATATGGCTGGGACGAGTCTCAGCAACAACGATTCATCACCATGAATCCATTGGCCGATGAGGTTTCTGTTTACCAAACGGTATTGCAACCAGTAAGTCCCCATTCATCTAAATTCAAGATATCCTATTACAAATACTGACCGACCCCATCAAGATCCATGGAGAGGACAACATTGTGAAGCTTTACACGCGCAAAGGATTCAACAATCTCACTGCATTGGACTACTCGAAGGTGAACGTTGGCCTGGTTGGTGTTGGTCAAGAGGACGGTACGATAAAGTTATTTGATATACTTTCACCACAATCATCGTCATTGGAGATCCAAGTCGGGAATAGATCATGTCAATCATTAAGTTTCAATACCCAGGGACTATTGGTTGCTGGATTTGAAAAATCCAAGGGTGAGAATGGTGTCATGATCTTCAATATCAATCAATACAACAAGACATCAAATCAAGACATTACACAGCATACATTCGGTTTCGTACCAAGTGAATCAATTCTATCAACAATTTTCTACAATGAAACGAACCTACTGGCATCCACGTCAAGAATGATCAGAGACATTGATATCAGAGTCTCAACCCCAATTTTCCAAATCCCTTCGAAATCCGTTCATGGAATCACACCAGATCCATATAACCAATTCCTATTCTCAGGTTTTGCTGACGATGGTACGGTATCGATATTCGACCGAAGAGTGCTTTCGGGATCAACATCATCAGAACCATTATTATCATTCAACAAACTTCTGGGTGACACAACCAGACGGAATAACAATTCCTGTTTCAGATACCATCCTTCAAGACGTTGTGAATTTTCCACTTCGCACGGTGGTGAGTTGATCAGACGCTGGCAGACTGGACTCTCGCCAACTTCACCAAAATCAGATTCTTTGTTTGTTGCTAGTGTGCAGGATGTCAAGACGAAATATGACCGTGTGATCTCATTTGATTATGCCAATGAGTCCATCAACTCTGATGCGATCAGTCTGGTATGCATGCGTATGACTGGTTCCGTGTTCAAGATGCCCGTGGTGGAAACACAGAAGGCATTGAACTTCAATGCATACAACGACCTGGCATTCACCGGCTCAGAGGGGACGTTTGTCGAGAGTGTCGATGATGGGATATTGGACCAAGTTCAGGATTTTAAGAGCTCTGCAGGGACATGGAGTCGTGGCTTGAATGACCCAGATGGCGTGTTTGTGGGTGATGATATCATGGATGATGATGCTGAGGGAGAGAACGAAGAGGAGGATATTTCCCAGAATGGTGATTTCTACTCCGCTACACAGGTTCTGGAGAATGATATCGGAGTCAAGATGAGACGCAGGGCGTATATGGGGTATGGAATGATTTGTGGTAAGAATGTTGAGATTATTGATAGTCTTGGTTCTTTGGATAACAATTTATTCCTAAGGTCAACTTGGAGATGGTTGGACATTGCACAAAACTCGGCACAGAGCAATTTAATGAAGGCAAGTGATCTTGACTTGTCATACGAGGGTGTTTTGGGTATTTGGCACGGGGTCGAAGGTCTTGTAGACCAGGATAGATTCGATAGTCGATCCTTCTCGCCGGATATTTTCAAGGAGAGAATCCAACAGATGATGAATACAAGAAAGATGAAGACCATGATAATAGGTAAGACAAATAAGGAGGCCCAAAGAAGGTTATCCTTGATTGTTGCCGGGTTCAACTACTCACCACAGGAACTTGATCTTGTTTATAAAAGACTCTCAGAAGGTGGGAACACTACAAAGGCAGCAGGATGGGCCGTGTTTTCAGGTGATGTCAGCAGTGCTGTTCGTATCCTTTCAGAGTCAAAGAACTCCAAGTTCAGATTGATGGCTACAGCTATTTCAGGATACTTGGTTCAGAAGCAATCGAAAGAGGATAATCCTTGGAAAGATCAGTGTCGTTCGTTGGCCCAGGAGTTGGAAGACCCATACCTAAGAGCGATCTTTGCTTATATTGCTGACAGTGATTGGTGGGGTGTCTTGGATGAGACTTCATTGCCATTGAGAGAGAGACTCGGTGTTGCCTTGAGGTGGTTACCAGATAAAGAGTTGAACACCTTCTTGAACAAAATTGCCAAGCGGTATATCACAAAGGGTGAACTTGAAGGTCTGATCCTGACGGGTATAACACCAAGAGGTATTGATTTGATTCAGTCGTATGTTGATAGAACTAGTGATGTTCAGTCAGCTGCATTGATTGCTAGTTTTGGTGTTCCAAAGTACTTCAAGGATGAAAGAGCTGAGAATTGGATCTATTGTTATCGTCAACTTTTGAACAGTTGGGGTATGTTCAACGCCAGAGCTAAATTCGACGTTGCTAGAGCACAACTGTCCAAGACATCCAGTGGCAAGATCATGGTTCCAATATCAGGCTCACAGGCACAATTACAATGCGTGAGGTGTAACAAGAACATGTTCAAGGCATCCAAAACGAAGAAACAAGCCGGTGTACAACCACAACCTTCTATGAATAAGACCACCTCTTCATGTCCTCATTGCGGTGCCGCTTTCCCAAAATGTGCCATCTGTTTACTTTCACTGGGAAGACCACTACCAAGAGATCTTTCCCAACATGAGTCTTTGGAAGACTCAAGAATCACTGATTTCAAAGAGTGGCCAAGTTTCTGTTTGACTTGTAACCATGGGATGCACGCTGGGCATGCGGAGGACTGGTTCTCTAAAAGTTCGATTTGTCCCGTTCCAGGCTGTACGTGTCGCTGTAATAATAAATAATCGAGAATTGTTTTATAATAATAATCAAAGCCTATTTGTGGTAAAATAAAAGGCTAGAGGCTGTGCTCCATGAAGTCGTATAGGAATATCCACCAGATGAAAACCCGTATTGGTTTGGCAGTCCGGCTGTGCGGGTTTTCCTGGGCCCGAGGGCCGTGCCCTTTTTAGACACATCCATCGACAATATCAACTTATTCCACCCTTTTCACCTTGGGAAGGAGGTCAGATATGTTTTTCAAAAGCAGGAAGTTGAAATCGGTTAGCAACGCCATCAAGACGGTGGGAACTACCGACCTTTCACAAGGTTTGAGCTCAAAATCATTCGCATTGGATGATGTAAGTACTTGATTACTCCCCTAAATGATGACACAATGGATCCTAACGATTGACGATATAGTTACGCAGATATGGAATTGCAGGGAAAGTTATAGGATCAGCATATGACCCGATTCAGAGTCTTCTTGCCTTGTCAACTGATAAAGGTGAGATCCATGTCTTCGGACAACAGCAAGTTGAGGTCATTTTCAAAGTGAACAATGCTATACCAGTTAAGGAAATGGCATTCGTCAAGGGGATATATCTGGTTGCTTTGGATGTGAAGAGTACGATATCGGTGTTTTCATTATACTCCAAGTCTCTCCTCTCCATCTTTTCGCCCCCTGGTGTTGTCACGGCATTCGCCGCGGATCCTTCTTTGGATTGGATGCTACTAGGTTTGCAAAATGGTTCTGTCTATGCTTATGATATCGATAGAGGTAATCTGACAAGTTTCAGATTGGACAATTTACAAAAGAGGGTATTACCAAAGGCGAGACTATCTCCCGTTGTGTCGATTCAATGGAATCCTAGAGATCTGGGAACTTTGCTCATCGCATATACCAACGTTGCGTTGGTTTACTCATTGGCCACCGATGACATCAGACTGAGTTTCCTTTATGAAGTGCCAATTGGCGCACCAGGTGGGAACTCCATGAACACCAGATTAGCAAGAAACCCAACGATAACTCATGCATTGTATCATCCAAATTCGCTTAACGTTGTGACTGCTCATGATGATGGGTCATTGGTGTTTTGGGACGCATTGACTGGTGAATTGCTTCAAGCAAGATCACTTTTCGATACCGATATCAATGTTCCAAACTCTTCCGTGAGGGACTCATTGACACCAAACACAGACATCATATCTTTGAAATGGGTGACGAACTCCCATCCGGATGACACTTCATTGATCATTGCCGGTGGTGACACTCCAAGGGGACAAGGGATACATAATTTGATAGTGTTGGATTTCGGTATCGCTCCAAAGTACAGTTTGACTTCATACGATAAGATGGGCAAGTTTTACTCCACTCCAAAACAACAACGATTCCTTCCTGTTCAAAATTCTTCATCTGTGACAGGACTCGTACCATTATCAACACTCACACCATTTTTCGACGGTGGTCATGATCCTCAACAGCTGCTAGTCCTCTTGGACTCTGGAGAGATCGAAATCCTGCAATACCCATCCGGTGCACTTAATTACAAATCCTCACTTCTACCACAGAGTATTTCATGGATCCACCCACGCACAACAGTCTCTAAAACCTTTGTCGTACCGAAGAAACAATGGCTGGGTATGATTTCTCGTTCGAGTAAACATGAACATATCCTCAAAGGTGGATTCGTATCCAGAAAGAGGACTAGGCCATTGGAGGTACGTTCTGCTCTCGCTACAGGTCATATCAATGGATCAGTGAGGATATATGACGCCGCTCATGACGAATTGGATGAATCGATAGTGCTAGAGACTAATGTCGCAGTCACGTTGAACTCGATTACAGATGTTGCGATTGATCATATTTCATTCTCTGGAGAAACCGCAGAGTTGGCAGTTGCCACTATCGGTGGCGACGTTGTGCTTTACAAGTATGAGGCTAATAGAAGATATAATCCGAATGACAAGATGACAGAACTGGAAAGTGGGATTAAGAGACTTTCTATTCAAAGAGAGCGGAAATTATTGGTTGATATGAGAGATCGTGCACCAAACATTAAAGAAGGGTTCTTACCGATCTCCACCGTACATGGTCAAAGAGGTCGCGTGACCGCATTACAGAACAGTAATATTGGTTTTGTCGCTATTGCCTATGAGAGTGGTGATTTGATCATTGTTGATCGTCGTGGTCCTGCTGTCATCTATGACGATTCATTCACCCAACACTCTGTCACCGGTAGTAAGAAGATCACATCATTGGAGTTTGGTATTTTGGTGTTTGGTGAGGACGCATACTCTAGTATCTTACTCTTTGCTGGTACTGATGCCGGTGAGGTGCTCACATACAAGGTCTTGCCTGAACCATCTGGAAGATTTGGTGTTTCATTGGTTGATATCGTTCAGACGAATGATTCTGAGATCATTTCCGTTGTGCCATATAGACAAGAGTCTGGTACTCCAGCCATTGGCACTTTCGACTTGTTCAATCAGTTGGGAGACGGTTTGAAATTGGAAGGATCGGTGTTGATTGTTGGTAAGCATGATATAAGAATCCTTGTCCCAGGTAAGGCCAAATCTTCACACAAGATCTTCCAACAAGGAATCATTGCATCGTCCCTTTCGATCGTCCCTGTGAAACAAGTGAGTGCTGCCAAACCATATGCTTCATGTGTCCCAACTATACTAGCGAATGGAACAGTGAAGATCTTGTCATTACCAGAGTTGAGAGAAATTAGCTCGTTGGCTTTACCATTTGCAGTTGATCCTCAATTTTCTCAATTCTCAACGGTCTTACCTTCCGGAGATTTACTTCTACGTACCCATGTTTCGAACGCATCAATGGTTCAGATCTGTGGCTCGGGTGTGTCATTCATTGACCAACCAACCGATGGATTATACAATGAAAAAGCACGTATTCCATACAGACCCCAAATCGGAGCTGCCCAGTGGATCAAGGGAACTACATTGATCTCATACAAGGATCTCGATGATCTCATCGGTGGTACGCGTCGTCCACCACCCAAGACCAAAGAATCAGAGATCTCAAAAGGAAACATCACCATTGTCACATCCAAAGCGAGCCAAAGTGCAGCGGAGGATGATTTCTCATATGATAAACCGGTGCGTGGGAGACAAAACGGTGGATATGATCCTACACGATACATCATGCGCACGTTCCAGGACGGTTATGAGTCAATTGGGGAGACTTTTGATGAGTATGCAAATAATGCATCCCGCTCGATGAATGAAAGTATCGGAGCTGTGAAGGATGATCTGGTGAAGAGTGTTGTTAAGTCCAAGTTCGGATTTTAGTTTGTGTTCATGGATGGGTTTATGTCCCTATAAAGTAATGTCCGATACTATCTTCGAAGTTCAAGTCTTGTGCCACTGCAGTTTTTGAGGATTTAGAAATATTAAAATTGTTCCCACATGTGTCGGCCCTGACTCCCTTGTAGAGACTCAAGTGTTGTGTGTCGTCTGGTTTTGGTGCTTGCGTGTGTACCTGATGATAAGCTTAAGCACCGGCCACACGTTTCACGCAAAAACGTGTTTCCATTTTGTTCCGCTTTCCAGAGCACGACCCCCAACAAATAACAGCTGCTGTTTTGATCAAGCCCACGGGAGAGTATCACACTAGTATCAGACGATCAGCATCATTTACCAATGGCCCACAAGGCACGATAACCGCACTAGCAACGATGAAGTAATATAGTTGATGCATCAACTAAAAGCCCTTTATCCATGTCAAACAGAATCAACGCCCAGCTAACCAAGCAGGAACCATTGGGCATCACCGCCAAGCAAAAGCTTAACTTATCCTACCATAAGATGCAGCCCAGCAACACGTGTACACGGAATAAGTTCCACTGTACAGTGAACGGAGTTGATGTGCACTAGTCTGGCTACTAATGGCTTCGGGTTCTTTTCTATTATTGAGTGCAGGAAATTTGGGTCCAACCTTGCAACAGCTGTCTAGGTCTTAGGTGCATCGCACGTTGCTCAGCTTACTCCTCCTCCCTTTACGAGTACCGGAGATGAAGGTATCGATGGGAGAGTTGGTATAAAAAGGCGATATATCCTTTTTCTTTTGTTTGAGTTTGATCCAATGAAATATTATTCACCATTCATCAATCCACTCACAAGATGTCAACAGAAATCAAATATGACGAGGCACAGCGTGCCGCTCGTTATAACAAGAAGAAGACCCTCTCAGATATCTTTACTATTATCTGTTGTGGTGTTGCCCTTGTCTCTGATGGTTATCAAAACAATTTGATGACAATGTTGAACGCATTGTTCACAACGATTTACCCAGGTGTATACAATGCTACTTTGAAAACCCGCGTCTCCAACTCCCTTTTGGTTGGTGAGATCCTTGGTATGATTTTCGTTGGGCTTACGTGTGATTACTATGGTCGTAAGACTGCTATTGTTGCTACTACCCTTTTGATTGTTCTCGGTTCAGCCTTGGCTTGTGCTGCACATGGCTCAACGCCATTGGGTATGTTCTGGATGTTCCTCGCCATGAGAGGTGCCATTGGTGTCGGTGTTGGTGGTGAGTATGCTGCTTGTTCTTCAGCTTCTTCAGAATCTGCTAACGAGGCCACGAAGAGAAGAGGTGGTGTTTTCATCATGGTGACGAATCTCCCACTTTCACTCGGTGGTCCAGCTGCCATGATCGTCTTTTTGATTGTTTATTCTGCTGCTGGTTCAGGAAAACATTTAGAAACAGTGTGGAGAATCTGTGTTGGTCTTGGTTGTGTATGGCCATTATCTATCTTTTGGTTCAGATTCAAAATGGCCCCATCTATCCTTTACAAAAAGGCAAGTATCAAAAGAGAGGTTCCGTATTTGCTTGTTGGTAAATACTACTGGCGTCGTCTTTTGGGAACTTGCGGGTGTTGGTTCATCTATGATTTCGTTGTTTTCCCAAATGGTATCTTTACCTCTTCGATTTTGGCAGGGGTTTTGGGAAAGCAAAGTTCCGATTTGAAGAAAGTTGCAGAGTGGACTTTACTCCTCGGTATAATCTCATTACCAGGTGTCGTGATCGGTGCTGCTGTTGTGGATAAGATTGGTCGTAAGTACTGTCTTGTCATTGGATTTGCTGGTTATTTGGTTATTGGTTTGATCATTGGTCTTGCATACGACAAGATGAGTAAGATTAACGGATTATTCATTGTCTTCTTTGGTCTCTTCAACTGTTTCGGTAACTTTGGCCCTGGTAACAATTTGGGACTGACATCATCTGAATCCTATGCAACTCCAGTTCGTGGTACCCTTTATGGTCTTTCTGCCGCTATGGGTAAGACTGGTGCCGCCGTTGGAACTCAAGCTTTCACTCATATTCACGATACCTTAGGTCCAAAATGGACTTTTATCATTTCTGCTATTCTTGGTTCCGTCGGTGTTGTTTTGGCTTGGCTCACCATTCCACATTTGAAGGATGATGATCTTATGATGGAGGATATCAAGTTTGAGAAATATCTGAGAGATAACGGATGGACTGGTTCATTTGGATCCGAGGGATCTACAAGTGAGGAATCTTCTGTTAAGGAGATTGAAATCGATATGGCTGATTTGGAAAAGAAATGATTGGAGTTTCCACCCTACCTTGTTATTTTTTATAAATGCAAAAATGTGATTTCATTATAATTTAATTACAAAATAAGAAATGAAGTGTAGTGCCATGTGAATCCAACTAGTCCAGTTCAACATCCATGTCATCCATGTTGTCTTCTTGACCATTATTACTTGCTGACCCTGATGGCGTTGTACCACTTTGTACCGAACCGGTTGGTGTAGCTGAGTTCAATGTTATGCCACCGACTCCACTCAACGAAGCAGGAGAGAGATTAGTTGAATCTGGAGCAGTCGAACTAGATGAGGTATTAGAACCTGATCCGCTAACTCCCCCGTCTTGACCAACTGGTGGGCCATTCATTTGTGTAACTTGTTCAGGGGTCAGATGAACGTTTGTGTATGATGAGCCTTGTCCTGTAGGGCCACCGTTAAGAGCATTGTTCATCGTTTGTGTCAATATTGGACCAACGGAAGATCTCAATACTTCTGGCAGTGAATTAAGAATCGCATCCTGGATCCCTGTGGGTATGTTAAAGTTTCGTTGTGTGCCTGATGAGCGTGTTTGATCGTCCTGCTGTTGACGTTGTTGCTCTTGTCTTGATGCTTGTGGAGCATTAGCCTCGGTTGGTGGAACCGAATCGTCTGGATGATCAGTCATTTCCTGATCTTGTGAATGCGTCTCTGGTTGAGCAGGCGCAGGTGCTGCAGTTCTGTCTGAACTCATCGGTTGGCTCTGTGGTGTCGTTTGAGGTTGTTGTGCCGATGCATTTGGTGTTTGGGCCTGGCCTACAGTGTTAGTGCCTGCTTGTGGTTCTGTAGCATTTCTCTGTGTAGCAGGAGGTTGTGCTGTTGTGTTCATGTTGAATGCACCAAGCATATAATTGAGAGCCTGTCCTAATGCATTACCTTCATTTCCGTCAACAAAGACCGGAACAGTTCCTTGGGTTCCATTTGTACCATCAGTTGTTGCGGTAAAGAACATGCCTGGGAATGGAAGTTCGACCGAGGCTCCATCTTCACTACCAGTTGGTGTAGCACCTCTTTGGTTAAAGAATCCTGCCCCATGTACTGGTGTTGGTGGACCTCTTGGCTGGAGACCCGTTTGGCCCGTAGGCTCCGAGGATGTTCTTGGTATTGCAATGTTATCGGAGAAGCGATTCTTGATATGACGTACTGGACGTGTTAAGTTATCGAGTTCTGTAGATGGGATTCCTTGTGATCTTGCCCTCTGTTCTGAGTAGATAAGCGAATCAACCAATTTCTCAAGGAACTGTGGTAATAGTTCTTTTTGATTGGCTATCGTCAATGCCTTAACATATGCCTTCACACTCTCCAAGGCGTTTCCCTTGGCCAAATAACAATACCCCAATCTGGCCCACGATGGCTGGAATTCAGGACTCAATTCTGTGGATTTCAAAAGGTCATTGATTGCATTATCAATTGCGTTCAGATATGTGTAGGCAGCAGCTCTGTTGGAGTAGAGAACATGATTTTTAGGATCATCTAAAAGAGCCTCTGTGTATTTAGCAATGGCTGCACCAAATCTCCCTTGTTTGAAAACCTCGTTACCTTCACGACGTAATTCTTGAGCCCTCAAAATGTTCTTCTCGATCCTGGTTTGGTTCAACTGGTATAAACTTCTGAAAAAACGGGCCAATGACAGATGCTCATCACCAGTTTCATCATCAAACAGAGCTTCACGTTCCGTTCCTGTTCTCAAATACCCACTGTAACGTCTTAACAAATTAGCGGAAGTTGATAACATCATTGAAGTTTGTGGAGTAGCTTCATTGGCAAGGGTCACTAAGAGTTGAGCGATAGCAATACCCAAAGTTGCGCTCTCATCAAACTCACTATTGTAGAACTCTTTAATGACACATTGAGGTTTGGCTGCGGCGGGTCTTCCATCCTCTCTGATAAACCATGCCCCTGTAAGCAGATCAACCAAAGTCTGGTCCTCTGCCTCAATGCTCAAACCTTTCACACCTCCAATCTCTTTCAATTTCTCAACTATACTGATCACTGCTCCAACATTGTATTCGATAACCGGGGTTGACTTCCGATGTGAAGCAAACTCATTTAATCCCTCCAAATAACCGGCAATAGCAGAAAAATAGGCTCTGCGCTGATCGTCAGTGAAGACCCTTCTCAATGTCTCCATAATGCCCTGTTCAATATTCGTGTAAATTGGTGTAGTGTTGTGGTAAGTGGTGCTGCAATCAAAGATTGATTTGAAATGCAGGATTTGAACTTTGCGGGAAAGGCGAAGCCAGGATCCGAATTTGAAATGTTCCAAGACCTTCCAGAACAATCTACAACGCCACCACGCTGTGTGACAGATCCAGGAATCACGAGAAACTATTAGCCAAGATGAGTCTATGGAATGCTACAACTGATCCAGATGCCTACCCAGACCCTCCCCAACAGCCTCCACTCACGCGCCAGTTCTGTCTCACTCCAAAGGGTTTAAGAGCATTTCTGAAGACATCGAGACATGCGGTAGATGATGTACTCAAGCAGAGACTGGACGCACTCATTTCTCATTCACAAAAGAGCACACAGACACATTCCAAAAAGAGTCAATTGAAAGAAGAGTTGTGTTCAAGCGTTGCTAATCAGGTCGTATACCCTGCCTGGGCTGATCGGATCCACGCCATCGAGTTCTGTGAAGGTCAAACGCTAGAGATCGAAGGTGAGATTCCAAAGTTGGAGCAAGAGTCACAAAGGATTATACAAAACAGCGATCTGCGGCTAGATCCTTATGCTCAAAGGGATATCGACTCACAAAAGGAGGAAAAATATTTACAATTGAACTCATTACAGAGTTGGATCAGTAATGAAAGAACCATTGAATCCATCATACAATTAAGAACACAACAGGTGCTTATCGATAATTGCGGGTTGAAAGATTGGATACAAGAGTTCAAAGACTTTTCCAAGAAAGTCTGATCATCCACATAAGTATAGATGCCATCATCGATCCTAATCTGTATATATAGCTCTCCGGAATAACTATTTAACCTCAATCTTCCAGACCAAAGTACCAGTGACAAGTCAAACGTATTTCAAAACGTTGTAATTGCGGATGACTCCATCATGATTCTTAGAACAGCCCCATCCCATCCCATATTCCAGAATGTTCTTCCCGCGTACCACGAGCCCTGGTGGCTTTCCCCGATTCGGCTCAGTGCTAGCGGCCGCCCGCGAGATCCTGTTGCCACCCACTCCTTCTTGATCACTCTTGCCACCAAAGAAGGGCTTTACCGCAGAACTACACAACACCACAACAACCAGCCAATCCAAGCTTTTGACAATTGATTAGATCACTTCAGAACCTAAAGGATTGATACACAATGGTTGATGAGAAGAAACCGCTTTTGGATGCCTCTGGTGCCGATAAGGCCAACGAGGACGCCACCGCCACTGCTATCTTGAGAAGAAAGAAGAAAGAGAACGGTAAGTGTCCCCTTGTTTTTAACATCAATTGATCAAGTATACTAACAGCCAGAATAGCTCTTTTGGTTGATGATGCTGTGAATGATGACAACTCTGTCATTGCTATGACAAACAACACCATGGAGAAGTTACAACTTTTCAGAGGTGACACCGTTTTAGTCAAGGGTAAGAAGAGAAAAGACACCGTTTTGATCGTCATGGTTGATGATGATGTTGAAGATGGTTCTGTTAGAATCAACAGAGTCATCCGTAACAACTTGCGTGTCAGATTAGGTGACATTGTCACTGTGCATCCATGTCCAGATATCAAGTACGCCACTAGAATCTCCGTTTTGCCAATCGCCGATACTGTTGAAGGTTTGACCGGTTCTTTGTTCGATGTTTACTTGAAGCCATACTTTGTTGAGGCATACAGACCAGTTAGAAAGGGTGATCATTTCGTCGTTAGAGGTGGTATGAGACAGGTTGAATTCAAGGTTGTCGATGTTGAACCATCTGAGTATGCTATTGTTGCTCAAGACACCGTGATCCACACCGAAGGTGAACCAATCAACAGAGAAGATGAGGAGAACAACATGAACGAGGTTGGTTATGATGACATTGGTGGTTGTCGTAAGCAAATGGCCCAGATCAGAGAATTGGTTGAATTGCCGTTGAGACATCCACAATTGTTCAAGTCTATTGGTATCAAACCACCAAAGGGTATTTTGATGTACGGTCCACCAGGTACCGGTAAGACATTAATGGCCAGAGCGGTTGCCAACGAGACTGGAGCTTTCTTCTTCTTGATCAATGGTCCAGAAGTTATGTCCAAGATGGCTGGTGAATCTGAATCTAACTTGAGAAAGGCCTTCGAGGAGGCTGAGAAGAACTCTCCAGCTATTATATTCATCGATGAGATCGATTCTATCGCTCCAAAGAGAGACAAGACCAACGGTGAGGTTGAAAGAAGAGTTGTTTCACAATTGTTGACATTGATGGATGGTATGAAGGCCAGATCCAACGTTGTTGTCATTGCCGCCACCAACAGACCAAACTCCATAGATCCAGCTTTGAGAAGATTCGGTAGATTCGATCGCGAAGTTGACATTGGTATCCCAGATGCCACTGGACGTCTTGAGGTTTTGAGGATCCATACAAAAAACATGAAGTTGGCCGATGGTGTCGATTTGGAGGCCCTTGCCGCCGAGACCCACGGTTACGTTGGTGCTGATATCGCTTCCTTGTGTTCCGAGGCTGCTATGCAACAAATCCGTGAAAAGATGGACTTGATCGATTTGGACGAAGAAGAGATTGATGCTGAAATCTTGGACTCCCTTGGAGTCACCATGGAGAACTTCAGATTCGCTTTGGGTAACTCTAACCCATCTGCATTGCGTGAAACTGTTGTTGAGAGTGTTAACGTCACTTGGGACGATATTGGAGGATTGGATAACATTAAAAACGAGTTGAAGGAGACTGTCGAATACCCAGTCTTGCATCCAGATCAATACACAAAGTTCGGTTTGGCTCCATCAAAGGGTGTGTTGTTCTTTGGTCCACCAGGTACTGGTAAGACCCTTTTGGCTAAGGCTGTCGCCACTGAGGTTTCTGCCAACTTTATCTCCGTCAAGGGTCCAGAATTATTGAGTATGTGGTTCGGTGAATCTGAATCTAACATTCGTGATATCTTCGACAAGGCTCGTGCTGCTGCCCCAACTGTTGTCTTTTTGGATGAATTGGATTCTATCGCTAAGGCCAGAGGTGGTTCCCAAGGTGACGCAGGTGGTGCTTCGGACCGTGTTGTTAACCAATTGTTGACCGAGATGGATGGTATGAATGCTAAGAAGAACGTCTTCGTCATTGGTGCCACCAACAGACCAGATAACATTGACCCAGCTATCATGCGTCCAGGTCGTTTGGATCAATTGATCTACGTTCCATTGCCAGATGAGCCGGCTCGTCTTTCTATCTTGCAAGCACAATTGAGAAAAACTCCATTGGAGCCAGGTCTCAGTTTGAATGAAATCGCTGCTAGTACAAGTGGTTTCTCTGGTGCTGATTTATCATACATTGTTCAAAGAGCTGCTAAATTTGCTATCAAAGATTCCATTGAGGCTCAAATCCGTTCCGATAAGCTCAAGGAGGCTAAGGTTAAGGAAGAGGGTGATGTCGAGATGAAGGAAGGTGATGCTGAGGCTGAGGTTGAGGAAGAGGAAGAGGATGCTGTCCCATTCTTGACGAAGGCCCACTTCGAGGAGGCCATGAAGACTGCGAAGCGTTCCGTCAGTGACGCTGAGTTGCGTCGTTATGAGGCTTACGCTCAACAGATCCAAGCCTCAAGAGGTCAATACACCAACTTCAAGTTTGGCTCTTCTTCAGGTGATCAAACCATCCCAGAGGCAAACGCCGGTTCTGCTGGTAACTTCGGTGCTGCTGAGGAGGAAGATGACCTTTACAATTAATCTTGTTTTAAGCCTTGACCTTTTGTTACGTATATTATTATCTTTGATTGTTTCTCTTGATCTCCGCATGTAGGTTTACATCTTTAAGTTGTAATTGTGTCTACTCATTATTATCATAAATGAACTTGAATTGTTCTATAAAATTGTCTATAAACTCCGTATCGTAAAAACTCCTAACCATAACCCATTAAAAAATAAAACATAGATATCCGACAAAAACTGTCATACTCTGACCGCACCAGCGTTCATCAAACTATGAAACTCTGAAGCAGGTCTCTTGACATCTCTCGGTACGTTCATGTTTTTACTCTTCAATGCTCTGGAGTCTTGCTCGTAGTTCAAAACTGGCTCTCCCATGTAACGGTTGAGAGAAGAGGTCGAAGGAGTTGATATGCTCGATAGCGTAGATCTGGAACTGCTTGCAGATATAAGACTTGGAACTGAGCTGTTTGAATATGAGTGGGTAACTGGAGGTGGTGCCAATAAGGATGAAAGGCGCGTAGATGATGATGTGGTGTCCTTGTTGAAGTAAAGCTTTTGGCGTTGCATGAGCTCCTCTTGGTGACGCTTCTTCAATTGATGTTTGATTGGGATGATGAAGTGACTCAATGAAGAGATAAGATCCTCGTTTGTGATGTTCAAGTTCCAATCCAAGTATTCGAGAAGTTCGCGCTCGATGGTGTTGACCTCCCTGATGTCGAGAAGACCATCGGTGTATGCAGACCAATGTTTGTTGATTGGTGAAGAATCATTCAATGACTTAGCAGCGAGTATCAGACAACCAAGGAAGATTCTGTGACGTGTGGTTTCAATTCCATAGACATCAGTTGGCAAGATCGTCTTGAGACGTGCAAGGTAAACAAGTGTTGACATCAAAGTTGGGGTTTGAACATTAGAATGCTTGATCAAACGACGGATGAACTCGTATAATGACACGATTGGTTGACAATCATTTGGAGATCCCGGCGGTGTTGGATAGATAGAACTAGCAGACTTGACCTTGATCAATGAACTGGTGATATCAACAAGGTATTGGACCATTTCAGAGCTCACCCTCTTTCTTTGGAATTGGAGAAGAGCTTCTTTGTCAGACATGATGAGAAATATACTGGGGTATTATACGTAGCTCTGTGGGTTGGTGAAGACTTCAAATGATGAAACTGTAACTTATAGATGGAGAGTGTCTCTGTATGAGTGCTTGACGTGTTTGTTATGAAAGGTTGAAGTGAACAAAGGGAAAGATGGTTGTTGTTTTATAAGTTTTATCCGTGCCGTTATGTTTTGTTATTCGTGCGTTGCGACGCGTTTGTTGATGTTGGAAGGGATACTCTTGCAGTGGGAGGGACTTGGAAGGGGTAAAGTCACTGTTGTTCTAGACCGTCTGGGAGTGGCATGAGCTTATGATGGCCATAGACACTTGAAACAAAGCAAGGGATGGATATTACAACTCTTTGACATATATATATCGCAGACCCCCAATCAACTGGGGTCTCCAATTGTTAGATTAATTGAACCAGCGAGACGTATGAGGCGAGGATTAATTAGCCCGTGGCCAGCGGATTTCCCAAAACGGCAATTTTGCCAGCTCATTTGGACTAGATTTTTTTTATTTTTCCCACAAAATCGCCCGTTGCGCATTTTATCTGGATCTGTTTTTATGAAGTTCGCACTAAATTCTAAATTGACGCGTCTTTTGCGTGTCGATGAGCCAATTGAGGTTCATCGATGTACTCTGCACAGATCTTGACAAGTTCCTTAATATTGGGCATAACCCGGGGAAGGTGCACCTAAAGGGATTGTTAATTTGCTGGTGTCCGCTATTGTTTGCGAATGACTCCACTTCGTGCAGGACATAAATGAGATCCTCCGTATAACGGTAACAGGGAGTAGTTGTGCTCGGGGTGATGTATTTCAAGCCTTCACCGACAAAAGACACTCCTTTAGAACAACTAAGGTTCAAGTGAATGACTCGAGGCTGTGAAAGCTCACCTCGAACAAGGTTAAACCAGCTATAAGTACTATTGCTAATTTCTTGCAAACCAGGAGTAACGCTGACTATATTTTGAAGCACCTTAGCACTAACAGGTTTCAACTCCTTCAATATTGTCCAAGTGTTATCGGCCTTCGGGAGTTGGCCCATCTTTAGGTACGGTTACTACCCTACAGGTTGATGGTGATGCGTTTAGAGCATCACACCAGCCACAACTACAGCCAACTGCCATGAAAAGCTGTTCACAATTACGAACCTCATAAAGGGAATAGTACTCTGGATGACTTCACCGATCTTCGTTCCAGAAGGATAGGAATTCCTGAGATGTCTATTCCGTATACTTTTAACGGAAATTCTTTTCCTCGCGCTTACTGTATGTTAAATCTATGAAAAGGCTACCACCTGATATAGTTAATCTGAGCCTTATCAGAATATAAATAGCATATTGCAAACTAAAAAAATACTTACTGGGCTCAAACTCGAGTCGAGTCCCGATGTATTGTGAAGAGAAGAAGGAAGAAACTGGGCGGCGCAATCACAGAGGAGATGATCAACCACGCGTCTTTCCTATCCTAGTATATTTCCGGATCAGGGAGGTTTCTCCACCCTATGACAGATTTTGATTTTGTGACAATTTTTGGCGCAAAAAGCCCCCAGCCGCTAAGCAACTCTGGCGATGATCCAGATTCCATCCCCATTCCCACGTGAGTCTGCTATTTCAAGGGGTTCTTGTTCACAAAAACTGTGAGCACATTGAGAGGATAACATCCAAGCTCTCATATTGTCAAGGCGCTCTACAACCAAGATATCTTCCCCACGGTATTATCTTCCTGGCCCATTTTCATCTGCTTTCTGAAGATAAGATCCAGTTGAAGTTACCGTCACAGACCACCACAACGTACTTTTATACAGGACGGTTGATTTATTTTGGCTTCCACATAGTTGATTTCGTTGCATAAGATAGAATATGGTACACTTTTCACAAAACATGTTACATACCGTTGTGCTCTTCATAGTGTTTGTTTTCGCCAATGCTGTTGTTTTGCCGCTGATCTGGCATTCATGGCTGGGGTTTGAGGAACCACTCAGGAACTTTCCAGGTGATATTAGGACGCTGGATAATATCTATAAGGTTGATACTGGATCAGAACTGAAGGCGAACTCGGTCATTACTGTTGAGAACTTCCATTTACAATCCGATTTCAAGTTATACCCGATATACCCAAATAGAGAGATCACAAGATCACTGTTCAATAAGTGGGTTGAAGAACAATTTGAGATATCCTTTGAGAACATTTTACAGAATATTGGAGATAATAATTGGAATCCTGATCTGGTTAAGAAAGATAATGTCTCACTTGGTGCTGTTGTTGCAAGTCCGTCGAAGTCCAACCCAAACTATTTCTATCAATGGATCCGTGATGGTGCAATCACATTGAACTCTGTCATCAACTACTTAGGCGACTTAGATGGATTCAATAACAAAACTTTGCAACTAACCGTTGAGAACTATTTGAAGAACAGTTACCATTTACAAAGAATCGATACGCCAAGTGGTCCTTACAACTCTAATTTGAGAAATTTGGGTGAGCCAAAATTCATGGTTGACTCTACACCATTTGTTGATAATTGGGGAAGACCTCAAAATGATGGTCCACCATTGAGAGTTATTGCTATTGAGAATTTTATCAAGAATATGGAGAAATATGAGTCAACGTTGATCCAAACAGAGAACTTCCTGAATGCAAAGGATATCTATCATAAGATTATCAAACTTGACTTGGAGTTCATTATTCGGTATTGGCCGGAAGATAATTTCGATATTTGGGAAGAAATCCACAGTCATCACTTCTTCACCTCATTAACCCAATTGAAAGCTTTGAAGATTGGAATCAAACTTTTTGAGAAATATGACGATGATGTCAAATTTGGAGAACGTTTGAGAAGAGAATACGAAAACTTGTACGAGTTCATTGTTCACGACGCAGGTTACATTAACTACAACTTGAACCATGTCGTGGAGACTCCAGCAATCTTGAATTCTAGAACAGGAATAGACATTGCCATCTTGATTGGTGCTTCCGTTACCCATGATGATGGAGATGATCCAATCCCATTTGATGTCAGCGATGGATTGATCTTGAACACTTTGAGTGAATTGATCAAATCGATGAAGTATCTTTATCCCGTCAATCACGCAAGATTGAACTTAAACCTTGGTGTTGCTTTGGGGCGTTACCCAGAAGATGTCTACAATGGAAACGGAATTTCTGAGGGTAATCCATGGTTCCTTTGCACCCTTGCTGCTAGTGAACTATTGTTCAAGTTGATTTCTTCACTTCACCTGACGGAGGAAGATTTAATCATTGATTCAAGTAATCAATACTTTTATTTCAATCACATTGTTGAGGTTACTGATCTGATTCCTTTCACAAAGCTGTCAAATGAGGATCTGCCAAGCATGTCATTACGCCTTCCATACAACTCATTGGCATTCAATCAAACAACAGCCAACCTTTTCCAATTTGCAGATTCATTCTTGGATGTTGTTAGAGAACACGTTGGTGATGATGGATCAATGAGCGAACAATTTAATAAGTTCAGTGGATACATGCAAGGTGCTGAGAATTTAACATGGAGTTATGGTGCATTCTGGAACGCCTATAGATGGCGTAAGAAAGCTATTCAATTTACAGAGCTGAATTTTGATTGATCTATCATGATGGGATATATTAGTCGGAGGTTTTAAAGAGTTATAAATCATTTATAAATGTTAGAATAAAGTTAATTTTAGAGCACTATAACCCTTAGCGTGTTACTGGTGGCTGTTCCTTCAAGGCAGCAGATCGAACTCCTAATATGCAAGGGATTCCCGAAACAATAACAAAAAACGTTGCCCCGGATACAAGTTTATTTCCAGTTGCATTGAATGCGCGCGCGCCGACTGGCGATGATTATAAGCAGATGGGAATCGATCTAGGCAAACTGATCAATAAATGTTTCAAATACTATTATGGAAGTAGTTTGTATGATATCCTTGAATATTAATTCAAAGAGTCAAATGCATTAAGTAAAATTATAAATCAAAATCCAGCAAGAGATCCAATTTGTCTTGCACCAACACTTGTAGCCATTCTCAAGCCTTGGGCACCAAATGGGAAATAACTCACCGTGTAATAGACAATGGCGACAACTTCCAAAATACTTGAGAATAATGTCAAGATTGTGGATTTCATCACTGCACTGAAATATATCGTTGCGATAACTGTACCGAAGAAGAAGGCTGTGAATGGTAATCTTGATGCCGATGTCAGATGATGGAAATATGCAACTGGTCCTTGTAACAACCCAAAAGATATCACAAACAACAGTGATCCCAGGGACCATAGTAATCCGAATTTTCTAGGCTTGATGGCCAACACTGGGAACAGTGCGAAACACATGAGGAAACATACTCCTGACCCCACGAGACAAGCGACGAATCCCATCAATCTTTCAAATCGTGACAATGTGAACCATGATGGTTCCTCGGCCGGAACAGCATCGGCATCTTGTTGTGTGAGCGGTAGTCTGTTATACACATCATTGGCGGCACCGTTCAAAGTCTCAGCCCAGCCGCTGAAGAGGGTTTTGGCACTCTCGTTGAGGGCGTTGGCGCCGGAGGGAGCAGAGGCACCTGTGTTGGAGATGTTATGGGTGGATGTCCAGTTGTTCCATTGTTGCCTGAGATTGGATTCACTGGTGTCGGCCATTGTGTGAAGTGAATAATTATGATCGAGAACGATATTGTTGTTTGTGATGGTGCTGTTGTAAGAGCATCTACGTATCACAATTGGCGGTGGGGGTCGTTTGCCGTTCGCCCTTTGGCGCAAAAGACCCGCCACTTTCGGCACTCTCCGCCGCGCCAAAGTGGCCCAATTGGGAAATGTCTGACAACTCCCACCTCCCCCGGCAACCTTCCAACGAAATATATTCCCTTGAACCCTTCAATATCCGTCTCTACTACACACGCTACTACTCACTGTTAAATTATTCAAGCTGCTTATACGCACATACATCCGGCAACATTACACACGACCCGCAATCTAATACAAGTCCAAGAGCAACCCATAAGTGCACCACCCACAACTCCACGGAACACTTTCAATCCACAATGTCTGATGATTTCTTGAAGTTTGACCATGACAAGTTCGGTCTGGAGGACTTCCATTTCGACATCACATCTGCCATTCCCGAGCATGAATTATTGGAATTCAACCCAACAGCATTCACGGGCAATGAATTCAATGACAATGATATGAACAATGCCAACACCAATGGCCATAGCAATTCCTATGGAAATGGCAATGGCAATGGGAATGCGAATAGCCACACCAATGGAATCAATGTTGGCATACAGAACGACAACCCAACCCACCTGAACCCATCCGACCTCCTCTCAGTATCCGGCACCAGTGTCCCACATGACCAAACATCCGCGTCATTCCACAACAGTTATCTCTCCCCAATCCATTCCCCATACACCATGAATTCTCAACTGTCATCCCAGTCGTATCAGCAACAACGGAAGGGCTCGATATATGATACATTGGAGAGTATCTCAAGTCCTCAACAACATGGTGGGAACGATAATATGATGAATACACAATACTTCTCCCCACCGGCGACTTCGACGAAGAACATCCCATTACATGGGCGCAGGAAGAGTTCATACTTACAACAATCATTTGGGAATAGTGCGTCGATCAGCAGTCCTGGTGCTTCGTTCAATGATATGTTGAGTCCTGGTGGATACTCGTCATTCGATGCATTAAGATCCCCACGGAGTTATGGATCACCAGCGTTAGGGTCATCGATACCAAAACAACAGATGTCCAAAGAGGAGAAGCTCAAGAGAAGGAGGGAATTCCATAATCAGGTTGAGAGAAGGAGACGAGATTTGATCAAGGAAAAGATCAAAGAGTTAGGATTAATCATCCCTCCTTCGTTGTTATACGTTGATGAAGACGGTAAGGATATCAAAGCCTCCAAATCCGTGGTCATAAGCAAGACTGTTGATTATGTCGTACATCTACACAAGGTGTTGAGTGAACAGGCTAAACGCAATGAACAGCTCAGCGCCAAGATCAAAGAATTGGAACTGTATCCTGACCTCGAGTTCTCCTCGCATGATGATGAGTCCAACTCGGTGGGAACGAACCAGGACTACATGAGCAATAGCACCGATGGGGCCAGACCTCGACAGGATGGGAATGGATACTATAAGAATGAATTACAGAGCGTTGTGCCGTCCCCGCTGGGCGAGGTTAAGTTTGAAGATACGGGCGCACATTTGAATTTCGACGTTAATGAGCTGTTGAAGGGGGGTGATGAGAATTGGACCACTTTCAACTGATGAGTACATGTATTAAAGAAGAACTGTTGTGTAGTAATGGTTGTGTAAATGATTAATTCTCATACTAATTACGTCCCGGCCCTGGGAAATCAAGCGTTCCAACAAAGCATGACAAGCGATAGTTAGATATAGGAGAACAACTGCAGCGAACAAATATGATGGAAATCTGACGATGCACTGACTATATCCTTCTCAACATGGTATGTGGTAGAGGCTGTTGTCAGCACTATGCCAGGAATGAGTAAGCAGACCGTACTTCTCCGACGCGATCAGCCTGCTTTGTAAGTCCTTGAGAAACACGAACACAAATTAGAGAAGGAACAAGGACACACTGCGAAGCTGACACCACGCGACAGAGATGGCTGCAAACGATCGGGAGAGAGCGAGACGAGCACTCGTGGCTCAGCGCAAGTCACTGGAGTACAACCAGCCCACTCCCCGACTCAAGATCAATCACGATCCGTCCAAACCGCGTGAGGAGCATCACTACAAGGATTTCTACCCTGATTTGGATGAAGACTCTGTCCTCCCCGTCAACATTGTTGATGAATCCACCGACGCAGTTCCACAGAACCACCCAAAGATAAAGAAACAGATAATACTAGGTCTGAACAAGCCCGTGTTCAAACAGATACCTAAGGAGATCTTGCCAAACGATAAGAGTAAGATATTCAAGAAATACATCAAGTTGGGATACACAGTGAACTCAGACCCCATTGATACCTCGGTGTACATCAGGGAGAATGGACAGTTTATCAAGACCGAGGAGAACAACGAATTGTTCAAATCCATCTCGAAGAATCAAATGAATTTCAAATCAAAGTATGATATGGATGAACAGGATAACTACTATTTGAAGTACTTGATCGATCAAAACCACAAGATATCCAAGGAACTCCTCGAGATATCAATCACAATCCTGGAGAATGAATGGTTCCATCTGGAGAGAAAGATTCCACCAAAGATCAGACAAAATGCTCGCACAGCAGACGGCGAGCTCACATTGAAAGCATCCGCAGCAATGGCATTCACAGAACTCTATGGCTCGGATGATGGAATCGGTGTTGCCCAGCATGATGAACAGGCATGTTCGGTGTGTAATGAGAGTGAATGTGACAATTCCAACGCGATCATCTTTTGTGATGGGTGTGATATCGCAGTGCATCAGGATTGTTATGGTGTGATCTTCATCCCTGAGGGACAATGGCTATGTCGAAGATGCATGATCTCCAAAAAGAGCAAGATCCGGTGCCAGTTCTGTCCATCGACAACAGGTGCGTTCAAGCAAACTGAGAATGGATTATGGAGTCACGTCATCTGTGGGATATGGATTCCTGAATTGTACTTTGCCAGTGTGGGACACATGGAACCCATCGAGGGGATAGACAACATCCCAAAGAGTAGATGGAAGCTGAATTGTTATCTCTGCAAACAAAAAATGGGGTCCCCGATTCAATGTTCAAATAAGAGTTGTTTCCAAGCTTTCCATCCGACATGTGCTAGAAGGGCAGGATTGCCAATGACGATGAAGAAGGGAATACAAGGTGCAGTGTTGGATCAATCATCGTTGGAGACCTGGTGTCATAAACATGCTCCTCCTGGGTATAATCATGAACATCAGGTATTGAAAGGGATTGAAAAGACGAGATTGTTCTATAGCACAGTTGGGTCAATATCATCAGTTTCAACAGCACACACCTCCACAACGAAATTGACGATAAAGCTTGGTAAGAACACCAAATCCAGCGTGACTAAGCCGGAGAGAGGCTCGAATCGTTGGAAGACATCAAGGGGGACACCAATCCCACCGAACTATTTCATCGACATTTTGAACAATTTCTTCATCAAGATCAAGTCACCACAAGAAGATACATTGGCTCAACAACTGGTGAGATATTGGGGAATGAAACGTGAGATGAAGCGCGGGGCGCCATTGATCAGAAGAACCGATGCTACGGCGTATAGTGGCGGTGATCCAAATGAGATACCAGAAAAGTTGAAGTTTGCAAAAAGATTGATTGATGATGTGGATAAATTGGAGGAGCTTTCCAAGTTGATCACTGAGAGGGAAAAGACTCATGTTGAGATACAGGATCATGATATGGGTATGGTTGAGATGGCATATTTCCCACAAGTGAATTTGATCAAGGGGTTGTATCAGAAGATTTTGAAGGTTGAATCATCGAGATTTTTGATGGATTCGAAATTGGAGGGATGTTTGAACCTTACACAGATTAATGAGAAGATTGGAAAGTTACATTACACTACGGTGTCGCAGTTCATCGAGGATCTCAAGACACTTTTCTCCCAGACTGAGCTATCCAATGATTTGATTCTGATGAAGGCTTCCCGTCGTATCATGAAGGATGTCGGGAAAGATATTGAAACCATCCAACTCGTTGATCTATCTGAACTTGAAACCGAATTCACCAAGAATGGGTTCGATATTCAAAAAGCTCCGTATATTGGATTGAAAATGATGAAGGAAGTCGAGCTAAGTGATTTGGAAGATGAGGAGTGAAGTTTACGGAATCCCGAGAAAATTCAAAATTGAAATTCCTCTGCCAAAAAAAATTTATGTACCGATTTGTAGCTTATACCCCGATAACCAATCTCCACCACGAACAACAATAACAACCACATCACAATGTCTGTTGCTACTCTCTTAGCTTCTCATAATAACGGTGATAACTGGGCCCTCGGGTTTGTTCCACTCTCAAACCAAGGACTCGTGACCTCGTTCAGTGACGGTACGATCAAACTCTACCCATTAGGCGGGGCGATCCCAGGCCGTGATTTCCAACCATTAAGAACTATTAAGGCACATCAATCGTCGATAAATGCCATCAGATCTATCGATGATGAAAATGTTGTCGGTACTGCATCAAGTAATTCCATCAAAGTTTTTGACCTCAGACAATCTTCCGATAACGCGGTGATGACTTTTCATAATAACAGAAACATCCCATTCTTATCACTGGATTGTAAGAATCATCTCTTGGCCGGTGGTACTGAATTGAAACAACAAGATTCAGAATTACACATATGGGACCTCAGAAACCAAAGTATCGTACGATCATTTGTTGATTCTCATCATGATGACATCACAGAGTTGAAGTTCCACCCTACTGATGATTCCTTCTTGCTCAGTGGGTCTACTGATGGATATGTTAACATTTACGACTTAAACATCCCAGATGAGGACGATGCTTTACATCAAGTCATCAACTTTGCATCCATCCATTCTGCTGGTTGGTTGACTGCTAAGAAGATCTACACCTTATCACACATGGAAACGTTCGCCATTCATGATTTGAACGATAGAACCGATGATATCCAAGAACCAAAGCCATTGGAGTTTGGAGATGTCAGAAGCTCATGGAACTGTGAATATGTTGTTGATCTCTATCCAGGCTTCGTTGCTGCTGGATCAAACTCACGCTCTTTTGCTGCTTTATACCCTTTCCAAAATGAGAAAATCGATATGCAAAACGCATTGAATTTGAACGGTGGCCATGGCGAGGAGATTATTAGAAGTGTTTACTGTCCACCTCAGAGCAATTTGGTTTACACTGGTGGTGAGGATGGATCTGTCAAGGTCTGGAAATCGGATACTCCATTGAACGCACCACAAAAGTTCTTCGGTGATGAGTCTGAAGACGCTGTTGTCACTGCTGTTGAGGAGATGGACATTGACAGTGATGAGAAGCAAGATAAGAAAGAAAAGAAGAAATCCAAGAAGGAGAAGAAGGAAAAGAAGGAAAAGAAAGAGAAGAAAGAGAAGAAAGAGAAGGATTTTAAAGAGAGTGAAGACGAAGATAAGAAAGAGAAAAAGGAAAAGAAAGTCAAGAAGGACCGTAAGGAGAAGAAAGACAAGAAAGAGAAAAAGAAGGAGAAGAGATTTAAACCATACTGATTGTATCGACTGTCAATAAAATGTCATAAATATAACATTGCAGATTAAGTAATCGTAGCCATATCACGTGCGTGCCCGGGCTGCGCAACCGGCTCCGACTGCGCCAAATGACGAATCCAGGAGAATGATCAAATTTAAACAGAGAACAAATGACAACAACACATCGCTTAACCGACACCTCCAGCAGGGCGCGTATCCACACACTACACCTACACAGCCCGGGATTGGCTCATCTTTCATTTCCCACCTGGACCTAGCATATCATCTACTTTTCTCGAGCAATTGATCCTTAGCATTCCATATCAAGACCTTTGAATTGTATCTCTCATCATCATAGATTTTTATACTAAGGCTCCCAAGAAAGCTACATCAGACTTGTTAAATTCACTATCATCAATCCAGTCTAATCAAATAAATACATGAACGATGAGTAGACTTCCTCCACCAAACGCATATAAACCCGGGACAGTCCTCACCGTTGGCTCACATCGAGCTGTTGTTCTTCAGTATCTCTCTGAAGGTGGATTTGCACATGTTTACAAAGTGGAGATAAGCCCCAAGGAGAACGGATCATCGATCGCATGTCTGAAAAGAGTTGTTGTCCCAGATAAACAGAGTCTTAACACCCTGCGTGCTGAGGTTGACTCGATGAAACGCCTTTCTGGAAACCGTCATATTGTCTCATATTATGATTCTCATGCTGGAAGATTGGAACAAGGACAAGGATTTGTCGTGTTTGTATTGATGGAACTTTGCTCAAAGAAAGGTTTGATAGACTTCATGAACACAAGGCTACAGAACAGACTGACCGAGGCTGAAGTTTTGAGAATAATGGGTGAAGTGACAGAAGGTGTTGCCAACATGCACGCATTAGACCCACCGTTGATCCATAGAGATATAAAGATTGAGAATGTCTTGATCTCAGATAACGATGACTACAAGCTATGTGATTTTGGGTCCGCTTCACCTGTATTGCGTCCTCCAAGAAACGCTGATGAATTTGCAATTTTACAGAATGACGTTATGAAGAACACAACCCCACAATATCGTTCTCCAGAAATGGTTGATCTTTACAGGGGATTACCTATCGATGAGAAGTCTGATATATGGGCTCTTGGAATCTTCCTATACAAGTTGTGTTACTATACCACTCCATTTGAAGGACATGGAGAAATCGCCATCTTACATGCCAAATTCACTTTCCCATCAAGACCAGCATATTCTCAGAGATTACAAACTTTGATATCCGTTTTGTTGAGAGAAGATCCACGTCGTCGTCCAAACGCTTTTCAAACACTAGAGGAGGTTTGTCGTATGCGTAATATCCCTGTCCCAATTGAAGATTTTACCAAAAAGAGAAAATTGGCTCCGAAATCTGGGAACACTACATTGGTCAACTCAATATCAAGTACACATATTGGGCAACAATATCAACAACAACATCAACAAGTCGCTCCACCAAACTTCAGTATCCCATCATCTGTGTCGCTGGCTTCTATCAATTCTTCTTACCCAACGTCCAAAATGCCAATGGCCTCAGTCAAGAACCCACCAGAGTCTTCGAAGGACCCATTTAAACTTTTGAAGTCAAAGTCGCAAAGCCCACCACCAAAACCCTCTAGACCAACAACGTTCAATGGTATGGCTTCATTGAATAGATCCATGGGAAGTCTGGAGATGGGTACGAAACCTTCATTGTCAAAGTCAACAACGTCGCTGAACATTCCAGCCGTTACATCCAAGCCAAGGTATGTCGATAGTGTTGTGCAAACGGATGATCTCAAGACGTCAGTCAAATCAAGACCACCATCAGCATCTAGACGCTCAAGACCTCAAAGCATGTATGCGTTATCTTCACAATCGAGATCAGCATCAAATACATCCACATATTCCGACAATTACAACGAACCTAATGACCTCAAGCAAATCTTGACTGGTCTATCCGCACAGTCTACCACAGTTGAACTCTCTCCTGGTGAGAAGAGCAAGTTTAGCAACAACTATTTGGACAATCTACAACAACAAGACTCTGGGAAGTCATGGATCCAACAAACCACTGGTGGTAGTGTCAAGTCACTGCGCAAGATCAGCACAGGTTCCAAGATCAGAAACAGTTTGATTAGTCAATGGACTGGTAGATTCAGTCGTTCCAACAGTCGAAACAGTTCGAGAGCAAGCTCCATCAATGAGGCTCCAGATGCTGGATCAGATTACAATGCCAAGTTCAGATCTTCATCGGAGAGTATAGATGAGGAGATTGTTGAAAAGGTTACACCAAAACCAAAGCCACTGAAACGTTCGTCATCCATTCAAAGAAAGATTCAAGGGTTCCTAAGTAACAAGGATGATATACCGATTGTCAAGACTGCTTCGGGATATGGAAACGATGTTGCTAAGCCAAATAACACGAATGGGATTGTTTCAAAAGCATTGGCAAAGTCTGATGTTGATTCTGATGGGTTCAAGAAGCCGGTATTGGCCAAGAGGAAACCACCAGTACCTGCAAAGCCACCTGTTCCTCAGACTCCACCTTCACTCTCAGCACAATCGACTCCAAGTACACTCACAAAGACACCAAAGACATACAAATCATCACGTCAAGGTGATAAGTCCTACTCTCCACCAAGTACATTGAAGAAGGCTCCACCCAAACCAAAGAAGCCAAGTTATCTCCAAGCATTCCCAAAGACACAAGGGTCCACTCAGTCGCAAGATTTGTATGGAAAGGTGGATGCACCATTGACAAGGAACTTGAGCAGGGCAAGTGAATCAAGTGATTTGAGTGATATTAGCTCACCTGATATCGAGTATATGGAGAAGAAATTCCACGAGAGATTCCAAGCTATCTCCGATCTTTAATTTTGGACAGTATGGAAATACATTGAAGTAATAGCATTATATCTTGAGTTTCTCCTGAGTTGCACCCCGACTTCACCCAAGTCGTGTTTCATGGCTCCGAAGGTCCCAGATTATAAGAATTATCTGCCTCAGAACTAATCATAATAATCATGTAGAGATATTAACGCGTAAACTCTTAGTAGTACATAGAAGATTTGAAACTTGCACATATGATTCCAGCCATTCCAAGACCAGTCAGACTAAACGTATACAGCAAATTCTGACATTGTGTCGTATTCCCACGATAGTTCGATACTTTTGCATGCTCACTGCTACCTACGGTGTACTACTCTAGCTAGGAAACCTCTTATTTCAGACCTGGTATCAGTCTAGATATTGTGGATCTAGGTTGTAACAGCTACTCTATAATACCATCAACATGATAAAAAAACACAGATCGTGACAGTAACGAGTGTAAAAGTTTCCCATTTCAGACAGATTCGCTCATTGAATGATGTCAAAACCATTTCGATCAGGCTCTTGAATGGAATTCAAACAATTTGGAAAGACATATATCAAATTCTTCGTATTCCAGTTCTTTGAATATTGTAAAAGTTTTAAAACAAGAATATCAAGTTTAGACTTCACTTTCTGTGGTGATTTTTCACTACTACTATGAATCTCATGTCCCTCTATCACCATAATCCATCGGAAAAATCAAACCTCTGCCCATTGATCTCATTCTACCCATAGCTTTCAAAAACGCCACTGTTTGAGCTCACATTTCAGGCATAAGGAATCCACACTCATCCCATCATTAATCCCATGCTCAACTCAACATATGAAACTCAACCCAAACATCAAGCGATCCATTAAAGGCATGTATGTATAACCGTGCAGGTGTTGGGTATGTAGCTGTATGGTGTCGATCTTGTTCATGCCCTATCGACTTTTCCAAACGAATGGGTGGTAGCCCTAGCGTTCAACAGTGTGATTTGATTTCTATTAATTTGACTTTTCAAGATATGGATAGTTTTCTGATAACCACTTCATCTTTGTGGATAGTATAAACCCCTCCAAATGCCCCCCCAACAGGCGAAACTTCTACAGTATCCAATTCAAAAGATTATTCCACAATGTACACACTAATACTCTAACGACAGACTCTCTACATGAATCAATCTTCCACAGCCCTACATAGAAGACCAACTTTCCAGCTCTTGATCTTGGAATCCTGGCAAGAGAAATCGGAAATTCGCCCACGACTGTCGCCATCCGAAGCTTGGACTAAGATTTCATGACTGCTCACTAGTGAGTGTACATATTTATGGTTACAAAGTGTGGAAGACTCAGCCACGTACATTCTGAGAGGCTTTGGGGTTTATGATGTTGTACTCTTGCCGTGTCAGTTGGAAATACTATGTTTAACTCTAGATATTAAGAATACTCAATTATTATACAGAATTAATAGGCCCTTCATTTGAACTTTTCACTAATGACATCAGCACCACGAGATTCGTACTCGTCCTTACTGACGTATTCGTCCTCGAAACTATCCATCTGAGCCAACACCGAAGCACCGACCCAGGTTGAATGGAGACGTTCCTGTTGTAATGGTGTGGAGAAGGAGATCACGTTGTATTGTGGGAGGAATCTTTGCAAGTCGGACAGCACTCTTGATTCGAGACCTGGGAGGAGGGACACCCCACCGGTGAAGATGATGTTGGACAACAGTGCGTGATAGATGTCATTGGAAACGTCAAGCTTCTTCAAAGATGAAAGGATGAGATCGGTGAGCCCCAATGATTCAGATGGGAGTTGGATCTCTGGTAATGGATAGTTCTGTGGGAGGAAGATCGGTTCACTCAGTAGTACTTGTTCCTTAGCAACGTTAATTCTTTCGCCGTTTGGTAGTTCGTACGTTTTGGATTGGATGTTGAACTCAGTCTGTTGGTTCACCAATGGGTATGGTGATACGTTCAAGATTGTTGATTTGAAATCTTCCAAAACCTCTTGAGCTTTAAATCTCTTGTACGATTCGCTCCCCGTGTAAAGCTCCTCTAGTTTCAAGGACTTGCTGAGATATGTATCAATGTGTAAATCCAAGAAATCACCACCAAACTTGGAGTGCACCGCACCTTTGTAAAGCACAGATCCATCCATCACAGGGGTGATACCGACAGACGCGCTTCCAATGTCCACGACCAACGAGGTGGATCTGCCCACACCATAAGTGACTGCTAATGGACTCTTCAAAATGGCCAGGGCTGGGACTTGGAACTTGCCGAATGCCAATTCGCATAGTTTTGAACGATTCTTCTTATTGTTCCAGATCTCCTCTGTTATGATCAATGGCTGTTCGGAAGGGTCTGCTTGGAGTTGGTCAAACACGTATTGCCAATTAGCCTCGAGTGCGCCCCAGTTGTAGACGACCCCGTCCTGGAGGATGGTAAAGAGCTCTTGGTCCGGGTGCTTGGCCAACGCGTCGTTGCCCACGATGATGGTGTCGGTGGAGGGATCCTTGGTGTAGAGCGAGCGGAAGGCCAGCACTGGGGCGTGGTCGGTGGAGAAGCCTGCCCTCGAGGTGCTGGATGAGTTCTCGATGATTATGGCGGCGACGGTCATTGTGTGTGTGTGGCTGAGTGTGGGTCTGGTTGTGTGTGTGTTTTGGTGATGTTTGAGCACTTTTGTCCGAAGCGTTCAAAAGACCATCAACAACGAAAACACCACTTAATACCCATGCCGACACACGCCACACCACGAGCCGCAGCCACTATGACAGACCTCAAGGAGTACGAGAAGCTCAAGCAGAAACTACAGGACGCCATCCTCAAGAAGAAGCAGCTCGACCAGAAGCTCACACACATCGAGGAGCAGATATACCAGCACGAGTCCACATACCTCTCAGAGTCCAACAACTCCAACATTGTGCGTGGGTTCGAGAACCTCAAGACCTCCAGCAACACTCTGAAGAAGAAGCCACTGTTCACGGACGACGACCGTGTGTTTTCGCTCAGCTCATACACGTACGTGAGGCATCTACAGAAACAGAACGAGGAGGATGACGATAGCAACGAGACAACGCCGGCCAGTAGCTCTGCTGGTAACGCTGCGCAGCGGAAGCGTAAGAGAGATGATTGAATGATGCATCGATCGCTACTGCTATAATGACACTTAATGAGACGTTTTTGCCCAATTTATCACCCCACAGTAGTCCCTTGTCTTTGCGTGTGACGGGGCCAATAGAAGAAACACCTGAAAATTTCCCCAAAAACATCACCAAAACACACACACAACAAGCTCCACACTCAGCCACACACACACACACACCAATGTCCACCCAAAGGCTCGTGAGATCCTTCCACGTCAGTGCCTCCTCGGTGATCCAAGCTGCAAAGCCACCGGTGACCACCTCCTCGCCGTTCCAGCCAGTGAGCTCAAACTTGGTCCAGGCACAGATATCCCCTTCGCTGCCACTCTACATCCGTCCACAATCCCTCGTCTCGCTCACCTCGATCCAAAGCATCAGCATCCTTCCGTCCTACGTATGGTCGGGGCTCTGGTATGGCCAAGGGTGGAGATGGGATAAATTGGAATCAACCTCCCCAGCCAAAGCACTCTTGAAGTCCCAAGGGAATGGCGCCAGCATCGTTCAATTGGACGGTGCGGTTGACTATGCTTTCTTCCCACAGAACTCCGTGTTGGCATATACCGGTGCTTCGTTGAGAATCGAACCATCCAAACTCGTCAAAAAGGTCAAGAAATCGTCAAAACCAAGGTTTGGACTCACAAAGACCACAACCTCCACCGTTGGATTGGCTCAAAGAGGGTATACCTACGTCCAAGGCCGCGGTGACTTGATTGTCCAGGCCGATAGTGAGATCTATAGAATAGTTCTTAACGCAGGTGAGGATGTCGTTGTTGATAGAAAGAGTATCGTTGGTGTTAGTTTCCAAGGTTCATCGCTGGATTTCATCGAGGCTTGGTCATTTGCAAATGAACAACATAAACAAATCGCTAATGAACTTGAAACCATCCCATTGGAAACCATCACTCCAGGGTCAACCGAATCAGAGAAACCAGCTTCAAAAGCATCCGCCACGATCAAGAATTACTATTCCAAAATCCAACCATACATCGCCTCCGCTAAAACATACTTGCAAAGATTCACATCCCTCATCACCACATACATCTTCAACTCATCATCTCAAACATTCGTCAAGATCTCCGGACCACGCACGATTTTATTACAGACCCCAAGGGATGTTTCATACTCATCATTCTTAAACACTTGGAGATCCTCCCCAATTGAGGCCACTGAGACATTAATCACGAAACAATTGGAGAAATCAAAAGACCCAAAGGACTATTTGAGTTATGTCACTGTGGATAAGAATGGGAAGGTTCAATTTCAATCCACATCGAGTTTTGAAGAATCTGTTAAGAAGTTGGAACTAAAGCAATAAGTGATTTATTTATATAGATACGTGCATCTATAATGTCATAACTATACGATTACTTGTTTATGTGGTTAGATCTTTTTGTCAACTGGTCCTATTATTGGACTTCCTTTGCTTGAAATTGGGAAACTACAGGATGATTACAACGAAAGAGCAATACTCTATATTCTATATCCATATAACACCAGGCTATGATGATATAGTTTTTTTTTTTTTTCATCCACTTCAACAAATAACCAATAACATAAAACTCAAACTGTCCCTACTCTCTCTCTCTCTCTCTCTCTCTCTCTCTCTTTCTATCTATCTCTATCTCTCCTCCCTCTCCTCTTCATGGTCCTGATATCCACCTTGATTATCCTGTAACGGATAGGTCTCATACTGTTGCCAATGCTGTACGAACTGGCCTTGATAATTCAACGGTTGTGGTTGTGGCTGAGGGATCTGGATGGGATGTTGTGAGGTTTCGAAATTCTGTACGTATGGCATCTCATTGGGCCAAGGTCTTGCCATTGGGACGTTTGGGTCATGTGGATGGATCGGTTGGAGGTATTGTTGATGATAGAATGTCTGTGGTTCATACACAATGTGTTGATATGGGTCCATTGGCGATGGTGCTGGTAATGAGGAATGCAAGAGTGGATTTGGTGGTTGAATCGGATGGAGAATGGTCATTGGTAATGGATTTTGACTCTGGCTTAATGGTTCGGAAGATTCTGTGAATCGAGGGTGTGATGTAGGCTGTGCATGAGATTCAGAGAGAGGAAAGTTGGATTGTTCGGAGTACGAACCTGGAGCAGTAGAGATGATAGTGGGATCGATGATGTATTTGGATAGGATCTTACCCACAGCACCGCTGATTGAAGACCAGTTTAGCACTTTAACGTCCTTTTCAACGTGTCGAGGTTTTGGATGATCATAACTCATGATCAATTCGAATAACAGAGAGAATTTAACATCACTCTTTGACACGGTCAACGGTTTAAAGCTCTGTAAGTTTCTTCTGATTCGATTCTTCTCCTCCACAGGGAATTTAGATCTCACCATGTGTTCCAAAAGCGTGATCACATCAACAGAAGTGACGAAATGAGAATCCATCTTTTCCGAATAGATACAACTCAGCACTGGCATCCCTGGAAGGTATTCATTCTGTGGGATTGTTTTAAAATAGATGACAAAATGGTTAAATTGTTGAGTCCAACTCATCAAAACCAGTCTTCTACCAACTTGAACCTCTTCAATCGTCCAATTGTTTGTAATATCGTTCAATGAACCTGCAAATTCACATGATACTTTCACAGGGAATGAAGTCACTGGAGAAAAATCACTATAAGAACTTGGTCCATTCCCAGATGGTTGTCTATATGGGTTTTCCAGCGTTGACTCTCTGACCAAACGAGGCTGTGAGTTATAATTTGGCACACTCTGTCTCTGATTGGGATCATGATAATTGACACTCCCATTCCATGGGGTTGAAGGGGTAGAATTGACCCTGTATGGCATTTGTTCTTCTTGGCTTTGATATCCGAATGGTGTGGCACTGTCTTCATCAGTAACGGAGGTATAAGTGGGCAACGTGGTGTACTCTCTCTTCATCTCAGTGTAGCTCCCAGCCTCTTCAAACTGGTGGTCAAACTCCAACTCAATGTCCTTATAAAATGAATGTAATGTATCGAAATTTTTTACGGAGTCTTGGACAGAAGCGAATGATGTGGTCTTTGCACCCAGTAATGGGTTTTTATCGATCTCTTTGAACGGTAGAATCTTGAAAAGATTGGCGGTTATCAACAGTAGTTGGAGACTTGACTCAATGGAAGCTGGTTCGATTGATGATTGATTGGTTTCAGGCACTCAGTTGATGACGGGATGAGCGTTATTCGAGTGGAAAGACAAGAGTGAACAAAATTCGAATTTGCAAATGAGCGAGCGCTTGTAAGTTTTGGATCCAGCCAATGTTGTTTATCTTGATAATTTGTTCCGAGTTGCCGACTGTTGAAGGGTAGCACATGAATATTTGAGACATTCCCTGGTGTGGATGCATGGGGAGGATGGGATGTAGGTATTTATATTCCAAGATCGAGGACCGCGTACATGAGATGATCATGTCATGCTTGCAAAAGATCATCTAGGAAAAGTGTAGTTTGAGCCGTCACACTGGGACTCTCTATCATTGATTTGTGTCATTCTTCAAACAATCAGAAAGGTCATTGGGAATTTAGTTTGGAGAATAAGGTTGAAAATATTTCTGTGCATGCAGCTGCATACCCCTGCTCAACTCAGCTTCCACGCCAGCACACGTACAGCCACGCCAGATCCTGGCACAGAAACTGCGCTGGCCAGCAATCCCACTGGGGGCATCGTAGGGCCCCCACAGAATCCTCCTTGAGAAACCCCTACATCAATTGACTGTGGTGTGTCTATCAAGACCCAAGTTGAAGTGGAGTGGGAAAAACTCTGCGCTGGTGTTCCGTGCATTTCAAGATTCAAGGCGTTTGATATTCTGGTCTGCTGTTTGCAAAGTCTGTTAAAACTTTTTCAACGCCTTACAGTTTTGTGTTTTTTACATAAACATTTTTTGCTCACAAAGATCGGCAGTGCATAAAAGCTTCCATATGGAGCTCTACGTGACTTCTAGATCATGTTTCTAGTAGAACGGCACCAGGTACACCCTACACTGTCCGGGTCGATCACTAAATTTTTCGGTAGGTACCGTTTCTCCACTTTTTACTAATCGATGTGATAGTACCACTCACATGGGTTCCCCACAGTGCCTGAATAGAGTTAAGGGGCTCTAACCCACGGACTGTAGTTATTCGCGGAGGGTACTTGATTTCTATGTTAGGAAACTAAAAGTTCAAGTGAATGAAGCCATTATGCCATCTAGTCTCTCGCTTAGTTGACACATCCACAGTATCAGGCCCCACTGCCAGCTAGAGAGATGGACATAGAACTGTCTAAGTGATAGAAGCCATGACCCCATCCTATTTCTAGAGCTTGTCAGAGAAAGTGTTGTAAATCTTTCTCCACTTGTCCATCACTGGTACCCTGCCCAACTCCAGGGCTCCGAAGTGACCACAAATTCTGGTTCCGGTCGAAAAAAATCTTTTTCAAAAACCGGCGAATCGTGGGGAGAAAAGACGGTCATTCTTTCACTTTTTGTCTGTTATGTGCTTTGCGCTTTCCTAATCTTGATCCACCATCACGGTTTTTTATCATTATTTCCAACCTGACCATTAAACTTGGCTTTCATGTTACAAGATCGATAGCTCCATATCTCAGTCCTGAATACCTCCGAGTGTCTCACATTCCATAACCGACTTGTCTCAGGGAATATTCTCTAATGGTATGTCAAACGCATCATGATGGATTATTGATCTCCTTCTTCAAATTTGTGTGTTTTTATGCACTCAAGAGTTGCATTCTCATTGTATATGACATGGAAATAACCGCCGTCTCGTATATTAAGAGAGACGTTTAACTACTGGTTTTGGCACTTACAAAGAGGGCTTGTGGTCAAAGTTCAAACTAATCTTTGGTATCTTCTACTGTATAAGGGACGAAAAACACTTTACCCTTCTTTTAGAACTGATTAACCCATCCCCAAATAATAACTAGATGATAATGATCCGATTCGATATTCTATTCTCCGCCTTTGCGTAAACGTTGACTCTATACGCTTTTTCTCACCTGTCAGTGCTCAAGATCCACACCAAACAACAGATACCCTCCATCACGGTCCACGGTTCCGTTCGAAAGCTCCAGAACAAAGGCCACACCATAGGTGCTTGGTAAGCGGAGCCAGGATCGGTATTCTAGAAAGAGGCAAGCCTTATGCAATGCAACCCTCGATGCCTGCGATTTTAGAAGCTGGTTGAATTATTGAAAATAGCTTTGTCCTATTCTGGCCAAAGGTACACAGGGAAGATCCGGGTGGATACACCGCCTTAGCGTTGAGGAAAGTTCGGGCTTCCCCAGTGGTTATGATCATTGAATACCCCTCTGTTCGCGCCTGACCCTGTTGACCGGTGGCGGTGAATGAATTAAAGTTTAGTGGAGAATAATTTTTGAGATGCTTGCGTTATGCCTCACTGGTATTCGCAGAACGCTACAGTAAAATCATCTGAGTGTTTTACTCCAAGTAAGGTGACTTGGGAATTTTGGAATTCTATTTTTACTTAGCTGTCATATCGATTTCTGCTTGATCGAGCAATGAACATTCATAAATGCTTATCTCTTGTACTTCACAGTGGGATGATTTTTTGCTTTTCCAATAAATTTGGATGTAGTAGCAATTTACCCTATAGATATCGTTGGTTGGGTACTGCAAATGGTTGGCACGGAACTTTAATCATGCTTTCCATTCCAGTTCACTCTATGACATCAAGAGACTAATAGTACAGAATACACTGGAAGCATTGCAAGGCAATAGCCTTTTATCCGTTGATTTTCTACCTCAGAATTATCATCTCCAATTGTCATACCATATACGACTAGTTTCGGCACTCAAGAGTTATCATACAGACGAATCATTATGTTCATTAATGTTAAACCAAATGTTTTGAAGAACTGTCATTGAAATGTATGTTGTGCTCTCGAGCATTGTTGATCAACTTAGTCATTGCAGTTTAAACCAAATGAGTTTGATCTGGAGAACATTCACTTCCACATTCGGTACTGTTTTCACTCACTCACTGGCTGTTCTTGAAGAAACCACAGAGAACATCATAAACATACAAACGAATGCATATTCTCGTTCTTTTGGGCATTCTCAGGATTCGGACAAACAGGATTCTTGGTTAGACAGCTTTATCTCTGTGAGAGAACCCCTAGATACAAACGGATGCATGTCTACAAAGAACAGACCACTGCAATGCCACATCAAGGCATTTGATGAAAAAGGGCATATCAAGGAGATCTCCTCTACATTGATGAAAGACCAATCTCAATGGTTTCATGATTTGACGGGACATTGTTGATTACCATATCTTGGAGGAATATAGATAACGATGGGCAAAAGAAGCTGAAATACCACTGTCACATGAAGGCTAGTTTTCAACCTGGACATATCGACGAGATCTTCAGACAATTGAAATCAACTGATACCTTATGATGAACATACGAGTGCAGATCAGTTTACTCACCGAAGGAAAAGAAGATGAAGAAGATGAAGAAGGAGAGGGAGATGAGACTGAAGATAGTTGAGAAAAGTATTGACTTCATGGAACCTCAGTTTGGCAAAGTCATCAACATCACAATCATGAATCACATTCCATTATATCATATCAAGATTAATGTTTAGCTGATGAACAAGAGACACAGTTACATTGTCACGAAAGGGATTCATCATGTCATCGACACCATAAACGCTTGGTTTTCGGCTAGGACATATCGAGGAGATCTCTTAGTTCTGACATATGATCACAACACAATGTGCACGAATCACGAGGCTCTGTTGAACGCATTACCAAAACCACACTTTCACATAGCACCAGAGGACCATGTCCATTATCAGCAATTGAATAGTTCTCATATCATCTAATGGGTCATGCTACATTGAAACAGAAACATCCACTATCTTTCAGGTCATCCACATCCTCGTGCTATAGGATGGATAACCCATATCAATCTTCACAATCCGGTCACTGAATTTTGAAGGCTTACCGTGAATTTTGTTGATTCTTATCGTATATCATCTATCAAGAGGGGGGGGGGATGTTAGACACTAGTATTACATCATCTCTTATCTCTCATAATCTATTAGTCATCGATGATCATTTCACCAGATTAGCTTACTGTTGAGTACTCGTGTAAATGTGAAATCCTTCAATTAACTAAATAAGTCTAAACTAAGTTCTTTGTATGAATCAGAGACTCAACCACTCCATTAATAGTTGCACGGAACTGTATAGGTGTCCTTTCTGTTCTGTTCTAATTCTTTCCAGAACGTTTTAACACCGGTCATTACCTAATATGGTAACCCCGGATATATGTTTTCACACAAGGTGCACTATTTCCGATCACGCGGGCCTATCGAACGAAAATGACGTAATGGGGTGTCTGGGTGTGTCTGGGTGTCAAATATACTGAGTTCCTTCAAGCTTCAGGGCGTACACAACTGTGGTTTGTTTCGCTATAGCTTTAATATTAAAATGTGCTTTTTGTGTTAGAAAGAAAAATTGAACTAGCGAGCCGACCTAGGAATTACCTTCCACTGTGGAGATTAATTTCACGGATCGCATACAACTTGACCCTACGATTTAAATACTAGTGTACTTGGAATCATGTTTTTGAAGACATGACACTTTTAACATAGTCCACTTACACCCCTCGATCCTTCAATCAAATTCACTTCAATTCGCAACGTTAGAAGAGAATGCCACAAGTTTTCCCGGTGAATTTTCGTTGTGCCATTCGGTGCGTGCGACATGGGTTCTCAGAATCACCACACATCCTAGAAGTTCCTGCTCTGATCCGGTAGGCTTTCCAGGAGAAACTGTTGGGTTAAACAGTGGAGCAGAGGTAGACACAACAATTGACATCCCAATATCAGAGACATCAAGCTGCGTATCTCGTATCGTGGAACTAAAGCCAAAGGGGAAAGCTTCCAAGATCTGAACGGGTGTGCTAAAAGTCTACAAAAGAATATCAGGAAATTAAACGATATGAAATTGTCCAAACGTCTATTAACAATAGACATTGTGCCTCTCTTTCAACTTAAAGTAATACGAAGATATTTCGATGTTATGGTGTATGGATGTTTTGATGTCCTGATGTTGATTACGTTATATGAATTTCTACTCAGAGATACATATCGTTAATATTCAGGAATTTAGAAAACTAATTCTAATTCTTTATATTTTCATTTTGTAGAGTTAATGATTTTGGTAACTTAGATACAGTGTAATTTTCAGCCGCCAGTTATAAAGCTGTTCCCAGAAATTTCTGTGACCTTCAGATCCATTGAAAGATGGACAAGGGACAAGAAACAAGGACTACATGTCACATTTAAAAGACACCAATCATGGAACAACTGTCCCATTGGAGTGTATTGAATAGGCAAGTGCTTATGGGACATAATCAGTACTCGAGAAGAATGATGCGCTAGAACAATTGTATCCATGACTGTCATTGGGCTCAAGAAGATCTGACTGATTGACTGGATCTCGATCACCACAACCAGCCACAACTCCACAAACAGAGGCCCAAATCTTCAAGATTGATACCGAAAACAAGTTGGAGAAGAGTTCCATTCTCAAAAGGGTTGTCAATTGATGGAGATCATCTGTGGTCAATTGTTACTCACAAAGCTCACCACCATCCACCTTATACTTCGTTACATCTCGCGAGCCAAAACAGACAAATTTGGAGCTCTTCAAGGGACACATTTGGACTCGAACTTTTCCCAAAGTTCCACAATTTCTGAAATCTTTGATTACCAAAATCTAGATCCATAGATCTGAGAAAGCCTGCATTAATTATACAGTCGATCACATCATGGGAGACGTTTCTCTATATTGTGAAACGTTCAATAGTTTCATAAGAGCTCCTGATCAAATTAGCCATATATATATATGATCCATATTGGGCCGCATTCATGTAGATTCGGCAAAAGTCTTTAAGTATCTTTCAAGTCTCTCGAGAGTTGGGCTTCAAATATGTCGTGCTTCGAGAAGAAGTATGGATCATCCAGAATGCCTTGAAACAACGCCTTTGCCTTTTGGTCAGGACCTGATCTTGAAGATCTGACGATTTTCCTCACTTGTTCACCACGCTTTGACTTCTTGACCTTCTTCTTCAACACTCCCCAGATTAGTTGAACAGCTTGATATTTGGACTTCTCAGCTGAACCAAATTCACTTTCCAGTTAGATATCACGATCCTCAATTGCCTTCTTGGTCCTGAAGTAATTGGTGTCATTCATAATGGTATTTGGTAGCCGATCTTTGAGGGAATGCAGGACCAATACATTAGTGGTATCCCAAAGAGAACTAACGTAGTCCTTCACAACAGTAACATTGTCAATCGTGTACAGATTCTGTCTTAGTTGGGATATTATCCCTCTCTTGGGTTATCCTGGCTTTCGGGCATGTACTCTTGCTCGACTTGTCAGTGATATCGGATGCACTATCTCAAATGTCGTATATGCCTTCAAACTGTTAAACTAGGCTCGAGCCGACAACGAAGAAAATGACAGGACAACAATAGGACAAGACGCTTGGGTGAATCAATTATCAATGTTCATGGTTTGGGAATAAGCTTTCAATGTTTTGTTCGAGAATCAAGGACGCAATTTGCTATAACCCAAAAACCGTCGATGCTACTAGAATGGAGCCTACTGAATTGGAAAAACATGAGGATCAATGGTAGCGAGCCCTCAGTCTTGAGAATTGTTACTTGTGACTCATTACAATTTACTGAGTCTTGAAGTTCTCATGATGAGTCGATTGAAACGTGGAAGGTGTTAGAAAAATGGTGGGATGGCAATCGATAACGTCATAGTTCATTATCCTTGCGCCCTCTTTGTGTCGGGGTTTGGATTTGCCATGTATAAATACTCCAGATCCTTCCTTTTCCAACGATGGCAAACTATCATACACTTCAACTCACAATCCATTTCAATCACAATGACCCTTCCTCCAAAGTTCGATATCTCCCACGCATACCCAACTACCGCGGACTTGAAACAAGCCGTCAACGTTGTGGATGTCTATCTCGACTATGCCTGTCCATTCTCCGCAAAGCTCTTCATCAACTGGTATGAGAACCTCTATCCTAAACTGAGTGCTGATTATGACAACAAGGTACAGCTCGTCTTCCATAACTACGTCCAAGTCTGGCATCCAACTTCCAACCTACTCCATGAAGCTGCATTGGCCATTGCTCAATTAGACCCATCATGGTTCCTCGAGGGAAGTTATCACCTCTTCAAGAACATTAAGGAGTTTTACGACACTGCTACTGCCCATCTATCCAGAAATGAAATTTATGAGCACATCTTTGACACCGCAATTGGGCCAAATACATCCAAGTTCACCAAGGAACAATTTTTGGCCAAGTTGACCATCAAACAAACCACCACTGACCATCAAAACTCTGGAAATGCCGTTTCCGATGATTTGAAAGTTTTCACCAGAATTGGAAGACAGAGTGGTGTTCATGTAACCCCTACGGTGTTGATCAATGGGTATAGAGATGTTGGAATTGAGAGTTCCACTCCATTGGGTGAGATTGAAACCAAATTGAAGAGTTTGTTATAGAAATTACAATCCCTGATGTCATGATCTTTCAACTTTTATTGAAACATGTAGATTCATTTGAACGTCTCATACACCAACGCTGCCAAAACCAACCCAATAATCCCCCAAACAACCAGTTTAATCCTCGTCTTGGTATTCTCCTTTGCCGTTGCCTTCATCTTTTCACTCTCCTCCGTTAATCCCCATAACGTTTTCAATCGATCTTTATTCATACCCAATCTCTCTCTTTCCCTCTTGATACTGGACTCATACTGATCCAATATCGTTAACGTATCATACAGTTTCTCAATCTCTTTTTGAAATTCTTCAAACTCTTTATCAGACTCGACCATATTGGACTCAATACGGGCGATGTACTCCTTGATCTTGTCCTTAATCCCAGCCACTTCACTCTCCAACATCATAAACTCCCCACGGTCCTGGTTTAAATTCTCCTCATTCTTATCAAACTGCGACTTGACATCCCCATGCACTCGTTTCTCGATATCATTGACACTATCATGAATGTAATTCCTCTCACGTACCGGTCCCTCATCGTTCGATGATGACGGTTTCAAAAAGTCAAACTTGTCAACATCCCTCGTGGGGACACTCGACCTCACCGACTCCATGTCGAAGGGTGTCACAGCACCAGAGGGTAATGGTGTCCCAGTCCTTGGCGTCATCGCACTCGTTGGGGTGCGTTGCCCATAGAACTGATCCACAAGTCTCTTTTTCGAGTGTTCATCACTTAGGCTTCTCATGGTGATCTTTGGTGGACCTCGAAGACTCGCTGTGGATGAGCTCAGGTTTAACAATGATCCAGAGGAGGCCGTTCGTGGTGGGGCTGCCTCTGTGAGTCGTCTGAATGATGGGTTTTGGGGAATCCGAAGCCTTTGTGCGCTCAGGTTGCCTGGGGATAGGAGATGTGTTGGTCTCGTGGGCGTAGTTTCTTTCTGATTCATTGTGATGTGTGGTATGTGTACGATGTAGCGTGTGTTGGCACTGTTGTAGTTGGTGGTTGTGTGGGTATTAAGTCCGTTGATGTGCCAATCTTTTGGAATTTGATCTTTTGCCATCACCAACCTCGCAACGAGTCATCAACGATGGCACCAATGTAGGTCATATCTATCCAATTCCACACATATATAAGGAAACTAACAACATACCAGAACAACATTCATCCAGCTGACCAAAAGACACGGTGTCCAGTGTCGGATATTCATCAATCGTAAAGAGATCATCAAGACGCTCAAACAAAACGTGATATTCGATGCCGTCGTCTCCTCTGCCCAAACGACAAACCACAAGGCCCTCGTGCGTTTGAAATCAACAGCACCGATATATCTGAGCAACTCACAGATCAATGACCTCATGGAGGCATTGAAACCACATCTGATCTCACTCTTGCTCGTGAGCTCACCAGAGACATTGAGGTCAAGCTCCACGGGGAAGGAGAAGGAGATATTCAGGATCGTTGTTGATTGTGAAAAGGGGTGGAAGGTACGATTGACAATCCCAATGGCTACGATATCATATTTGAGACTAGGTGGGAGTGGGGATGGTGCAGTGAGGCTCGTTAAGAGGGTACCGAAGTCCATGACAGCAAAGGCAAAACCACAGGGTAATGGCTTGTTTGTAACAGAAGAGGAAGATGCTGTTGTAAGGATCCCTGATGAGGATGAAGAGGTTATAAGGATCCCTGATGAAAGTGAAGGAGTCAAGGATGTTGAAGAGGTTCAAGATGATAAAAAATCGGTGCAAAAGTATTCATATAAACAAGTGAAGATATCTGGTGGTATAAACATTGAAGTGTTAAAAGTACCCAAATAATCCAACTCTACAGAGAAAACTACGGACACAAATTCAATATAAAAAACTTTTCCTTTTCTTAAAACTAAAAAAAGGTTATTCTTCCATCCTCTTATAATAAAACAAACTAAAAGATGGAAAAACACAAAACACGATCCAACAAGGATCCTAATAAGACAAGCCAAAAAAAGCACAATCAAAAAAAAAAAGACAACGTACGATAGACAACAAAGGTTCCAGACCACAATTCACACAATGAAAATCATACAAACAAGTGCAAAGCGATGGTTTAAAAAGTGTTCAAATGATTTTTATTAAAATCTTCCAATCAGCATTCAAAAGATTTAAGCTTGAGTAGCAGCTGGCTCCTCCTCAGCCCACTCTTGTTCAGCATCGGCCAATTGTTGCTCCTCCAACTCCTCCTCGTCATCGTAGATCTCGTCACCGTTTCTTATGGAGAGGGTTGGCTTCACAACGGCTTGGTCCAAAGTCCAGGAGGCCAGTGCGTTCTCGGCATCAATGATGATTTGCTTGGAGGCCTCGTAACCGTCATAGGCTGGTCTGGTCTCACCTGGGGTGACTGGTGCGTCATCAAGAAGCTCCAAGAGCGCCTTACCGTATCCGGCAATCAAGGCCAATTTCTCAGAGTGCTCTCTAAAGGAGTCGAATTGGTAGTTGAAGGCGGTTTTCAACTTTTCTCTCGTGATGTTGGACAATTGGGCCTCAGCGACAAGGGACTCAGCCTCGGCACGCACCAACTCTTGCTCAAAGACAACAATCTTTGGGGATTGTGGGTCCTTGTACTTCAAGTACGCAATCTTGTCGGTGATTCTCTCCTTACGGTCTCTGGATGGTTGGACTGAACCTTCGATATCTCTGATGGACTTGATGGTCAATCTGTATTGGTCGTATCTGTCAATGAATTGGTCCTCGAGCTCACCAATCTCGTAGATGAGAACACCCAACTTGTCAGTGATATCGGAGACATCCTCATCGTTCTCCTCACCCCAGATGGACAATTGCTTAGCAACCTCTCTACGCTCGTTGGCAACAACCTCCAAACCTCTCAACACGTTCTTCTCAATCTTTACCAATTGGGACAATTTTCTAGAGAGCTCTGGACCGAATTGACCGGCAGTGTTACGTCTAATGTTGGACACGAGACCTCCCTTACCGAAAAATCTACCGGATCTGGTGGAGGATGGTGGTGGTGCTGGGGATTGCAATTGGGAAGCAGTTGGTGCTCTGGCGTTTCTCAAGGAATAAGTTCTGTGCATCTTTATTCTATTGAAAGTGAGGGGTTAGTATAATTGTCTCTTTTAAAGGGGTTGTTTCCACGTTCAATTGATCAGTATCCATATATACATTCCTCTCGAGACAGCCATGGATAGACCGGGTTCAGAAAAACAGCCAAACGAAAGCGGCGGCCGAGAGATTCCAAACAGGAGGGTCATAAAGGCCAATGAGAGAGGGAGTGGGATGAATTGAGCAGTGGTGAGAAGCATGACATACTAATTGATATGTTCGAAGAAGCTGATAGTCAAAAGGAAAGAGGAGAGTGTGTCCAAGGAGTGAGTAGTTGGGAGAAAAGTAGGTTTTTTAAAACGGGGTGGGTGGGCGAGGTGGTGTTATCGAGCGCATAGCAAAATGAAATTTAACGCGCACAATGCGCAATTGGCAACTGGCAATTTCATCATACACCGAGCACGAGTCAGCACAGAGCAACCATGGACCATGTTTGTTTGCTGTCTCGCCGCTTCGGCCCCCACTCAGCCGTGGCAACATGTCGTAGAAGTCACTTCACGTACTTGCCACCATGGCATTGTTTGGGGATGGTTTCATACTGTTTGTTTCTCGGATGTTTAACCTGTGTCTCGTTCGAGATAACGCCCCTGCCAGATTGGGCAGCATTTTGTTTTGGAAAATACTTATGCCCCGAATAGGAAACGCCAGCGCAGCGCGCGCTGCGAGGAATTTTGTCGTCACCGCGCAGCCGCGCCCTGGCCATGGAGCCGACTTTTTTAATCGATCCGAAACTGGGCCGCCGGTGGGATCCGAACTCCTGCACTTGATGCTTCGTGAATCGTCATTCTGTCATGGGCTCATGATGAGCAGGCTTGTAGAATACGTCATTGCTGTTTCGATAATCAATTACTACATGTGTCTACAGAGAAGGATGTAATGTGCCACATGTATTATTGCAAACGTGTCAAGAAAAACTAGGGAAACTATTCGATTGTTAGTACTCGGGTCCACAAAATGTGATCAACTAGCATCACTTGACAACATAACATCCCTTCTTTTCTCTTCGAATGGTTCCATCAATGGTGGTGTAAAATGGGCTATAATCAGAGTAGCGGTTCTTGGATATATCAACATAAGTTTGTAATTTGTGCTTCAGTTGAATCGCAAGTGTTCTCATCACTTGAAAAAAAGAAGAAGGAATATCAATGGATTGGGATTGTTTCGAATATGATCATGTATATGTTCACTTACTTTAATGTGTCTAACAGACAGAGAACCCCATAGAGTTCATGAACTGTTGTTGAGATTAAAAAGAGTGAGTGAGACTGAATGGCAGATGTACAATTTTAGTTTTTTTTTTCTCAGTGGACACTCGGTTGTTGCACGGTAGGCGCCGCAGCGCCGCAGCGCTCAGTTTCTGGGGGCTGACCTGACTTCAGGCTGGCTGGAATATTTGAAAGGCCCCCGCGAATTGGACGTCCACCGCCCCCAAATCAAAACACCACATTGTGGAATTTAGGAGTAACACCTCCACGGCGGCTAACAAACACAACCATCTGTTCACCGAACACCATCCACACCAATCCAATCCAATCTCCCCGAGCACACAGGACTCACCAAAACATATACATCGATTGAACACACGCGAACCGCCCAGGGTAATCATCCAATCCATCACTCTATCTGCATTGCCATTCTGCAATTCACAACAATCAGCAATAGCTACAACTTTGGCATTTCTTCATTGTAATAGAACAACCAATCAGAGCGGTTGCCCCAAAATATAACCATCTTCATCTCTGAATCAAATATAAACCCGAAATATCACTTCAAGATGATGAAGGGATTTAAACAAAGGGTATGTTTCACAATTTCATCCATCTATTTATAACCAGATAAGGACATGCCCATGATACTAACTGACAACTGATAACAGCTTACTAGAAAAGGTTCTTTAAGTTCCAAAAAGAAAGATGATAAAGATGACAAGCCAAAGGAAAAGAAGGCCTCATCATCACATAAAGGTTCTCCATCGAATTCCACTTCAAATTCTGCCAGTTCCTCTCCAAGAAGCAGTCTGTCAACCAACTCCCCATCGAAATCAAAATCAACAAACACTTCCCCATCCACCAGTAATGGATCATATACCCAGCCAAGTACATCTTTATCGAAGGACTCCAAACTATCAACAACATCTACAACACCAACAACGCCACGTAATACAACCATACAGTTTGCCAACCCGGCCAGTGATATCCCCGACATCAACGTTACCACACCACCTCAATCATCATTATTCCTCGATGGGATGCCAGGGGCAGATAATGAGATGACAATACCTCGCTCATCACACAGTTTTGAAAGACTCCCAACAACACCAAAAGTTGAGATTGATCTGATTAAATCACCACAGAGACATTCATCCTCGAGATTTGAACCTTCATCATACACCGAGATTACGAAATTACCTTCATTCAACGAGGTTCCAGCTGATAGAAGAGCCGAGTTATTCATCATGAAGATTGATCAATGTAAAGTGATGTTTGATTTCAATGATCCATCTTTTGACATCAGAGGTAAAGAGATCAAGAGAGTTGCACTACAAGAGCTTACTGAATTCATTTCACAAAACCCATTCCCATACACAGATGAGATGTATGAGCACATTGTTGATATGTTCAAAGTCAATCTGTTGAGACCTATCCCACCACCAGTGAACCCGGTTGGTGATTTGTACGATCCAGATGAGGATGAACCGATCAATGAAGTTGCCTGGCCACATATGCAATTGGTTTATGAGTTCTTTCTCCGGTTCTTGGAGAGTCCTGATTTCAACCATACCTTGGCCAAACAGTACATTGATCATGATTTCGTGTTGAAATTATTGGAACTGTTTGATTCTGAAGACCCAAGGGAACGTGATTCACTGAAGACGACATTGCATAGAATTTATGGTAAATTCCTAAGTTTGAGAAGTTTCATCAGAAGGTCATTCAGCAACATTTTCTTACAATTTACTTATGAAACTGGGAGATTTAACGGTATCGCTGAACTGTTGGAGATTCTTGGTTCAATTATCAATGGATTTGCATTACCAATGAAGGAGGAACACAAAATCTTCCTTACAAGGGTTATGCTCCCATTACACAAAGTTAGATCGATATCGTTGTATCATCCACAGTTGGCTTATTGTATCGTTCAATTCTTGGAGAAGGATCCACTGTTGACGGAGGAGGTTATCATGGGATTGTTGAGATATTGGCCAAAAACCAACTCTACAAAAGAGTTGATGTTTTTGAATGAAATTGAGGATATCTATGAAGTGATTGAACCATTGGAATTCATCAAGATTGAAGTTCCACTATTTGTCCAATTGGCCAAATGTATCTCATCTCCACATTTCCAAGTTGCAGAGAAAGTTTTAGGATATTGGAACAATGAATACTTCTTAAACCTTGTCACTGAGAATGCTGAGACGATCCTTCCAATCATTTTTTCATCATTATATGAGATTTCATCGATGGATCATTCATTACAACAAAAGGGCTTTGATGAAGATGATGACGTTCAAAGCATTTCATCCTCGGGCAATTGGAACAGATCAATACAATCATTGGCATTCCATGCTTTGAAGATCTTTATGAATTCGAATCCTATCCTATATGATCATTGTGTCGTTTTATACCATCAATCTTTAGAAGACATTAAAAAGAGAGAGGATCAGAATAAGGAGAAATGGGCATTGTTAGAAGAGAAAGTACAACGTATGAAAGAGGAACAGTTGTTACAACTGCATATTGATCCACATCACGAATGACTACTATGATTGATCGTTGTTTGGACTTTTTTTTAAAAATTTACTTTATAAAATTTCTAAATTTTGTTGAAGAAAAACACACATTATAGACTTTTACAATATCATAACGGAAAAAAAAAGTTGATTATCATTTCTGTATTATCTCTACCAACATATCCAAACTATGTAACTCCACAACTGGAATATAAACATTCATGTGGCAGCTTTATACTCTCTAAGGATAACAGGAACAGAAGATGGAGGCAGAGCACCAACCTCGGTGATAATCTTTTGAATATACTCCGGTGGGGTCAAATCGTACATTATATTCAAAATGTTTAACGTTGGGGCTTTTTTCCAATCTTTCAAAGGTAACTCATCCTTCGTGATGCTGTTCTCTCCATCATCGTTGGCGTTCTTATTAGATTTTTGTTGTTTTTGTTGTTGTTGCTGTTGTTCCTTTTCATTATGTGTCTCGATGAAATTACGCAGTGCCACACTGGATTTCTTCGTATAGGTGTTTGTCTTCCAATCCACCAAATCCTCCGTATCTCCCATCTCATTCAACGTGACGGAGTCCAACTGCACACGATCACTGAACTTGATACTCTCACAACAGACCAACACTGGGATGTTGGCGTTCTTGGCCTTCATTGCGATCAAGGCCGCACCGACACGGGAATAGAGGAATCCATTTGAAAGCATGGCATGTGCACCCAGGAACACGGTGTCGACACCGTCAAGCACCGATGATAATGAGTTGATGAGGTTGTATTGCACTTTCAAACCTTGTGATGAGAGCTCCTCAGCAAGGATTTTTCCTTCGAATAGAGGACGTGAATCGATGATGATCACTCTGAAATGCTTCTTGAGATCTCTATGGTTATGGATGAATAATTCTTTCAGAACGTTCGAGTTACCAAATGTCAACACTGTAGAGCCGTTTTGAATATGTGGTGAAGCGGATTGAATGATAACTTTATCAGAAAGGTCAATCTTCTCCCTGAGGAAATCATCAATCTTGGCCACGAGTTCCTTCTTGGCCTCAATGTCAGAAGTATCGATCGAGATCAGTGAAATCTCCTGCTTCAACCATCTGATGGCATTACCCATCGTTACAGACAATGGTCTGGCGGTCTTGAGATAATCGATCTGATTACCGAGATAACTTGTAAGATTTCTTGTGAGTGTAGTGCCCTCTGGTGTTTGATACTCCTTGATGACTTTTTGGAAGGCTTTCAACATGGCTTTACAACGTGGGATGGACCCAACGATGGTATATCCCGAGTACTTCAATGTCAATGATAAGATCGCAGGATGTATGAGATTCGTGACTTGGGATTGTGATAATGAAAGTTCATTTCTTTGTTCTTTGGTCTCAAGATGGCTAAACAATGATTTCTTCTTTGGGATTGTTGCCTGGTTCTTGACTTTAGCCTCGGCGTTGGCAGTGGTTTGTTCACGTTGTTGCTTTGCCTTGGCTGCTTTCTCCTCAGCTTGGTTTGGAATACCGGCGCTCTCCTTCTTTGCAGCTCTGGCCTCAAGTTTAGCCTTCTTCTTGAGTTCCTTCAATTCCTTGTTTGAAAGCTTCTTCTCCTCCGTTGGGGTGGCTGGGGCCTTGGAGGCAGCAGGCTTGGCCTTCTCGGTTGGCTTGGTATCCACTGGAGCACTGGCAGCATCTGGCTCACTCATGGTAGTGTGTGCTGGTGGTGTGTAGCGCCGTGGTGAGTGTGGGTTAGTCATTGTCTTTTGTGGTGATGATTCAAAAATTTCGACTTCGAAGTTGGGCCTCATCGCCCGCGAATATGGCCCACGCTGGACACTGCACTACGGGGCGGGTTATATACACGTTTTATTTGACTAATATATCTATGCCTCCTTGGTCTCGGACTCGCTGGATGGCTGTTTTGGTTTCTTGAAGATACTGCTGTTCTTGACCACGGTGTAAGCGTCCTTAACACCCACGGTCTCTTGGAGCTTCTTGTACTCGTTGACGAACTCAACGATGGCTTGGGCATTACCAGTAGCGGCGAGTTCGGCATCTTTCGATACCTCGTTGGCAATTGGGGAGAGTTGCAAGTAAGCGAATCTCTTTGAGTCCAACTTTTTACTCAATGTACTGACTGATTTTGTGGCGTCTAATGGTGGGATCTCGATGGTTGGTGCAGATATGATCTTTTGTTTGAGATCTTCTGGTACTGGTGCATCGTTCTTCAAATAGATGGATGCCTTCAACAAATCAGTGATGGAGTCGGTATGCTTGATCTTCTTCTCGGCGGTCTCAGCCTTGGAGATGGCATTCAGTAGTGATTTTCTGTTGTTGATGTAGATGAAGAATAAAATCATGTTCAAATTTGAAGAGTCCAAGATTGGGGTAAGGTAGGTCTGTGTGTATAGGTAAGTCAATGCATGTGGGAATTTTCTCAGCGTGGCAGATTTCTCCAAAAAGACGTTGATGTGGTATGATGATGTGTATTTTGGCTTTTTGGCCAACTCCAAAAGGACCTTTCTGGCTTGGTACAACTCCTCCGCGTTCTCAGAGTTCAAGATCAACGTGCTCAATGCGGTTTTGGATGGAACGTTTGGTGGGGAAAGTGGCACCACTCTCTTCTTGGCCTTCTCGTCCCAAAGATCTCTTGAGAGTAAATCACTCGCGTTCTTCTCTCTGTACACAAATGGTCTGAGTTTCTTAGGTGTCTTGAAGTAATGGATGTATGCATCGATCTGCTCCTTGGCGGAGACAACTGAGGAGGTTTCAAAGCCCTCGGCAGCTGCCTGGAGACACCTCTTTGTGGAGTGGAATCCTCTGGTGAAACGAAGCATGGTGTGCGGTGTGGATCAAGGGTTTCAGTGAGTTTCGATCATGTCCTTCCTGTAGTGGAGTGCTCGATCGGTGAATTTTTCACGTTCTCGGAGATTTTAGTTAGGGATCAGATTTACGCGCGCATACTGCAATGTGTGAGGTGCTCTGTGTAAATAACAGCACGGAAACATAGGCAAAATCTCTACCTGGCATGGCTGTTTATCTTATTTACACAACACTCACACAATCACCACTCACTCACGATGAACTACGAACCACTAGATTCACTGCCCTGTATGTATCACCCTCCATTCTCGTGACATAGGGGACACAATGATACTAACAATTAACATCAGATATCGATGAGGACATAACGGACCAAGACAGAGAAGAGATACAAAAGCTCATCGAAGAGGAACTCAAGACACAGAACACGAATATAATACATCCTTCAGTGGACCAACTCTACCCACTCCCACACAAATCCAAGCTCATCCGAGAGATAACAGACGAAGCTCTACGGAACCAAGATTTTACACTAGGTGGTATAGATCTTGCTCAATACTCAAACGTCAGCGATGAAGGCTCATTAAAGAAATCCATAGCATTCACGTATCTTCGAGCACATTCACTAGAACTTGAAACGAGGAAGAACCAATCGTCATGGGAGAAAGAATTAGAGGAACAACAATACGCAAATGAACTATTACAGGACGAAGTCGCATCGAAACGTAAAGCAGTGAATGATATAAATATGCAGAGAAAGAAATTACAAATGGAGGTCAAGCCTGTGATTGATTATCTCAGTGAGAGATGGGTACAGAGTGTACAGAAGAATATCCAGCTGGGATCGGCCATCATCGAGAAGAGACTCGGATATAGTGGAGCATCAGCGTGAGTGTTTTGGATAGCTGGTATGAATGTAATGAATATACACCACAAAAATCATAATAAACCTCTCCAGCAGCCCCCGTGGTGTGTGAGTTCATTATCAGATCCTGCCCCCAATGACGTAGTCCACCCCGACACCAGCGCCGTGCGCAGCGGTCTTCTCAGCGCTAAACATTCGGACAAGGAGCACCACACCCACACGTTTCTCATCAACAACACGGCGGCTACACCAACTGGCACCCATTTCGCCCACCCATTGCCCACACATACCCCAACGACTCCCCACGACCATCCGTGCCCGTTGCTTTCCTCACCGCCTCACTATTGAACTCACAGCTATCCTATCACTCCCATCTCGACTGATTTCTCACCTTGTTCAAACAGGTTCTGCAAGAATAAACAACAACGCTGCACATACTTCACAACCACACATCCACCATACTGTTTCATGAAGCGTAACTTATACATAGCATACCACTTGTGACCATGGAACAATCACATACACAACAACATTCACAGCCACATACAGATGGCTCTAGCCAAGAATCACCTCCAAACATCACAGGCCGTAAGGCTGCCCACTCCCTCCGACTATTCAGAAACGATAACAAGAGTGGCACTAATATCCATGAAATAGATGGTACAGGCTTGAAGAACTCCTCGTCTAGAACGCAGACAGCATCTATATCGGCGTCATCGCTAACGAATTACTCTGGAGAATTGAAAGAATCAAAGATGTATTCGCAGAAGATACGACTTGATCAACCATTTGACGATTCCCATCTATCAAAGAACAGACAGCGGCACTATTCAGAAGTGATTCCAAGACATGAACGGACTTTTTTGAAAACCGATGACATCGACGGGGCAGTTTTGGAACCAGTATCATCAGTAACATATATACCAAAAGGTCATGATAATGAAAAGATACATCTGAAGGAAGAATTCGATACCGATCATATATACAGAACAGACACTGCAAGTGTGAAGACTTCCTCAACGGCACCAATCAACTCCGCAGAGGCAAGTCCCATGAAGTATCCTCTCGATACGGTGGAGGAACCAACACTGGTGAAGTTCAACCCTAATGACCAAATCCATGAGTTTGATCAGTCAGAAATTGATGAATTTGGTATGGATGCTGACTCTGGTACGGAGTTCCCACTCGCTGTGGAATTGACACCATTCAACAATAAAGTTGGAGGACATACTGCAATTTTCAGATTTTCACATAGGGCAGTTTGTAAAGCTTTGGTCAACAGAGAGAATACGTGGTATGAGACTATAGAGATCAATCATGATGATATACTACGATTCATGCCAAAATACATTGGTGTTTTAAATGTTCGGTATACCACACTGGTTGATGATGACGATACGAGCAATTCCATTAATGGCCTGACTCTTGATCCTTCCACTCCTCAACAGAATAACGATCCCGATGAAGTGACCGCTTCAAAGATGAGATCATCTTCATCATATCAAGAGGAATTACCACCAGAGGTTGTGCTAGATGATAACAAACACATCATTCCCGAATCACTATGGGACCATTATTCAAGCTCAGCTCCATCTCCTGCATCCACACATTCATATCTGTCAGAGGTTTCACCTGCACAATCACCAGGTATGCCACCATTGCCGCGTGCTCTGTCAAACATCAACTCTCCAAATCTGAACTCATTGGGAAGCACCACTGTTAATAGAAAACTTCAAGAATTGGTACTACAAGAGGTTTTCGCACCAATGCGTCCAAAAAAGAGCAGATCATTCAAAAATTCTACATCACCGGGTGTCCATTTACAAAGAGGGCTGTCAACTGCTGGTGTCATCAGAGCACAGCGTATGAGCTCTTCTTCTTCAGACCTGGGTAAGAGACCAACTTTTGTACATGGCCCAAATTTGAAGAAGAACTCTAGATCCCTTGTTGATTTGAAAAACCTGCAATTTTCAAACTTGTCAAATATCACACCTGTTTCTACGAGAGTTCCAGAGAATGAAATTCAAGTTGCAGACTCTCCGCGACTTCAATCGGCTTCATCACATGTAAGATCTGATAGTGATTCTATTTTCCAAATGGATGATGCAGATGATGAATCCCCTGATGCAGATGCTGAGGTTCAAGATGTTGGCTCCCCATTGAACATGTCAACGAGATCCATCCGCAAGAGTCAACGCATTGAAAGATTTATTCTCCTAGAGGATTTGACCATTGGCATGAAGAAACCTTCAGTGTTGGATCTCAAGATGGGTACGAGACAATACGGTGTTGAAGCATCATTGAAGAAGAAACTATCACAACGAAAGAAATGCGCAGAAACCTCATCTCGTTTATTGGGTGTTCGTATCTGTGGTATGCAGAGCTGGGATAAGAAATCCAAGAGATTTATTTCGAAGGATAAATACTTTGGAAGAAGAATGAAATCTGGATTCCAATTCGCGGCTTGTATCGCAAGATATCTATACGATGGTGATTCCACTTATTCTATACTGGTGAAGATTCCAAATTTGATTCAAAACATCAATGAATTACAAGAGGCTGTCCAAAAATTGAATGGGTATAGATTCTTTGGATCATCCCTATTGCTCATATATGACGGTGATGCTGAAGCTGATGAGAACTCCAAGGTAAAGATGCATATCATCGATTTTGCACAATGTGTCGTTCCAGGTGATCAATTCGTGAAGGCATCGTTCCCACCAAGACATCCAGAAGATGCTGATAATGGGTATATCAGGGGTTTGAAATCAGTTTCATTCTATTTGAAGCTCATCTTTGAGTATTTTACCGGTGTTGAATACACCATTGAAGAAGATGCAACATCGTATGTCAAAGAACATGCTGAGGCTCTCAAGACTCAAACGGTAGATTGGTTAGATCTTTTCGATAACATTGAAGAACAGAATGATGAATTGTATCATGCAGATTTGGATGAAGTTCCATCGTTTGCAACTAACGATGAAGGTTACGTATCTGAATGACTTTCATAGTATATCGGGTCATCATGATCCAACTGGCCTTGAGTGCCATCTTATTATAATTTAATAAAGACCAATTTCTAATATCAATGACTATCAGTAAACGCAGAAGGTAATTTGAGCTTGAGAAAGTTGACCGAAGTTTCTACAAGTTCCCGTTAAGTTGATCAATAAAAGGTAACTCTACAAGTAATATATCAAAAATGAACCGTTATGATAACCAAAGTTTAGAAGTTTTTTTATACAAAATACATTAAGAGGCAGCAGCAACTTATTTGTTCAAAACATCAGCATCGTACTTTTGCTTGAACCATTGGATGGTGTCCTCACTGTTGGTCTTGTGGGAGTTACCGACAACAGCCTTGGCATGCTTTCTTCTAGCAATTCTGTTACCTGGTCTACCCATGACAACGTAGAAGTCCATACCGTAAATTCCGATACCTGGGTCGTACTTGATACCCAAGTCAATGTGCTCTTGGATACCGAAACCGAAGTTACCAGTCTCGGAGAAGTTTCTCTCTCTCAATTGGTACTCCTTAACCTTCAAACCTCTTTCCAAGATTTCCTCAGCCTTTGGTCCTCTGATGGTGACGTGGACAGCAATCTTTTCGTTTCTTCTGATACCGAAGGTTCTGACAGTGTATCTGGCCTTAGATTGGACTGGGGTTTGACCAGACAATTGTTCTAACACCTTTGATGCTCTGGTCAATCTGTCACCAGATTCACCAACACAGATGTTGAGAACAAGCTTCTCAATCTTCATCTCACGCATAGGGTTTTGGGCCTTGGAAGACTGTTAGAATAGTTAGTATATGGTTCGAATGATTGGGAATAGTTCATGAAAGATGAAGAGATGGTAACTCATTATAGGTGAGCTGTCGTATAAGCCTTGATATAGTATTTGACGCTTTGAATAGGTTCGTATTTGACTGCGATTATGGTGCTTGTTTCATGTATCAAGATCCCTGTTTCTTCTGTGTCATTCTTCTTTATGTAGGTGATGCTCTTAAACTGGTTGCCTCTATTGCTCAGTTTACTTATTGCCCTCTTTGATTGAAATATTTTGATGTCCCACAATCTTTAAAATGACCATCCAACGACATTGTGAAGTTGCCAAATGGAAATTTGTGGCTACCTAAGTTGTTCTTGATGGTTCTCTTCACTTTCATGAACATTATAGCGTATATCCACCTACCATTTTGGATTATGTTGTGCTGTATTAAGCTATCAAGTACCTATGTGTGGGTTTGAATGTTGAAAATTTAGAGTCTGTTTTTGAAAAGTTTGCCAGAGAGCTCCCCCATCCGCGCTGAACCCACCGCTCCCGGTGGACGGGCTCAGCCTAGGCAGATTCCCACACAGGCAGCTAGGCAGGATGTGTAGATGTCATACCGCAAATGCCCTGCCTGTGCGCGTAACTTTCAGCACGGAGATAGTGGGCTCCCCTACGAAAACTGGAATCTACCCATAGGCGGGCCCGCGCACGCTGCTTCATGCCGGGCGAGGGCTTCAAAGCGGCGCCATTAGTTGAAATTCGCGGAAAATGTTGGGATGTCATCTGGTGTGACTGCTTTTTCAAAGAGGCATAGACATCCCCACACCACCATTCAGATGATAAGTGTCAAAGGTTGTAACTTGACACAATTCGGGATGCATGGTTTTTGGCCAAGGCAACATAGGTTGGTGATGGGTCACATTGATAAAACGTTATGCGAGATAAACTCATGTATAGTGTTATTATTCGCTAATAGTGACACAAACCGGTGTGAATCTGATTAAATTTTACTGTTTGACCCAACTGTTTAGAAACATCAGCTTATAGATCAACAAAGCCATCCCGATTCTCACCTACCATATGAAATGATCTCTGACATAACACAGTATACATACATGCCTCACTTGATACTACGAACTACCTACACATCTTTCTAATTCAGCAAGTAATTTGATAGCCATTAAAATAATAAAGAAATAAATTGTCTTTCTGTATCAACCCCCCATGGCAGTGTGGAGAATGACCAAGTAACAAAGATCAAAAGCAAACGAGCGAAGGAACGAGTAAAAGTGCACAAATCAGAATATAGCAAAAAAGCGAATGTCATTGGGTATTATTATAGTAGTATTGTATCAGCAATCATCATCATCATCAAAACGTTGGGTGGTTTCACAAGATTATATCATCTGAACAGAGTTCAAAAACTCCGCACAGTCATCAAACTGTACCCTGCCAATGATCAACTCGATCAATTTCTTAGCATTGACATCACATAAGAGTCTATTAACCCCCTTGTACGAGAGCACCTCGAGGACTTTATTCTTCTTGATGCATTCGCTGAGATATATCGATCCTGAAGACCCACCGCCGGATAGAATCTCCTGATATGGTTGTTCACCCGTTGCGGCGTACAACAACGTGAGTCCGACTGCGTAGAGGTCGGTATGATGGGACGGGTACGATGGTGGGGAGCGAGTGAGTTCCGGTGCACAGTACTGTGGAGTGAGATCGTAGAATAATCCATCCTGTAAGCGGCGTGTGTGTTCCATGATGATGTCCTCTTGGATCCCTGCGGATGTCAGGTCACAGATTTTGAAGTTTTGAGTGGTGGAGTCATAGAGAATGTTGGATGTTTTGATATCGAGATGAACGATGTGACAATCTTTCAAGAGTGATAATGCAGAGAATAACTGTGTGGCTAATCTCCACCAAAGTTTCGTACCGAGATGTAAGCCGTCTTGTAATGGTATCGTTGATATGATTTTCTTCTCAAGGCTTGATGATAAATGTTCCGTAATTAAACAGGGAACGTTTTCATTGACCCTTATTCTATTATATGAACTCTTATCCAGAAAAGTCAACCCCCAAACTTTCAAGATCGGGATCTCATTCAGATCCAACCCATGATTCATCACAAACCCTTGGATGATACGATAGTTGAACATCTCCTTCAGGATCATCTTGCTAGTCTTGACCCCTGTGGGGATCTTGACCGCATACAAACTGGTACCATCTGAACATTCAAGCACGGTGGAGTATGATCCACGTCCAAGGATCTTATCGCGCGAGATGTTGAACTTGACATCGTGATTGATCACCGAGTCGCCAATCTGATCGACAACATCCACCTCGGACACGATCGAGGACCGCGGAAGATATTTCTTGAAAACTGGGCTCGAGATCGGTGATACCGGTGAGGTTGGAAGGATGTCATTGTGGTGTGGGTTGTATGGTTGGATGGCGATAGGGGACGTTGATAAGGGGCCGGAGGAGGAAAAGATGGACCGTGGGGACGAATCGATTGCAAGTGGATCTGTTTTGTATGATTGGGTGAATGTAGATGTTTTGGGTGACGTCGTGTCGTCATAAATCGTGGTTGGGGTTATTAAATGACTTGTTGTTGTAGTTTGTGTTGTTGGGGTTGCTGGGGTTGCTGGGGTATCATTGAAGGATAGGTTTAGATGTTTGCGTGGGGTTGAGAACGTGGACTCCTGTGTTAAAGGAGGTGTTCTAAACATGGTATTGTATTTGGACTGAATATATGTGTGGTCCGAGGAATGTGAGATGTGATGTGTTCTGAGTTGCCAGTTGCGAGTTCTTGATGTCGTGGGCTGTATTGTTATTCTCCGATGGCTGTATTTCTCCGAGGACAGGGATGAGGATAGACAGATAGATAGATCTCCACAGACACAAGTGCGCTGGTTTCAGTGATGTCTTTTGGAGTGTGGTGGGAGTGGATATGGGATGTAGGATGGAGGGAGTGAGTCTTGTTGATGGTTTACCAGTGGATGGGTGGAGGGATATCTTTCCCAGAGGGGCAACCAGGGCAACTTGGCCGAGGCGCAGAATCGGTGCCCCGCTGTGCGTTCGTTGCGTTCGCTGCGCTCGCTGCGCCCGGGACCGGCCCACTTTCTGTGAAGAGCCACCACCCACTGTTTGCTACTCATCACTGGCGAGAGGGTCGCAGACAGCTCAAGTATCGTCACCATCGCTGCCAACAGCTTGCAACCAAGAGTCCACCACCATCCTCCCATCCTCGTTCCCAGTACAGGCCTTTTCGAACTAAAAGACCAGATCTACAGCGCCCAGCATGCAAGTACGTCTTGGTCTGCATCTATGTCTCTCCCGGGATTTTTCCACCAACCCTGAACGGCTGGGAACTGGGACAACCATTTGGGGGTCAACGGCTTACTAGATGTGGGCAGTTCATGGTAACTACCTTGGTCAGAGGGGTGGGGTCGTCTGGTATTATAATCAACTGCTCTTGTTGAGTACAGTTTATGGCTTCAGGGGTCTGCTTCGATAAGCTTGGGTGTAACCTCAAATGAGGGGCCCTCCCCGGATGTAGGTCTTAAACCCGAACTCAACTGGTGAAAATTTGTTGCAAAAACAACAAAACTGAAACAAAGAAAACTTTTATAAGATACAAGGTTTTTACAAATATTAAGCTGATAAATTTTCTTGAATTTTTCTTGAATTTGAGAATTTTTGTTCAAAAAAATTGAATTTATTTGATTGAAAAAATCAATACAACCTCATCGCACTGTAACACTAAGTCATAAGGACCATAACCGGGTACAACAAGAGTAGATAACCATAGACCGAATATCAACTTACAACTACGTGTAATACACTTCGGCCAAAAAAAAGTAGTAATCATCGATTCATGAATAGTAACTGGGCCTAGGGCTCGGTCGCTGGTGCGCTTGATGCCACAACAAACCCGCACACCAAATTGCACACTTGCTTATAAGAATTTAGATCTTCTCTTATGCCCAGGCATCATCAAAACAGGAGAAACGAAATGACTATTGGTCTCGGTAGCACACATTGCCCAAATGACATAGAAAGCACATAATGAACTCAAGAATGCAAACGCACCAGCTGCACGTTTCAATGGGATGTTACCGGTATAATAATGAGCAGCCAATGTAATGAGATACAAAACGACAAGTCCAATTAATGCAAAGAATTCAATACTCCCTTTGAAAGTGTTCAGCCACATAATGAACGCATAAATCGCCCAAGCTGTCAACCAAAATGCCATGACGTTATTAAACTCCTCAGTGGTATCATATGAACTAACAACCCCAAACCCATCAATCAAGATGATTCCATAAGAGATGTAAAACCCACCAAAAGCACCCAACGCAGTGGCAGCAAAGGTGTTATCAATAGCAAGACACCACAACCCAGAGATCAAAGTTCCAATCCCGGATAATGACAATGAGGATCCGATCAACAAGTTTGGATTTGTCGTACCACGCGTACCCATCAACACTAGTCCCAAAGTGAAGGTTGAGATCCCAAATCCACAACAACCGAATGGAATAGGATTACCAATTGGTCTGAAGGAGGTATTGGCAACCTGAACAACGTTCTCATCTTTGGAACTGAATATCTTGGATAGTTGTGATCGGTCAAAGGCCATATCCCCCAAATAAACCGTATCACCATCCTCCACAACAGTGGTGAATCCGGTGCGGTTCGTGTCTCCACGTCTCATTGGCGAGCCTTCCCCGATTTCACGATGTTCGGTTATAACTCCCTTTTCAAGATCACTTTCAAAACTGTTCATTATTTGACTTGTTCTACCCTCTAAGAATCAGCTTTCAAATACTGATGCTGTAAACTATTCGAATATGTACCACGTTATATAGAAGGACCCTTGAAGCCAAGACCTAGGGTCCTTATCGATCATAGACCACAAGCCCCACACAGTAGACTGGCACTGTTCCATCTATCCAGCAAGGACCCAACAGAGATACTCCGCTTTGGAACACACACTCTCTGGATCACACTGCGATCCTTTAGAGCCGAGATATTTCACATACATAGGGACCCCCCTGGTCAAAAAAGCCCCAATGTCCGGAGGCCGACATCCACCCCCCGCTTGTAGGGAAATTGTCATTGAAGATCATGCATCTCTGAAATATCATTCCAAGGGCGGAGAAGGTACTGTTCTAATGGAGAACACGGACTTTGAAACGTTTGGGAGATCAATTTGTGTAAGGTGTTGTATGAAGCAATCGTTGGTTGGATTGTGATGGAGTTATTATTTAAGTGGTCACGATTGGGCGGGTAATTCCTATCAACCGTCAACCCTCATGGGATGTACTATTATTGGAAGACATACTAGTGTATTAGTTGAAATTCTTAGCAAGCGATAAATTTGAACTAATCTAGAATCAACCCCAAAAAGAGGGTTAAAAAGTTGTACTACCATTCCCATTCCTATTAGTCTAATCCCCCCATGGTAAGTTTTGATACAACAATTGATTCTCAAACATAACTGTGAGTTCATCACTCTGCAAAATATCTTGAAACATTTGATCCACAACGGCGTTTTTCCAATTCATAAGGTCAAATTCAGCATATCCCCCAAAAGGGTCAAACCCAGGTGAAGGATTTGCAACGGGTGGGACCTTCTCATTTGGCATTGGGTTCAATAATTCTCGTAACCCTCTGGAGAAGGTTGGAGGATCATTCATCTCAACCGCTGGTGAAACATTGTTATTCTGGCCCATATGGACATTATCCCAAGATCCACCGTGGAATTTCCGTCCAATGTCAATGTTATAATTCATCAACGCCAAGATCTCATCACGTTTCTGTAAAATTTCAGGCCCAACGGTTCTTGTGAGGTATTTATCGAAAAACTTGTATGATGCAATGATCCCATACAGTGAGAAACTGAAATTGAAAACCCTCCCAAATGACACGTTTCGTATATGTAACAGATACTTACAAGCCAACGCCATCAATTCATGAGAGAAGGCCGGGGTACGGAATGCAATCGACAATCTGCTGTTTGGATCAGTATAATCAAACGCCTCAATACTCTCAATGGTCAACCGATACTGTGGTTCATTCCTGTTATCGATATATGGTTGATTTGGGTGTGCTTTCAAATGCTCCAGCGATCTCATCTCATTGGCGAATAACGTCACGTATGCCCTCGAAAAAATCACCCCCGTAGTGCTACTAAAGGCCAGTGATGCTTCAACTAAGTTATAAAGACCATCCATGTCCCCAGCCTTGGAACACTTTACCAACATCATGTTGAATGTTATCAAGAGTTTGACGATATGGGAAACACACAATGTACAGTATTTCAATGCGGCCATTTCGTATGTCTCCCTGTGTGGATCATGGGTCTTGGAGACACTTTCACTCAAAACGTCATAAAGGGAATGCAACACGTACAACGCGATGATTTTTTGATGGAGTTCATATTTCAAAGCCATATCCTCCATGATATTATCATCTGGCTGATTATGACGTATGAATTGTGATAATTTGGTCAATTCACCATTCTGATGGGTTTCAAACTTGTGTATCACCCTCAAGAGATCATCTTTCAAAACAGGTGCGCTCTGTGTCAATAACTTGCACGCTTCACGGAGGTAGATCGTCAATTTGTGAGTCGTCATCTCTGATTCAGTCATCGTGCCAAGTGAGTTTGGATGCATGCACGTATCAACAATCGTCAATGGGATACCGACGTAGAAGGAGGTGTATGCGTCTTGTAAGTATAAAAACTTCCAAATACGTTTCAACAACCTTCTTTGGATGAAACTTTCTTTCGAGAATAACACATCGATATCACGATGTAATCCAATGACCAAAGCCATTGAGATTGCCGATTTCAAAAGCATCACCGTATTGGATCCATCACGACCATCACCATTAATCGGATCGATCGTTTTTAAAGAGTGTAAACAAATCAACGTTTGTAATGCTGGAACGGTGGCTCTGGTCATATAATTCCCCAAACCCAACAGTTTATGGGCAAAAGTGACCAATTTATCTCGATCTTCAAACCCACCTTCTTTAAGACTGGCATTCACTGTGATGAGACCATATTTCACAACAATCAAGATCAATGCAACTCGGGAATAATCATCCGTTCCAACCCTCACGGAGATTTTACACTTTCGTGTAGCTTCATCTTTTTCGAACAATCGAAGGAAATCACTCAGTAATAATTCAGGTTCTATCACTGGGATGGACTTGGTCCAATATGAATTGCCATACATCTTGATATATCCCTTAACGGTTTCATACACCGGAAGGTAGTTCCCAATGTCAACCAACAACCCTTCAGGAGAGTTCCCGATCACACCCTTCTCAACGACATTCTTCCAATTATTCTTCTCTTTCCATTCCTTTCTGATATTGGCGATGTATGCACCAGCAGCCTCAACAAGGTCCGAACAACCATCATAACTCTCCAGAATGGCTCTCCAGCAACTTGGACCGAAATGGACAATCTTGTCAGGTTTGATACAAACTGTCTCGTGAAATTTCAACGCTGGTCTCGTTTCGTTGAGATAACCATGTGTTGAGCTGACTGTGCTGTTTGAAGCCGGTGGTGTCATGAACATTGGATGAATATTTTTCAACTGTTCGATATCGTGCTTCAATACCTCATTCTCAGCCTTGACCAACAATAGCGCATCATGCTCGTTCTCAGCGTTATCGGACATTGGAATGAAAGGGGAGCGGTCATAGACACACAGATGGGCAGGTATGTCTTTCTTGATACAGGCCGCACACGGTTTGCCTTGATCACACTTGATCTTGCGGGTCCGGCAGTTGGTGCAGGTGAGGGACATCCTTTTCCTCTTCTTGATGACGGGGTTGGCAGGGAAGCCCCCGGGGTACCTGTCCTGGGAGTTCATGAGTTCATGAGTGAGTGAGGACGGTATTGTGAAGGGAAGAGTGGATCGGGCATAGTTTTTGCCTGGAAGGAGATAACCGGGAATAACAGCGCAGCGGGGCCCACGCAGGGGGTGTGCGGGTGTGCGCTGGGCGAACTTCCTCCAGGGCCAAAACTGGGCGGCTAATGGCAACACACTCTCTCCCACTCCCTGCACTAGGCACACACCACAATGGCCAAGAAGAAGGGCAACAAGAACAGGCAGCCCCAGAGCACCCCCGTGCAGCAGCCCGTTGTTGTGGAGACGTCTCCGGAGGCGTCCATTGTTGACCCCCAGCCTCAAGTGGAGGATCTATCAAACAATGCGACAAGCACGGCGGCTGAAGACCCATCCCCCACGGTTTCCAATCTTCCACCCACAGAAGATGAAGTGCAGCAAGCCATAACAATTCAACCCAACCCCCCAATTGGCGCCTCTGAGACGATCGATCTATCAAATGACGCGTCGATATCGGAGATTCCCGTACCTGAGCCTGTTGACACTGAAACACTTCCAGAATCACCAACGGCCGAAGAACCAACCACACAACATTCATCACAACCACAACAGGAACAGGACTCTCCACTGATTGCACCAGCTCCAAAGAAACGTTTGACCTTACAAGAAAGATTGGCACTCGCTGCCAAGTCGAAGAAAACGAGGAAAGTTTCATCACCATCAACATTACAACCTGAATCGAAAAGCGCGATCGAATCTCGTGAAACATCCATAACACCATCAATAACGCCATCGAAGCTTTCAATTGAACTGGAGAGACTCACCGCCTCTGATGAAGTTAAAGAACAAGAACTTCTGACGCCTCCTTCCGCTACCCCAAATGGCAATGTTGAGACTGTGAAGGCATTCTTCCCAGAGAATGTTGGTGATCTTTCCAAAGAGGAATTACTTGGACTTATATCGGAAGCATCATTGAAATTCATTGCACTTGAATCTAAATCTCAATCGCTCAAGGAGGAGAAATCAAGTTTACAAGAGAAAGTCAAAAACTTATCCACACCAAAGACTGCAACTGTCTCAACACCAATCAACAACTCCACACTCAAGGAGAAGGATGAAAAAATTTCACAACTTCTGAAAGAAGGTGAGGAATTGTCACATAGAGAATTGAAACTCAATACAATAATCAAAAAACTTCGAGTTAAAGAATCGGATCATGATTACGAAATTGAAGAATTAACAAAACAAGTCAACACACTTGAAGCTGAATCCCAAACACTCAAGGAATCATTGAAGAAATCACAAGAGAGTGAAGAACAAGAAATCAATAGATCCAAAACATTACAACGAAAGTTGAATAATGAAACTCAACGATTTAAAGATGAATACATCAGAAGTGAGCAACTTTCAGTAAAAGTTGAACAATTGAGCGAATCATTGATTGAACAAAAAGCAGCATCAAAGACTGAGATTGAATCACTCTCAAAACAACTTGAGAAGGAGAAACAAAAATTTATCAACTTGAAAGATGAACATTCAAAAGAAATCTCAAGACTTGACCAAAAAATTGAAGAACTTCGTTTCCAAGCTGAGAATGCACAGACAACAACATCAACCAATGATGAGACTTATTTGAAGATTGTGAGACAACATGATATTTTACAGAAACAGTATACATCGGCAACGGAGAACTGGCAAAGTATCGAAGCTTCGTTGATGCATAAGATCAGCAATCTTGAGAATGATACATCTTTGATCCAGACGAAATTAGCCGCTGCTAAGCAGAAGTCAATGGTTCTTGAAAAAGATCTCGAGATCAAAGCACAGCAGATCAAGACCCTCTCGGCTGACTTGAAATCAGCTACAAGTGAAAATGCCAAATTATCAACACAGGTGCAAACACTCTCATCATCTCTCGAGGAAGCACAGGAATCCCTATCAACCAAAGAGATCACGTTCGGACAGGAGAGAGCATCATTATTACAGAAGATCCAAGCCCTTGAGCGTCAAGTACGTGAAACGATCCAACCACAAACCATCTCCGTTCCAGACTCACAAAATGGTGGATTCAGCGCAACATTCCCCAATTTCCCTCGAACGACATCAACGCCATCATTCAAACAACGTGGAACATGGGACTTTAGAGATGTCAATTTTGGTGAATCTTCAACGACGCCGATCCAGAGCAGGAAGACATCAACGGTACAACTGCCACAGGTTGGTAATTACAGTTTTGATGACTCTCGTGGACTCAGTGATATCGATGATGATGATCGTGCGAGTGGGGATGTTGGTTCGGTATCGAGATCCTATTTCAATGGACATAATGAATTGAGATCCAAGCTTGATTCAGGGTCTTCCATTGGTGATGGATCTGCTCAGATGTTGGGGAAGTTGAGTTCTCAGGTTCGTCGTTTACAGACGGAGTTATCCACAACGAAGGATGAATTGGATCAATTGAACGCTGATAAAAAAGCTACGAATGAGGAGATTGTGACATTAATGAAAGAGAACGAGTTGGTGCAGGAGTACAAGAGTCGGATTGAGGAATTGGAATCACAAGTTGAAGATTTTTCAAAGCGTCAAGAAAAGACATTGGAGATCTTGGGTGAGAAATCCGAACAAGTTGAAGAACTCAAAGCTGATGTCTCGGATTTGAAAGATATGTTGAAACAACAAGTTCAAGAGATGATCAGATTACAAGAAAGTAAGTAATACATCGGTGTTTATCTATATATGCATGAAAAATATCGGACTTTTCTGAATTATGTAAAAAATTATGGCTCTATAATATCGTAAGTTTAGTTGAAACCTTGCTCGATAGCAATCTTGCTGTGCTCATCAATGTCTTCAGCATCCCATGGGTAACATAGCCATTTATCTGGAACAGTAGTGGCTGCGTAATAACGGTCCTCAATAATATCCTTTGGAAGTTCGGCGTTTTTTGGCTTGTCCTTGTTATGTAAAACAAAGATGGCAAAGTTGGTCTTCTCATTGAGTCTGTTCAACTTGACAGCTTGTTCATGAACATCCTTTTCCAATTCAGAGATGGCGTAATGTAATGTGGTTCTGGTGTCATCGACTTCATCAACGATAAGCACGTTCTTACCGATCAATGAGTCGAAGTGCTCATTAAGGGAACCGAAATCAAGCCACTGGGTTCTGACAACTTCCTTACCGATCTGTGTGTCATCATTCTCATCACCGTAGTTCTCGTACAAACTGAGACCAATGACTTGAATTGGGATGTTTTTGTGTCCTTTCTCTTTCAAGAATGTTCTGAGGATACGGGATGGGATGTTACCACCACCACCGATGGAGATGATAATGTCCGGCTTGAAGAGTTTGATCTTGGCGGCTTGCTCTCTACAGAGCTTGTGGATGTGGTTGTATGAGAAGTAGAGTTTTTCTGGGGTCGATGACATGTTGATTGATCTATTTGCGATTGGATACAACGTGGCACTCTCAATGAATGGTAGTATTTCTAATTTACTTCAAATTTATCTTGACTCAAAAGCTGCTCCAGAAATTACTAAAAAGAAATTTTGCCTCAGCTTCGCCAGAATTGCGCAATGAGCTGCCGTATGGGGACGGCACGTATACGGGTTTGGCGAAAACATACAGAGCCGTAGTGAGGTATACCCTGCACTATCACTTGATTTGTGATGTGATTTTATTCTATCTAATATGCTCAAAGGTCTGGGTCTTCATCGTTCATCTCAACATCCTCGCCTGCTGACTCTGCCTCGTTATTTGCAGCGGCATCGGCCAATTCCTCATCATCTCCATCATCGTTTTCACCATTCACATAGACAATAGATTCTTCGGCCTGAGCAACAGCGGTATCTTCGGCACTGTTACCATTTATTGTGAGTTCCTCTTGGATGGTACTGTGATTAGCGATTTGTTCTCTCAATTTGATTTGGGATTGTAAGAGTTCCAATCTACCTTGTAATGATAAAAGGTTAGGAAGTTGTTTCAAACCCTTTTTCAAAGATGCCTTCAATGGTTTGATGTTGTCATGGATCTCAATGTTTTTGGATTTATTAACCATCACCCACTTGAGCCATAGGTTCAACGTCACTGATTCAGATGGATCAGCTTGAACTCTGGCGGAGACGGCTCTGTAAACCCTCAAAGCAGTTTCACGAGAGATGGCAGCTGTGACGGTCTTGATCTTTGTTTCATCTTCATTACTCACAAAGATCTTCAATAATTCTGCAATGTCATTTTGTTTCTCCTGGATCAAAGTGACAAGCTCAACGTCTCGCACATTGTACTCCTCCACTGGTTCAAGCACCACTAATGCAGCATCTGGGATTCTGTTTTGTTTCACATCTTTGTTCTGCTTCTTCACATTAACATCAAGATCGATCTGTGTGTTTTCTGTGAGTTGTGCAGTTTCGAATGATTTGAACTTTGGTGTGAGATCGATCCATGATACAACGACATTATTGTCATTGGCGAAGACACCACTCAATTTGACCTTCTTGGTATTTGGTCTGATCCAGACGTGTTCCAGTGTGAGGATATCCTTGATGATTTCAACAGTACCCGTTGAGGTCCAAGCAGCGATGGTGTTGTCATTCAATCTGAGGAATGATGATACTGGCTTGTTGACTTTGACCGATCTGAGCTTCTGTCTTGATTGTGCATTATATGAGACGAATTCTTTATCCTTTCCAAGAATGATGATGTCATCGATGCAAATGGCAGCGTTGGATTTGGATTCAATGGTTGTGAGGACGACTCCTTCGGAGTTAATGACGATAGTTTGATCACCGGAGACGACGAGTTGAGTGGAGTTGTCGTTTTGGAATGCATGGATGGATCTGATGGATTTTAATGTTTTTGGTAATGCAATGGTAGTTTTGGCTTTTGAAGAGTTGAGCTCATACTCCAAAAGTCTAGACTCGGTCGATATCCAGAGATTTCCATTGCTTGATGAGACACCCAATATAGACCCTTCGATTTGAAACTCATTTGTAGAGGTTTTTTGTAATGGAGAGAATGTGATGACTTTACCGGAACGCAGAACAATAACGACATAACTCGTCTGAGAACTGGTGTTTTCCGGTGCTTGAGACCCTGATTTTCTTCTTTTTGATCTCTTACCATTTGCAACTGATGTGCTTGTAAGCCACTCGATTCCAATAACTTTATCCTCGGCGTCAAGCTCAATATCTGAACTTAAAGAGTTTGAGATGGTGATTCTCTTATCCTCTTTCGCTTGATCCAAGATAAATCTCTCAACTTGTAAGGATCCAGGCCTAGTGACCACATTTGCGTAATGGAGACCAGCCACGTCGATCTTTCCCTGTGATCTAGACATATTGTATGTGTGCGGTCCTAAGATGGTGCGGCGTGGCTGTTAAACTTGTACAGGCCGGGTTCCATATGTCTCTTTGTCTTTTTGGCCCAGAAGCTCATCGCACCGAAAATTTTCGGAGCGGAGACACACCCGGACATCACCCGCTGGATATCGATCCTCTACAGCACTGCTTTGCAAATTCTATGTATTTTAGGGAACTAGATCATGGGTCTTAGACATCAAGTTCCACGATTCCTTGCAATGTGGCCTTTTGTTCATCGTCAAGGCCACCGAAGATCATCGAGCTCTTGTTTTGGTCATTTTGGCATCCGAGAAGGATTTCTTTACATGAGCTGAACACATTGACAGACTCCAACATATCATGAGAGAGTGGATCTTCAACCAAGTCATACTCACTAGAATCGTAGAAGCCAGTATCCTTGAGCTTTTGAGCCTCATTGTGTAAGAACTCCATGTAGTCATCAGTGGCAGTAACACCATCCTCTTCCTCATCTTCCGCATTCTCCCATTGGTCAGTCTCATCCTCAAAGTCATTGTAATTGAGACCACCCGCACCAAGGCCCTCGGCATCAGCATCAAGGGCACCGAATTCCTTTCTCTTCTTTTCCAACTCTTGCATAGCAGTAGGTAACTTGTCCATCAAAATAGCCAAGTTCTTACCGAACAATGGCCAAACAGTACTCAAGTTTGAAGCATTAAGCTCGTCTATGGAAAGACTCAAGAGGGACAAAAGACCCAATGTGGAAAGTTTCATGTCAAAGACTCTAGTCAAGTTTGGAAGACGTTGGAACCACAGGTTGAAAAATGGAAGTGTAAAGTTTCCAGTGGACAAGACAGACAAAGACTGTTGTGGATGATGCAGCAAACAAGCAATGATAACATTTGCCATGTTGATGGCGAAAGCGACATCCAGCTCTGAAACACTGACAATAGCATTTATCACCAATCTCAAAATATCAGGAATGATTGGTTGTGATTGTTCACCCAATGCCAAGATCAAATCTTGTGCAAGTTCGGCACCATATGCCAAATCCTCATCCTCCTCAGCTGGATCCTTCAAGATTGAACTCACCAGAGTGAATATACCTTGGGCATATTGTGGGTTGGATCTGATTTCTGCAGCACCGTAAACCAAGAAGTTATGCATGGATGGCATCATATCCTCCAGGTACATCATAGCACTTTGATCACTGAGACTTGTAACGAAAAGGGTAAACACCTTCCATCCGACTGGTGATATTTGACGAGTAAGGAATGTGGAGTTCTCGATCAATTCACTCACTTCACGGAAGAAATCTTCAATATTGTGGCTCATCACGAAATCAATGACAGGGTAGAAAGTCTCCTCCAATTTGAAAACAATATCATTAGAACTCTCGAAAGAAAGTAAAACTGTGATCATGGTGTTGAGGAGACCCAGGGCAGCCATCTGTTTATCAGCTAGATCCTCATAGTTTGATTCTAACTCGTTCACATCAACATTAGCACCATCATTCAGTTCAATAGCAAGTTTCATGAATTGGTTGACCAAGCTGCTCATCAAATCGACACCAAATGGTTGTAATTGTTCAGCAAAGACCTCAACGAGTTCTTGCATAACACCAGAGATGGCCTCTGCATCAATTATATTTGACAATTCAAGCAATTTTTGCATGGTTGGTACAATAACCATAGATAATCCTTCTTGGAATTGTGGAACTTTGATAAAACTTTGTAGAGCCAATGCAGCCTCCAGTTGAACTGGCAAGTTGGAATCCTCAAATGCGTTCAAGATACCACGGTATAAAGTCCCGAGGTTAGCTTCATTGTTGAGTTCAACATCACTGAATTTGGAAACAACTTCACATGTTCTAGCTTTGATGAATGGGTATGGTGACTCGAAATGTGGGAAGATGAATTGTTGTAAAAGTGACTCCATTTGATCATGATATGGTGACTTCTTACTTAAGAAATGCAAACTTAATGTTCCAATGATACGCATGGCACCTTCCAAACATTTAGCATCTTCAACAGAAAGTCCCTTTGCATTATGATACTTGTTCAACTTCTCAAATGCAAATTGTAAAATTGGTTCCAAGGTAGTCTTCTTCTTCTTCTTTGTGAGGGTCATAAGCAAAGAAATAGCAGCAAGATCAGACTCGTTGTTATCATCATAGATGTCCAACTTGGTGTGAATGTAGTCTTCTGGATCATCCTCGAACTGTTCAAGGGTTTCATCAGATGGGCAAAGCAACGGAAAAATGAAATGTGTAACCAAAAGCTCGAAATGAGGTTTCAACAAGGCCCATGTTTCCTTCTCAGTGACACATCTTTCCAATAAGCTGATGACATAGTAAAGCTGTTCTTCACCCATCCACAACTCCTTGGAACACCATTGACTGATTTGAGCTAAGTATAAGTTCAACAATTGAGGGATGAAATTGCCACTGTAAATTGATTTGAACTGATCATAGGAGAACTTTCTAGACAAAGAAGTGGCACCGTAACGATCAAAAAGACGGAACAAATTAGCACATGCCCATTTCTTAGTCTTAACCCATGGATGTAATCTCCTCTCACTTGGATCCGAATCCAAAACAGGTTTTGGAAGTGGTTTGTTGATGACTGCAACGTGAAAATTACCCCAGTTCTGAATAGCCTCAACAGATTGTAATGGTATTGGCAAGTCATGATACGTTGCGTACTTGTAAATCTTCAACAATAAAACGGTCATTTCACCAGCTTCTTGAGATTCTTCTCTCAACAATGTATCAGCAACTGAGAGTAAAGTTGGGAAATGTTGATTGATCAAAGTATCCAACTGTGGTCTATTCTCATTAACAAACCATCTGAATTTGGAAACAACCTTAGCGAAACATAACAGTCCAGTATAAGCTGAATCCAGATCTTGTGCATACAACAATTGTAAAGCTTGATCCACCAGAGTTGGCCAGTTTGTTGGGTAATCATTCTCGATGATAGTTTGGAGCACCGGGACAAGTTGTCTTCTCAATCTGTTATCGGCACGGACCAAAGCGGTAAGGATACGTTCCCTTATGAATGGCTTCTCGTCATTATCCACAGGCTTGGCCCTGTCGTCATTCTCATAAACGGTCCAACCACGGATGATACGGTTCTTGAAGAACACAGCAGCAGCAGTCTTGATGGCAGGGTTAACACCTTCGTTGGAGAGAATGTCAAGACATGCACCGAGAAACCCAATGGTGTTCTCAGCTTGGCGTAACTGTGACTCTGCGTGGCTTCTCAACGCCTGATCAGGACTGAGTGTAGCAGTGAAGCACTCGTGAAGTTGATGTGGGTCCATGGCGGTTGGTTAGGGGCAAAAATAGCGAGCTTCCTTGGATAGTGGGAAGGCAAGTATATCCAGGGTATGGACAAGCAATGAGTGAGTCTCCTCGGGTGTAGCGCCGTGGTTGCAGTGGTTGTGGTGTTGTTTGTGTCGATGAGCTTTCAATTTTTTTTTGGATTTCTGCGAGAAGCCTTCTCCGGATTTTTGGCTGGAATGGAAGGGACGATTACACGCGTGTCAAGCAACCAGTGACGGAAGAACACAAGAGATCGATTGACTTCAATGACTCGAGCTCGGAAACCATCTTCAGCGTTTCTGAAACTGGCAAATTCACGGCAATTGGATATACGAGGTACGTATCCCACTCATCACGGGACTCCCAACCACAGATTCACATATGTCCTAGACGATTAACAAACCCATCCCATTCTAGCCCACCAAAGAACATACGATGGTGCATACACCAGAGCGTCAATCGCCGTGATAATCTTCGGTATGATGGTTACAAAACTCTTCTCCAGAGATTTTATCCCCATTGCTATCATCTATACGATCTATGGGTTTCTAATCTTTTTAATATCCGTCCATCGATCACATCAGATGAAACATTATTTTGAAGAATCGAGTGAAACGTTATTCTATCGCACGAGTGGGAATTTTGTGATATTGATGGCTATGATTAGTATAGCTACGTATATTACCTTGTTTGTCCTACTATTACAAATGTGACGAGCAAAAAACAAAAAGATACCAAAATCCATTTATAAAAACATCCACACAGTCATGAACTAAAAACACCAATAATTGGAACACAGACCAAGATTAGCAAAATCCCACATATATTAATCAAACCACACATCAATCAAGCTTCATCAAACCGACCGTCTCAAAGGTGACGACTCCAACAACGACTCATCACTATTCCCACCACTACTGAACTTTCCCGAATACACCGTCTCCTCTGTGATGCTCCCCACGGTAGTATCACCCCTCACCCGTGGATGGGACGTCAATATTGCCGATGATTTGGAAAATATGAGTTTCTTGGAGGGCGACATTTCTATATAGCTTGAGTTAGTCGACTGCCTCGTTGGCGTGTATGATCGTTGTTCATTGGACAGGCGTGCGCTTCGATCGAGTCGACGTTCTTCCCTTTCAAATGAATCTTCTGGTGACGGTGAGCGCGATTCAATATGATGTGTATGTCCGTTTCCATTGTGAGTGGTGGTGGTTGGTGGGTTTTCTTTTGGTGAAGGAGTTTGATGGAGGTTGTTGTTTGATGAGCGTTCAACACCGAGTAACGAATCTGCTTCTGTATTGTCAAACATCAGGATAGGACCATGTGTATCGTAATGTGGGGGTTTATGTGATTCTCCCCGTTCAATGTTTTTAATCTCCGCAATGGCATCCTCGATTATTATATCTTGTACTTCATCAACCTCAACTTTTTTGGGAGTTTGAGGTGTATTTGGCGCTGGGTCTTGATCACTCTGTGTCCCATCTGTGATTGATTCCTCGGTTTGTAACTCTGCAATCAATGAATCCGCTTCGACCAATTGTTTTTGTAATGCTAGTCGGCTCAGTATGGCGATGTCAACTTCTTCAACGCCTTTCACTGATTCCGGTTGTGAGTTTGTAGGTTCAACCGATACCTGTTTGACTGAGTCTACTGAAGCTGATCTCTCTTCCGGTGATTCATCAACTTCATGCTGTCCATTCTGTCCATTTTGTACAACCATGTCGGATTTCAAAGGACTTGATTGATCAATGGCAACGAATGAAGAAAGATCAAATTCCGGCACAACAACGACATCAGATCGATCCGCCTGCTCCTGATTCGGTAGTGCAATGTGATTATCTTGGTATTCCTTCATCATCAAAAGTTCTTCAACATCCCCCTTCCCAACACAAATGGGCGGGAATTGATTCGTTTGATTTTCCTCATCATCTTGATACTCTTCTACTGATTCCTCCTCGGACTGAACATGTTCCTCCTCGGACTGAACATGTTCCTCGTCGAGATGTTGTTCCGTTGGTTCAGCAGCTGTCTCTGCCAATGCTTTGAATAATTGGATGGATAGTCGGAGGAGGAAGAGAGAGATCCAGAGAGTGACGATGGCTAGGATGGCGACGATGATGGCGTGGATCAATTGGTCTTGACCTTGACAAAATGAAAAACTTTCATACGATTGTAATTTCTCCAATGAGTCCTCAATGACAGACCTGGCAGGTGTAGGAACGAAAGTGGTGTAGATGCTGTTCAATTGCGAAATGATCGTCTCGTTAGTCTCATATAGAAAAGACTCCAGATCCTTCAAAAAATCCGTATCAGGGTCATGGATCACGCTTTCATTGAGATCATCAATCTTCTCCACCGGTGGTGCTGGGGGTAAATTCAACAGAATATCAGGGTCGATTACCTCCCGCAAGAAAGTTTCTAAAAAGATTCAGATGGTTAGTAACTATTCAAGCAGTAGAGTGACGCTCATCGGATACATACTAATCTGTTCACCCAGCTGTGGGAGCGAATCTGGCACATCAATGACCCCGGTAAGGAAAGGTAGTAGCACAGTAGTGATCAATAAACTCAGAATCCCTATAAAGATCATCGCTATGCCAATGGGTATACATTCAATGGATCTAAGGAGTAGTCAGTTAAAAGATCCTTGAGAAGAGCAAAGGTAAACAAAGGCCAAGTTCCGGCCAAGACTTTCGCAACTGGCCGCGCAAACAAGCGCTGGAGTTGTGTGAGTGGTCACGTGGAGGTTACCCTCGGATGTATACCAGGGGTATTTTGGAAATCATCATCATAGTAGTATCATAATATATGGAGTAGCAAATTGCAATGTATGTGTATTATTATTCAATTTGGTTTTGAGCTGGCTGAACTAGGTGTGTCTGACATTTGTGGTAGTGGGCCAGCTTGACACAAACAGGTCTGGAGTAGAACCAAAATATTGAATCACCGACTCAACCCAGTCCTCTAATCAACTCACATGGAAAAGTTCAGCTTCTAGGAGGTTACTTATTAATCATGATCTGTGAGCTCCTTGAGCAAATTAGATGTCTGCCTTTGATTTGACTAGGAGTTATACATATTCTGTAAATTATTTAAACTTGACTTCGACAATTGTTCTGATAACCTAAGTTGATCAATGTATTAATCTTGCTGTCGACTTGGAGGAGTTAAAGGGAATCGATGATCTTGAATAAGAACCACAAAGTGTTTAGGATCCAGAGTTGTATGATGAGGTGAATGCATGCATCCAAGTTGTTTGTAATAGGTATGAAGAGGAGAAATGTCTCCAAATTTGGAAAATCGCACATAACGCCACAAACTATTACAGCCCCACATTTTCTCTTACTTTTATAAAGTCATAACATCTCATTAACAATCTCAAAATTAGAGATCGTATATACACATACCTCCTCGTTGAATCATGCAATGGCACCCAAACTCATCAACAGTAAATGAATCACAGCCTGTAATGACCAAAATGCCACTCTTTTCAATCTTTTTAACCTAACTTCATCATTGATAACGTAATCAGCAAACGCATCATACACTTCAATACTCATATCATCCATCAATAACGAATCATAGACGGTCCATGATCCTTCGAAATCATCCATTTTTTTCACGATTCGACAGTTTATTGGGATATATGTTCTTCTGGAGTTGATATATCCGACAATGGGTCTGATAAGGGCGTTGTTCACGTATGATATATCATTTGTGAATAATGGCACTGCAGCTTTCACATTGTTCAATTTGATCTGTAGATCCATCACGAAATATTTCAATGGGTCATCTTCCTCTTTTTTAGATTTCAACAATGGTTTCAAATGCTTCTGTAATATCTGTGCCCTTTTCGCCTCTTTGGCAATAGAATCACCGATCGATTGTAAAATCTCGGTCATGCTGATCGAGCCGTGATCCTCAGGGACCATGATATCACCAATCATATCAACCTCCCCACTGGTGATCCACCCAAATGGACCTTCGAGCCCAGTGTTCAAATGATCAACATTGAGTGCATCGACACGACATCTCGTTACCCTTCTCCATGGTGTGGTCTTGTTAGCATTCTCCACATCGAGATCGAAATCACTCGCTCTTTGTCTCTTGTGGATCGTGAATAAAGAATCATCATACGACCCACTGATGTTCGTAGCGTTGAGGAAATCATAAAACAACCAATCTTTCCTCAGAACAGGCAATTCACAGTTAAAAACACTCACATTGAACGGTCTGAATTCATTGGGTTGGGCCAAGGTGAATAACACATCTGTCATTTTAAAATTATCAAACTCGAAATCCCCAGGCTTGTGAACGTTTTTATAATTCGTCGCATCATCATCAGGATCCCAATGGACGTGTGTTCTATCAACGATCCCTCTCAGCCCCGTGAGTTCCAGGTCGTTGATGATTCCTTTCCCATTCAAAAACTTACTCAATGAGAAGGAAACACTCACCTGATCAATCGTCAAGTCGAATTGTGTATAATTCCCATCATCAAACTCCTCATCCTCCGCTTCAGGTTTCGTGCCATCCATCGCACTTCGGATAGCATCCAATTGTAATCCTTTCTCCACCTTCCCCTTGTTTTTCGGTCTCTTACTGACAAAACACTTGTTGAAAGTAATCACACCTCCTCTCCAATCAGGAACGATTGCGCTCTCAAAGACGACAATCACCCCAGAGTTCTTGGTGATGATGTTTCCCAATTTTGACGCCACATACTCCTGCGCAAACACCGTGTTCATCCCATAGATCAGCATCGAGGCGAACAAGGTGGTACCGAATAGAATCAGGAGCACGTTCCCCATAACGAGCCATGAGAAGAGCGCAGAAAAGTCATCAACGGTGTATGGTTTCATTGAGCGCTTCAACAGCCACCTCAGTCTGATCTGCAATCGCTGAATCCGGGATGTGGACTCGCTCAGCCATTCCTGCTTCGTCTTGGGCCGCGTGGGTGGCGGTAGGTGATCATCAACGTTAGGTGGTGTTCGGTGTGGAGTCTGATGGATGAATCTGTGTATGAGGGATGGTCTGGCAAGCGTGCGGTGTGCGGTGAGGTATGTGAGCGATCGTCTGGACACCGGCCGTATCAGACGATGTATGTTGATCATGATGGTGATTCTTCTGTTCGATGACCGTTGCGAAGCTGTGGTGTGGTGTGTTTGCCCTCGTGGTGCTCGTTTGTTCGATGAGCTTGGATCCATTTTTCTCGGGTTTAACTTCTTCTACCAACTATCACAATGGATCTTTTTTTTATACTTTTATTGAAACACTTATACAACTAATCATCTGCACTGATCTGTCCATCGGTACGCCTCAAGAATACCCCTTTGTAATCAGCACCTTCTCCAACGAATCCCAGAACTTGTTCAACACCACGGAGTCTTTAAATCTCTTGTGTTTGTCCAAGGCGATCTTCTCAACGTTCCACTCTTTACAACTCTGAGGGATCGGGTCCCTTTCGAAATGGAAATAGTAACCCTTCACTTTCTGGAACAACTCGTCAGGGTTGGACCATTTATAATTCTTGAACTGCCATTTCTGACCAGTGGTGAACACCGCAACGGTGCGGTCCCAATGCTCATCCTTGTTGAACTTGTCCGTGTTGTTGACACACATGAATGTGATCTTTCCCAGTTTTGGGAACTCATGCGTGATCATGGATAGATCGGTGGAGTTGAGTAATTCCTGTTGACTTGGGTCTCGTGTCGATGGATCGATATAGGAACCGTTCTCTAAGAATTGCTTCAAGTTGACCATTGTTAAGACCGAAGATGCAGATGGAGACACCAGAATGATTGGATTGCTCCTTCCTTTGCCATTCGTCTCTTTCTTACCAACAGATGCCGATTGATGTTTCTTATCCCTCTTGTCAGCTTGAAGGTATAGTCTCTTACATGAATCGGCCACCGATGTGAAATCAACCAATTTAGTACCCCTGAGTGAAGTGTTATGATCAACCAATGTTCTTTCATTATTCAACACCTCAGTCAACAGTGGATCCTCATAACCCTCAACCTCACTTGACTTGTCATCCTTCGTGGCTTCACTGAACTCAAACTCGGCCTTGTCACCACTCAACCACGACGTCAAATCGGATCTCTGCAAGAATCCCAACGCATCTACGCCTTCCTCCTCTGAAAGCTCGAGAAAGTCCGTACGTGACTTGTCCTTGTGTATCCAGGCGAAATAGACCTGTTTCAACGTGGCGGCGCCGGATTGGAGTTGATACGTTGTTGGGGTTGATAGTTCGAAAAGAGCGGTGGATATGCAGAGGTGTGTTGCGTTCTTGAAAGTCTCGACGGGAGTGCCGTCCTGCTGGAGGGTGATGGCTGAGCCGGAGGCGATGGCCTTCTTGAGGGCAGTGAGTGGATCGGCCATTGTGTGTGTTGCTTGAGGACGTGGATGTGTATGGTTGTGGTTGTTGTTGTTTTTCAATTTGGCGAAGATGAGCAAAACAGATCCCACCCACATCGAGACACAACAACGAAACACCCCACCACACCACGCCAGCCATGAGGCATCCAGTGCTGTCGCTCGTGCGACTGTGCTCCTCCCATGCTCCCACGTCCTCTGCCCTGGCCAACCTCACCATCGCCACCCGGCAGCAGCTCTACACCACCGACCCCGTCACGCCCGGCTCTCCATTCTTCCTGCCCCATGGCACCAGGATCCTCAACAGGCTCATCGGCTTCATGAAGTGGAAACAGCGCCAATACGGCTTCGAGGAGGTCGTCACGCCACTTATCTACCGCAAGCAACTGTGGGAACAGTCGGGCCACTGGGATAACTACCAGGAGGACATGTTCCGCGTGGAGGGCAACGATCTCGAGAAGGAGGCATATGGGCTCAAGCCGATGAACTGTCCCGGCCACTGTATGATCTTTGACAAGTTCGAGCGGTCGTACCAGGAGTTGCCTATCAGGCTGAGTGATTTCAGCTCCTTGCATAGAAATGAGAGCAGTGGGTCCTTGTCCGGGTTGACGAGGGTTAGGCGGTTTCATCAGGATGATGGACATGTTTTCTGCACCGGTGATCAGATCCAGAAGGAGTTGACGGATACGTTGAGGATGATTGATGAGGTTTATAAAGTGTTTGATATCCCGGGGTATAAATTGGTGTTGTCAACCAGACCGGACGAGTATATCGGATCGGTTGAGGATTGGAACCAAGCAGAGTCGACCTTGGAACAAGTTTTGAGCTCCACGGGGAAGAAATGGTCATTAAACGCTGGTGATGGTGCGTTCTATGGTCCAAAGATTGACGTTATTTTGAAGGATAACTTGGGTAAGGAGCACCAGGCGGCAACGATCCAATTGGATTTCCAATTACCATCTCGTTTTAAACTACATTACCAATCACAACACAACACACATGAACAACCAATCATGATCCATCGTGCGGTGTTTGGATCCCTTGAGAGATTCTTTGCGATTTTGATTGATCATTACAATGGAATCTGGCCTTTCTGGTTAAGTCCAAGACAAGCGATCATCATCCCCGTGAGTTCCAAACATATTGAATATTCGGAGTCTATTATCTCTGAGATTAACCGCGATGATTCATGGGATGAAGGATTGAAGAAATTTTACATTTCAATCGATAAGAGAAATGAACCAGTCGGGGTACGGATTAAAGAAGCGGTCAAGTTGGGATACACTTATATCATCATGATTGGTGATAAAGAAGTCGATGGAAACACAGTTAGTATTAGACATAGAAGTGTGAAAAAGACTGATGCCAAGACTGCAGATGAGGTGAGGGAGATGTTTATAGATTTGGAGAAATCATATCAATGAATGGGGGTTTGTATATATAATTAACCAAACTGATGGATAATACCCACCACCACCAGTAAATTCCATAAATAAGTAAGAAAAAGAAGACCAGCTCCCTATTTTCCATGTTTTATTATTAGCTCATTATATATCCGGTAATCTCTTCAACGCATACGATACTTCCACCAATGCATCATGGTCCTTCACACCATCACCAATTGATTTCCCAGTATGTATCATCAATCCATCCAATAGATCCGATGGGACCATTCCTTCAATCTCGCCCATGAATTGATCCCTTGATAATTGATTCTCTTCTTCCAATTGTGCGATTGATAACTTTGCCTGTTTGATGATATTAACCATTTGATTTTGGATGCTCCGCTCCCTCTGGATCTCCTTCAATAATAGACCGTATGATTTTTGAAACTCTGTGTATTGTACACAACAATATCTCACTTCTTTTTCCCAATATTTGACAGTCTCGGTGAGTTTCAGGTATTTCGTATCACAATCGTTCACTATGGACAAGCCATGACGCATAATAACTTCACCTTCTTGTAATTTCACTCTCAATGCGCTCAAAGCCTGTGATATTTGTGTGCCCTGTGTCACGATCCCATTGATGAGATCGCATTGTGTCTTGATATCCTTTGAAGCTTCTTCGAAATCCTCAATGGCTTCAACGGCTTGAATGGCGTCTTGTTCTAGGATCTCAAAGAATTCAGCTTTTTCCTGCTGATCCATCTTGATTGTACCTTTCTCAATCTCCACACTTTTCAAACATTGATCATAATGAGAGGTTAATGATGATAATAATTGGGTGATTTCCTCTTCATACTCTGAAATCTGTTGTAAAGCCACATCCAATGTATCATCCTCTTGTAATTCAGACTCATCAGGGTTATCAAGCTTATTCAACTGAACCCTTATTAATTCCAACTCTTTCCTTAGATCATCATCCTGTGCTTTCAAAACATCAGCCTCTTCATTCAACTTCAGCATAATATCATTCCCCAATCCACTTGACTCTTCTTCAACCTTCTTGAGGTGTGTTAGGATCTCCATATCGACAAAATCTAACAATTTCAACCCCTTCCCCTGTTGTGGGAGGTGGATTTGCCCCAATTCTTCGAAATGCATCTCCAACGAATCAATGAGTCCATTGATAGTCTCCAACACGGCGCTTATCCCATTCTTCTTCTTATCCAACTGTGTCTTTAGCCCCCTTGTGATCATTGAGTGGAAATCCATCAGCTCGGTGAGGAAGTCCAATGAGTTGAAGGATTGTGATATCCGATGGTCGTGCCGTTGCAACTGGGCCCTTGTGTAGTTCAATAGGGAGTTTGTGCGTTCTCCAATCTGTTCGGCAAGTTGAAGGTGAGCTTGGGCATCCAGTGCCCACTTTTGTGGTGTCATCAGGTGTGATGTGTGGAATGGTTTGCTGCTGTGGAGTGTGAGTTGTCGTGGGTTGTAGTGATGGTTTTGAATTGGTGGGGGAATCTTGTGGATGTTTTGTAAGTTTAGGGTCAAGTTGGGGCACTACAGCTGCGCATTGATTCACTTAGTCTGGTTTTGAAGAGGAGGTATAACTACAGTATAAATATTACAATCTCGAAGAGTATAGTTTTTCAATTGTTCATGCCATGTCAACACTCCCTTGCAAGTATCTCTGTTTGGCACAATCTTTCAAAAGCGCAGTTCGGAAACCCATACAAAAATTCACACTCATCACAACAAACACATTTCACGCTAACTACCTCATCCACGCAGAGATATAAGTCAACTACGATGGATGAAGAGCCATCCAAGAGGCGGAAGCTCAATGTCTTTGACTTCTTGAAGGGTGATACTGCACAGAGGGGCATCGCTGAAGAAACATACACGCCCGATGAGGGAAGGGTACGAAGAGAGCCAGAGCATGGAGATGATAATACTCCTATGGAGTATGACACTGAGGAGCCAGAGATGATTGAGATTGATCCTGTAAGGATACAGCGTGCTCCAATGGCGTTTCAGATGGACTTCAGACCAAAAGAGCCACTACAAACAGAGTCATTCGATGATATCAACACACAGATGAGAGAAGAAGATCCCATCAAACCAATATTATCACATACCCAAGTCGAATCATTGGATCGTACAGTCAAGAATAGGTTCAATGGTAAGAAATATGGAATTGGTGCATCGATCTTGAAAAAAATGGGATATATCGAAGGTCAAGGTTTGGGTTTACACGGACAAGGTCGATTATACCCTATTGAACAAGAAACAAGGAAGAAAGGGATGGGTATAGGATATACGTTATTGGAGTCACACCAATTTAATGAGGATGACGACGATGATAATGTTTCTAGTGATGAGGAGTACTATAAGGATGTGAGGAAAAAATCCTTGTTTCAGATCATTAAAGAACTTGAATCGGCTGGGATTATTGTTCCTCAAAGTGTCAAGTTGTTGAGTGATTCTTTGAATAAATCTAAGCCATTCACAAGCTTTAAGAAAGATGTCAATATTGTGGCAGAAAGTACAGAGGATATCATCAAGTCATTGGATAGTTTGAATAATGAGATCCATGAAATTATTGCAAATCAAAAAATGTTAGATTTTGAATTATCACAACAGGAAACTCGTCATCAAAATTCGTTGAAAGATCTCGAGACATTACGTTCATTCAACGAACATCTGACGAAACTTCAAGATATCATGTCCAACCTCGATCTAACATCGTTAGAGAAACTATCCAAGATCCGTCATCAACTCTCACAAGCACAGATCCCATCTACCCAACTAATCAACGCTGACAAAACCATCACATCATTAATCCAGTCACTTGTGGCAGACGTCTTTTCCAACTGGACGCCATTCAACCTATCAGATACATCCCTCCTTGATGAGCTCCACTCATGGACATCGATCTTTCCAACCACCACAGACACCACAGACACCTTCTCTGAAGATGACACCAACTCTCCAGGATATTTCAACTCTTTGATCTCATCAAAATGGTATGAAATTATCTCCACAACGTTCCAAGATTGGGAAATCACCCAACGAAACCTTGCATTATCAATCATTCTCGATTGGGAACCAGTGATATTACCACACGTTATGAATTGGTTCATCGAGACTCATATCGTGAGTAAACTCACTCTTGAAATCAATCAATGGGATGGATACACTACTCCAGATGACGAAGTTGATGCGCCGTTTGTGTGGATCTTTGAATGGCTACCGGTCTTGCCTGCTTTCAAACAGACCATTGAGGAAGCATTCGTGAAGAGGTATGATTTGTTGATTGAGAATTGGGATCATCACAGATCCAGTACAGCACCGGAAGGTCTTTATACGTATAAGGAGTTCATTGGTGAGGCCGCATTCCAAATGACATTGAAGGATCTGGTATTACCAAAACTAGTGGGATTGGTTATCAATGGAGATTTCAGGCTCGATTCTCGAAATTACACTACATTGAGCACAATCAAATCATGGATGGAATATTTCAACCAACAGACAAGTGAATCGTTCCTACGGACCTGTTTGTGCAATTCATGGTTACGGTCGTTATATCATACACTATCCCAACGCAAGATCTCTAACTTGACCATCGCAAATGGAATCACCAATTGGTACTCACAACTCATCGCTCATTTCCCACAAACAATCATCGAGGAAGAAATGAGGAAAGGGTTCGATATGATTAATAGATACATCACCACTGGCACCCTCACTCCGATCCATATGTCATTATCCAAAGGGGAAACCATCCAATTGCTAACACTACCCCCACAAAAGACTGAAACGGAAAAGATCCAGACAAAGGGTATCCATCGCTTACAAATTTCATTCAAGGACGTTATTGATGATTTCTGTTCCACCCATGATATTTTCCCTGAACCTATCCAGAATGATTTATCATCGGGGAAGTCATTAATCAAATTCTCAAGGAATCACGGTGGCAAGTCAGGTGTGGTTGGATATATCTATGAAGATGTCCTGTTTATTAAGGATGGTGATAGTTATGAGCCGATTTCATTGGATAATCTACAGGGTATGTTGTAATAATGTAATCGGATAACGAGTTTGGGTATTTCTTTTTTAGATAATGTTATGTACAGGATACTTTTTCTTCGTTCCCTTTATTCCCCGTTTAGTCCATCTCTGATAATTTAATGTTCTATGTTATTTATTTGGACTCCTCAGTGGTGGAGGTGGTGGAAGTTGCTGGGACCGCAGCGACAACATGCTCTTTCTCAACCTCCACAACAGCGGCACCTGGGGCTGTAGTGGCAGCTTCCTCAGTCTTGAAATCCTCAACTGGCTCTTCCTCGCCTCTGATCTCTTCACTGTAGACGTCTGGGTATCTTCTGAAACAGTTTTGCATGTTTTTGAACTTCTCCACGCAATCGATACCCTTTGGCTCGGCCTCGGAGAAGACGAAACAACTGAAAGCCTCCTTGAACTCTGGACCACATGGTCCATCGGCCATGCCTCCGAGACAAGGACAGTCCCAATTGATCTCACCGGTCTCTTCGTTGAAAGCGGCCTGTTGGCCTTGTTGTTCCGGTTCTTCATCGGCTGGTTTCTCATCGGTAGGTTTCTCCTCGGTTGGTTTCTCGGCAGCTGCCTCTGGCTCCGCAACGAATGACTCTTCAATCTTCTCAATAGCAGTCTCGATAACTGATTCGGGCTTGGCCTCCAATGCTAGTGGCTGGGATAAGTAATAAGTGGTCAACCCGAGCATCATCAAAGAGGAGGGCACAACCCATCTGGAAGAACGCACGGTGTTGGCGCCCTGGGAGGAGAAGGCTCTCTTGGAAGTTTGGACAAGTGGGTGTCTGACTGAGCGGACGGCAGCAGTGAAGGATCTGTGCATTGTGGATGTGTGTGTGGTCTGTACGGGTGGCGAGAGTGGTTGATATGAGTATCATGGAGAAGGCGAGGATGACAAATTTTGTTCTCGGGGAGAAGCTGTTCCCGAGATCCGGTTGCGCAGCACTGGGAGATTACGTCAGTTTTGAAGATTGGAGAGCGCAAACTGTCTCACCGGCAATTTGAAACAACAACCTTATCCATTGCAACGGATACAGCTGATTCATCCCCCACTGCACACACACAATGAAAATCTACTACATAGGAGTCCTCAAGAAGGTCGAAGGCCAATCCAAGGAGAATGCCAAAGCCGTCCAACTAGCCGCCGAGCGTGACCTCTCAGACTTTGGTTTCTTCGAGCGCAGCAGTGTGGACCAATTCATGACTTTCTTCTCCTCCACCATCGCTGCCAGAACTGATTCCGGAAAGAGACAAAGTGTCCAAGAAGGTGAGAAATACGTCGCACATGCCTATGCCCGTTCCGAGGGTCTCGCCGCCATCTTGATCACCGATAAGGAATACCCTGTCAGACCAGCATTCACACTCTTGAACAAGATCATTGAAGAATACATCACCGAACATCCACCAGTGGAGTGGAGAAACGTCAATGAGACCAACTCCAAACTTGCATTCCCACAATTGGCCAACTACATCAAGAAATACCAAGACCCATCACAAGCTGATTCCATCATGAGAGTTCAACAGGAATTGGATGAAACTAAAGTTGTCTTGCACAAGACCATTGAGAGTGTCTTGGAAAGAGGTGAGAAATTGGATAGTTTGGTCGATAAGAGTGAATCCTTATCCGCTAGCTCAAAGATGTTCTACAAACAGGCAAAGAAGACTAATTCATGTTGTATCATTATGTGATCACCCCTTGTCTTTATCCTCTCATTTTACTTCTGTTTCCATGGCCGTATGGCTTTAATGATTTCATCTTTTCCTTTGAAAAGTTACAATATACAAATTAGTTTTATATCTTGACAGTATCATTGTAAGGAGCGTCTCCGAGTTTCAACTACCACTACTATACCAACAGTTGGACCCTTGATTGATGGATGTGCGCCCTGCGCTGTTATCAACAGTCAAAAAACTAAAATTCACGTGACCAAATGATGGCAAATTGAAAAAGAAAAAACGACCTCGGTCAGGATCGAACTGACGATCTCATGATTAACAGTCATACGCCTTAACCAGCTTGGCCACGAAGTCGATTTCCAGAAGATGTTTTTTTGTTCATTTTGTGGATGTGTAGTTTCTATAAGCTAAAATAGCCAAAAAACTTTTTCGCCCAATCTATTGATATATCGTTGATATATTCTGATTCAGACGCTAAAGAGCTACACGTTCATCTACTTTTCGTCCCGTTGCGACGACTGAGAGTCCAGAAGTCAATTCTCCGCCTCCACCCGACAGTCAACGTCAACCACTCAACAACGAAACTAAAAACACCAAAAAAAACAGAAAATCAAAAGCTAAAAAACAATTAAGAAGGAAACAAATGAGATGAAACTACGAATACTGATGGTCGGGCTACAGGAGAGGTTTCAAACCTGCTTCTGCGGACCAGATCTGGGACACGTGATACATCACGTGGTACCACTGCTAATAAAGTCACTCCAACTGGGACTGATTCCCCAGATCCTGCTACATGGGTTCAGCCACTGAGAGCGCTAACTACGGGAAAGGATCAAACTTGGGAATTGAAATAACAAGAGGTGAAGGTGAAATATATTACAAAAAGGAGAAGGTGATGTTGAGAAGATATGAGATGTAAAGGTATATTATATAATCATTTTGAATAGATATTGTTCCAAGAAGAAAAGGAAAAACAATTCTTGAATAGATATCGTTACAAGAAAAACTAAATTGATCCAGATATCAATTTTCCGTTCCCCTCATTTCTTTGTTTCCGCTTATGCACCCAAAGCATCTGGGTTTTTGTAAAATCTCCGAATCTGGAGAACTCTATCCCCAAACATGCAAATCTTTACATGACCACCGAGGTCGGAGTCCCGACAACTGGGGAAATGGAAACCATGGCGTAAATAATTGAACAATTTCCTAATTCGATAAGAATTTGAATTTTGAGGTTACAGTACCTACGTCGTATAACCCAACAGAATCTCCGCAATTTTCAAAGTTCTCTAAGACGGAGTATTTGGCAACCCTCAAGCCTCGGGTTAATTGACTCATTAATCCATCACATGAGGGGAGGATGGGACAATTCAAGCTTATGGGGGGTTATTCCGGACTATGTTTGTTGTTGGACGATCCTAAAAGCCTCACCTGAAAGTGGATAAATCCGTGTGGCGGAATTTCTCAGGATTTGCTCCTCGAATTAGAGGAATCATGTACAATAAGTGGTGATACTTATGATATCACATGTCGAAAGATGGTCTAAAATTTTAAAGTCCAGATTCGAGATTCCAACATTTTTACAAATTCATGTAGGTTATGCAGTCACCAGCTATTTGATGATTAGGTTCATTGCGGAATTATGAGGAATAGGGGTAGAGAAGTTGTACGATTCAGGGCGGAAGATCGGACATGACCCCATTTTGAAAATTGCAAATTAGCCACTCTGGCTAGGCTTATTTTTCCTGGGGTTGGGTTTCTCCGAGCCGGGTGTTATTCCCGTACATATTACAGTGTGGGGATATGCACGGTCCAATGAGGTCTGTGGGGTGACCACTGATGCTTGCGGTATACATGTTATAGAGGCTTGGAGATCTCCACTGGCCAATGATGTTGAATTATCTGGGTTATTGGTCAATGCGAGTTTTGGTGGGGTGGTGTAATTGGGCTCTGTATAACTACGTCGACCCCTTATGTATTCTTCCGCCGGATTTCCGTGAAGGATGTTCCTCTTAGAAATTCCGTGGGCTCCGAGATTTTAGAACAATTGTTCGAGGTCAATAGCAATCGCGGAAATGGTTGTTGTTGAATGTTATACTATATGTTATGTACACAATCTAACAAGACTCACCAGTGGCCGACCTGCTTCAGCACTTCACACCCCACGAGGGCTCGTTGTTTTAGGCTGGGAAGGGTACCTACTTGGAATTGCTTGTAGGCACCCACGGAAAAACCCCGCTCCGCAGATATGCACCCGTCTCTTTCTCGAGTCTCGAGACCTCTTACTCGTAGGCCTTGAGCAACGCCTAGGCCCTTTTCTCTCAAGACAAACAAGTCAATCCTCTCTCGAGAATTATGAACTATATAAGGACCGACAATTCCACCCATAATTCCTGATTGAATGTACTCTGTATCAAGATCTCATCAACAAATACCCCCAAGATGCTTATGAAAACAGCTCTGCTATCAATTGCTGGTCTCTTGTCCACTGCTTCAGCTTTGGTTTCAAACTCCACCAACAAGTACAAGAACCCAGACAACACCCCACTTTTCCACTTCACCCCACCAAAGGGTTGGATGAACGATCCAAATGGTATGTTCTATGATAAGTCCGAAGAACTCTATCATCTCTACTACCAATTCAACCCAAACTCCACCCTTTGGGCTCCACCATACTGGGGTCATGCCACTTCTAAGGATTTGCTGAACTGGGAACACCATGATATTGCTCTTGCTCCATCCACCCCAGAAGAGGGTATTTTCTCCGGTTCAATTGTCGTTGATGTCAACAACACCTCCGGTTTCTTCAATGATGATGTCATCCCAGATCAAAGAGTCGTTGCCATCTACACCAACAACCTTCCAACTGATCAAACTCAAGATATTGCCTACTCCCTTGACGGTGGTTACACTTTTGAGAAATACTCCGAGAACCCAGTCATCTCTGTCAATTCCACCCAATTCAGAGATCCAAAGGTTTCTTGGTACGAGGAGACCCAACAATGGGTCATGGTTGTTGCCAAGTCACAAGAGTACAAGGTTCAAATCTACACTTCCCCAGATCTTAAAGAATGGGACCTTGCCTCCAACTTTACACACAAGGGTTACCTCGGTTTCCAATACGAATGTCCAGGTCTTTTCAAACTTCCAATTGAGAACCCACTCAAAACATCCAAGAATGAGTCTGCAGTCACTGAGAAATGGGTTATGGTTCTTGCTATCAACCCAGGTTCCCCACTTGGTGGTTCTATTGATCAGTATTTCGTTGGTGACTTCAACGGTACCCATTTCACTGCTGATGACGATGCTCAAAGATACATGGATTTGGGTAAGGACTTCTACGCCTTCCAAGCCTTCTACAACCAACCTGAGGATAAGAACGTTATGGGTTTAGCTTGGGCTTCCAACTGGCAATACGCCAACAGAGTTCCAGACAATGATGGTTACAGAAGTGCCATGTCTGCTGTCAGAGAGTACTCTTTGAGATATGTTTCCACCAACGATGCCGTTGAGCAATTGTTGCTTATCCAACGTCCAGTTATGGATGAGGATGCTTTCGCCGTCCTTGACAGCTTCGAGGTCAGTGATGTTGCCATCAATGAGTCAATCTCCGTCCACACCGATTTCTACTCTGAAGATTCCCCATCAGGTGCTTTAGATTTCGCTTTGAACTTCACCCTTGTTCCAAACTCACTCACCCCAGCCAACTACTCCTCATTCGCCATCAAGATCCTCTCAAGTGTCGGTGATGAGTCCATCTCCATAGGTTACGATATCGCCGTTGACCAATTCTTCATCAACAGACACACTGAGCACATCTTCCAAAGAAATAACGAATACTTCAACGAGAGATGGTCCACTTATGTCCAATACGCCTCTTTGGATGAGGACAATGCCAAGGAGTACTCCATCTACGGTGTTGTCGACAAGGGAATCTTGGAGATCTACTTCAACGATGGTGTTCTTGCTGCCACAAACACTTTCTTCTTCGAGGAAGGTATCCCAGCAAACATCGAGATTGTTTCTGATGCTTCTCAAACTTTCGCCAAGATTGATAGCTTCTCTGCTAGACAACTGGGCATTAAGTACTAAGCTGGTCCTGTTCTGTTAATACTAGTCAAAAGCTTGATTTGATTGATTTTCTAATGGGATGATTGCACTATTGAGGTTCAAACTGGTTTAGATCGTCAAAAACAATATATACCCATGTTACTGTATAATAATTGTAGCAATTGGTAACTTACCCCCAAATATATCCAGCTAGAGTCTGTCTATTGCCATGCTGCGCGGACCATTTTGAAAGATAACATCCCCATCATAGGATCTGTCCCCAGAAACTCAGCTCTATATGAGCAACACCCTTTGTAATGAGCCAGAAGCTATGGAAGTGTCGCATAATCCACTGGTATCAGACTCGGACTCATCCAGCACGAGTGGCTCCCCCGTCATTGGCACCACAGAGATACCACTTTCTGTGTCGCAACTAAACATCGCACCACACACCAATGACGCTGAGGAGGAACAACAACCAGACTCAGGTTCCAACGATGCTGAGGACCCGAACTCCATCAACATCAAGAATGAGATGCTCAAGTCCAAAATCACAACCTCCGCCTCTGTGATGCTCAGCCGTCTCCCACCTGACGCCACGAAGATAATATCCAAACTCACAGAATCATCACCCGAAAAGATCACTGTACGGTGTCAACCCATAGGATCCACGCCATTATTGACGCCCAATGTGTTCAAGATCTCGTATAATCAGCCATTTTCAACATTGATACGGTTTGTGACGAAAAAGTTGAAGAAACAGGGGAATAAGAAAGAGGAGGCGATCTATTGTTATGTCAATAACTCTTTTGCACCTTCGCCGGATGAGGTTATTGGGAATTTATATACGCATTTTGCTACGAATGATGAGTTGGTTATCAATTATTCTTTGGTTGTTGCCTTTGGGTGAGATATTGACTCGTTTGATAAGTTGAAATGCATTCCTAGCTGTTCAATCTCGGGATTGTTGTTCACCTCAGATTCTCTACTATTACGGTTTTAGACCAAGGTGTGTCCACTTAGCAGGCTACCGTCAAATCACTAGTTCTATAAATACTTAAGTTTATTCTTTTTTTATCAAAAAAAAAAAATATTGATCAACTCCAATCCAAGCAAGGTATCTATCATTCACTCAAACTACCAGATGAGGCCTCAAGCTCTTTCAACTTCTTCTCTTCCCTCTTCTTGGCCCAAATGGCGGAATACTTCATTGGAATCAGTAGTATAATCACACTGGCAATACCTAGTCCAGCCATCATTGTCATTGTTCCACCCACTGTCATGGTCTTGTTCATACGGGATAGGCCTGCAATGAAAATAGCAGCGGTGACACATCTTGAAAAGTTCACAGTGGATGATGCAGCAGAACTTTGGCTTGGGAATAAGTCCACCAGGAGTGTAGCGTTGATACCAATCATGGCGATACAACCTGCACAAACAACTGTCTGACTGATCAACACCGTGATGATGTGGACTCGTTTATAAACCACCCATCCAAACATGATTGCAAACCCATCGGTGATGAAAGAGTATGGGAATAGAATATAAATACGTGTCTTCACAATGTCAAATTTTGTATCCTGACTGATCTTTCCAGATGCTTTCAATTCAAGGAACTTGTCATGTCTCTTTCTGTAGATCAAATCCATAAGTTTCCCCGATAATAAAGATGCAACAATACCACCAATACCACCTGGAAGATAACAGAGACCAATCTGCATCGTAGTGTATCCATATCCATTACTCAACTCTGATGTCAATGTGGTCAAAAGCATTGTCCATAGGGCATAATGAATGGAACCGACCAATAGAATAAGGGCGATCTCGGGGTATGCCAGAATCTTGAATGGAGCTAGCATATCTGGTTTAGTTGGTTCTTCAATAGTTTCCACTGCTGGATTGTTCAGACCCCATTTTCTCCTTATATGGGGAAGGAACAACACTGGTGCCTTATTGATGAAATTTGTGGGTGGAACGGATCCATTTCCCACTAGTGCCCTCTTGGTCTCTGGTAATAGAAATCCACTAATAAGTAACGATGATCCTGAACCGATTGCCAAGAAGTAGAAAACCGCCCTCCAATTAAATCCTGAGATCAATCCAGCACCTATAAGAGTACCAAATCCTTGACCCACTAGCGTCAACCCTGACAAGATCCCGATGAATCCTGCTCTCTCTTTTCTCTCTGTGAAATCACCAACAACCCCTGAAGAAATAGCAACGGAAGGTGCGATACCTATCGCCTGTAGTATTCTCAAGAACAGTAGCACCCCATATGACTGCGTAGCTCCAACGCAACCTGAAGCAACAATAAAGATCACAAGACATGCCAGCATCAACGGTCTTCGCCCATAGATATCGGAAAGGCCTCCTGAAATGGTTGGCGCTATCCCTTGAAACAAGAGATATACCACAACAGAAATATTGATCATCTCCTCAGTGACATTAAGTTCATTCTGAAGGATCTGTAATGCAGGATAATAAATCGGAGCAGCCATTGAGGACCAACACGCTATAAAACTCACCATACACACTATGACATGCTTCTCAAAATGGGAAAAGACCGTGTGAGGAGCCACGCAGGTCTCGCGGGTGGTGACACGCTCCATGCTCTCATTTTCCTTTTTCACCATGAATATGGGCCTCTATGTATTGGGGTGTGAGTGTGGCAGTTGCTCGTGTGGTAGGGGGGGATCTCATCTTTATATACTTACAAGGGTGACTGTACTTCAGGCGGTGATAAAAAAAATCCGGCTATTTGTGTGTTTATCCGGCCGTGCACATCATGAGGGAGCGGTTTGACACAATGGATTCGTGGGATGACTATTTGACACAGCATCCATGCCATAGTTATAACAACGTTCAGTAATATTAATGTAAAGATGACTTGTCTTAATGATGAATACGATATGGAGAATTGCACTATACCCCTCAAAATAAACTGCTATCTGCCTACGGTTACGGTTACTGGACTCTTCCTTCGGCAAAAAGAACATCAAAAATTATAGATCTGTCATAGACAATACTAGGAATATTCTCCACAAAGCTCTCGGTATGAGGGGTTTTTGTCTAATTTATTTGCCCTTACTTCTTATAATCTATAGCTTTAGCTGTGAGAAAATTGATAATCTTTTGGGTGATGCATAGTATATAGCTGTTTTGAGCAAGGTCTTAACTCACTACTTATGACCAGAAATCAGCTTTTCTAGCTTTTTTGTAAAATTCTGATTTCTTAAATTTGAAAAATAACGACTAATCCTTCAAAGGAATCAGCCCCTTGTCAATAATCACAAAGACGCAGATCAATAGTTGACTCACCCATGGGACACTATACGTGACGCTCAGATTTCCCCAGTCTGGATTTCTCTGTGGCGCCGCCGGATTTAAAAGATCAAAACCAAAACAAATAAAGAATGGAGCTACACCAACCCCATCACGGCGGCTAATTCACCACTCCCACTACACATAACGAACTATCACTCCATCACGGAGTTCATGCATCTTTTTCCACCCATGTCCAGTGATTCCGATACAAAAGTGGAATTGACGCCCACATTGGCGCCATACAAGATCACTCTCCTAGCACTCATCGCCGCCTACTGTGCAGGCATACTCCCCAAAGAGACACACAAACCACTGTTATCGACAATTGTCAAGTACATCGAAGGTCCATCAACTAAAGGCGGAGTGCCGCAACCTATCAGTGTGCCCACGTTGGATGAAATGTTCAAAACACTCACGGCGGCTTGCATCAAGGCCGATCCCTCCAATGGCAGGATCCATGCGAAGGACATTGAAAGAAGGACTTTACATGCGCTTTGGTCGTTGAATTCTTTGGACTCGATGCACACCTTTATCAATAAGAGTTATTCGTTAATCGTGCCCAACGTCCAGGCTGGTAAGGCGGTTTTGGCGAAGTTGGAGAAGGGTAGACCTCCTCTTTTCATTTTGACGACGTCTAGTTTTCTAGGGAAATTTGTTTGTCGTTGTTTGACAGTATTCAAGAGCTTGGAATTTGACAAGTTGGAGAGTCTATGGGATGCTTTTGTGAATTTCAGGGAAGAAACGAAGGAATCCGATGTCAGAGATATATCGGATTTTGAAGTGCCAACAGATATATTTGCTTCAGATCAAAAGGGTGATGATCCTTGGCTCCTTCGATCATTGTTGAAAGATCTTCCAGTTGAAGGACGCAATAGGTGTGCTCCCGTCACGATGGTATCACAAGAGGATCTTCAAGTGTTGGTACAATATCAGATTCGGATACTAGAATCATTTGGTGTTCCAACTCCAGAGGCGTTGAAGAAGATCATTATGAGCATGGCTCAGTCAGAGTTGGGTAAGATCCCTTACATCCATTACATTACATATTTGGAATGTCTAAGAGATAATGATTATGAAGGAGCTGTCAAGTCATTGCACAGATATTTTGACTACAAGATCATTACCAAAGAAGGCTCAACATATCATTATGCACTCCTTTCATTGGCCAAGTTGCATGCACATTTCAACTGCGAATCGGAAGCAGTGTCTGCTATGGAGGAGGCTATATCGGTTGCTCGTGAAAAGAAGGATACAGATTGTTTAAGATATTTACTCTCTTGGCTGTTCAATTTCCTCAAATCCAGGCCTCATCTCAAGCATCAGTTATTCACATCCGAGGATCAGATATTACAATTTCTCAAATTCCATCCGAAATCAGAGGACAAGAGTCTTCAATCATCAGCATACCTTTCAGAGGCTCTTCACATCACAATGGAAGGAAGCTCAATAAGTCAAACATTGGAATCCATCACAAAGGCTTCTTTCATAAATCTATCAGACTCCACCACTTCCAAATCATCATTTGGAACAGTGTGTTTATTATATGCTCCATTTTGGGAAAGAACTACAAATGCCCATCTCGCTGATGTTTATATCGATGTTGGTCTTGAAACGACATACAGTGTTATTGATACTTACAGGTTGGAGATGCGCAAGATATACTCAAAGTTTGCAGCCGGTGAGATTGATCTCGTTTTCGAGAGCCTTGCGAGGTTAGATGCGTCACTCCCTTCAGATGCACAAGTGGTACGGGTATTCACGGTTAATAAATTGTGGTTCATGGTGTTACAAAGTATGAGACTATGTCGCTACAAAGTTGCAGAGATCTATTTGAGAAGACTAGAGTCCCAGATCCATATGCTACCAGAGATCGAACCACTAGTCCATCATGCAAAGGCTGAATTAGAATTCCATGTGGGGAACTTCAACAATGCTTTGGACACTGTCAATAAGGCTTTGAACGGGTTTGCATCCCCTGATGTGGATAGATTTTGGAACATCAAGTTTAGCATTTTCAAAGTTCATATAATGGCTTCAGGGAGTGCCCCATCTCGTATTTTGAGTATGTCCCTCCAAGCTCTTGAGATGGCATCATCATACGGTTATGGAATATTGGTGAATGAAGCGATACTTCAAGTTGCCTCAATTTTGATTAAGATGAAACAATTTGATGATGTGATTGATTTGTTGAAAGATACCCTATCGAAATTTGAGTATGCATCTAACTTGATGTCTACCTCCATTGCATATAGATGCTATGCAGAGGCACTTATTGGAAGATGTCGTAATAAAGAAACAGATGGTGAAGACTCCAATACAATTATTGTACAATGCTTAGAGCTCGCTATTGATGGTTTCAGGAAAGTTGCAAGCTGGAAAGATGTTGAAGAGTGTTTGACTTTACAGAAAAATTTTGGGGAATTGAACAAAAATCTAGAAATCATTCTCCATGCTAGGGAATCCTTGGGAATAACGAAGTTGCGGATTCAAGAGGAACAGAAAGCTTTAGCAACTTGTTAATGAAAGGCATAACAATACATATCTACTAATAGCGTATCCATTTTCATGAAATTATGACATATCTTACAATTAAACTGTATCCGAAAATTTTGTACACTGAACAACAAGATATAAATGATATAACGCGTTTAAATGAAGGTCTCGTAAGCAACTGGAGCCAAAGTTTGTGGAACGTTACCCTCAGTGGTGACGGTTCTAGCCTCTCTTGGCTTGACTGGTTGTCTCTTCAATTGGACAGCCTCACCCTTAGCCTTAGCATCAGCCTTCTTGGCAGCGTTGGCCTTAACACGGTCCAAGAACTCTTGACGACACTTGGAGTGCTTGATGTGCTCAACTCTCAAGTTAACACGCTTCTCAAGGTAACGGTGACCGACCTTCTTGTTGATGATAACACCGACGGAGGACTTGGTAACGTTGTAGATGATACCGGTCTTACCGTGGTAGTACTTGTGTGGCATACCCTTTTGGATAGAACCGTTGGCCTTGATGTCAACGATGTCACCAACCTTGTAGATCTTCAAGTAGGTAGAGAGAGGAATGGTACCTCTCTTCTTGAAGTCTCTTTGGAAAGCGTATCTAGTACCTGATCTGTAACCACGACTATTAATAATTTGTTAGTATTCTATTTGAGATAAAGGTTGTACTAGTTTTGAGACTGAACCATGATCGATATTAGTGACTGTTCTTCTTATTATATTGGTTTCTTGTTCTTCGGTGTGATGAGTGATCCTCCTTAATATAACTCCATCAAATTTTCGATGACCTCTAAAATTCTAATTAGGTGCTCAATTTAGCTTCAGTGAGAGTGTGACATGGTGTAATGGTTTGTAGTATTCTATATCCTTGGTGATGCATGGCTTCTCATAATATATCTTGTATGTCTTCAATGATAGTCTTCAAGTTGGGTCTTGTTCACATATAATTTGATATTGTTCACATAGGTTTTGTATTCTTGAGTTGATTCCTTCGACACTCTCGATCATGATGTACTGTCTCCCACTAGGTTCATTTATCCACATACGATTTACCCATCTTTGATGTACTTTGGTGTTGATAGTCCTATGTATGCCATCTGTTGAGTCTATATCCAGATTAAATTTCAACTTTTTCGCATTCGTGCCTAGCGCAGCGCACACCGCCAGAGGGAGGACTCACGCACAGTCCAACAGCGCTGTGACTGCTGTTTCGCGAAGGTTTTACTACGAACCTCAACAGAATTCGCGGAAGGCCCATACATTTTCCCCAACTGCGGCACCAACCACACCCAAATCTGAAAACATCAATGTCTGGGTGTTCTTCGATGAAAGTCAAGCCCTAATAAGAACACGTGACTGTTCACTATTCTTCAAACCCTAATGATCGATAAGTACGTATGGATCATCCATTCGTTAATTCATATATTCATAATAGCGACATATCACACAATGGCACAATTGAGGGTCTTCCATGTGCACATTGGAATGGTTGCTTACATTGACCCAAATATCTCACCAGTGTCTCACATTCTGACTGAGTGAGCTTATCACCAAACATAATGGCACTTCTGCAAGCCTTACTGTTCAACAGTTGGATCAATATCGTAGGCACAGATTGTGTTGCAAGCCACCAGTCCTCGGGAATGGAGCGAAGTTTAACTTTGCTGTCTAAATCATGGAGGTACTGAATTATGCATTTGACGATGAAGCTGTTATCACCATCAACTTTAACATGCATCAACTCCGGTAGGTGTGTTATCTTGATACTGCAATGTGAAGCAGAAGCATCAAAGAGTATACCCCATGTTTGTAACTCGTGCCTATAAAGGGCAAACAACTCCAAAACATCGCTATCAGCATCCACATTTATCGGTGAATTCTGAATTGAGACCGCCAGATCTTGAAATGGACTGCGTGCAATCTCGATAAGCTCCTTCAATAGAACTTCGACCCTAATTCTTTCATCACATGCATGCTGATCAACAACGTACAGATTTAGGCTGTCGATAGACTTTACAAGGATGAATTTCGTATCAACCTGGGAAACCACAATGCAATTCATGAATAGATCCTTGTCAATACGTTCTTCAGTGGGGTGTATCAATCTCAAATTAGACTCTTGGTCGTGTTCATGATCATGACAATGATTTAAGTCAGGTATCAACTTTCGTCTTTTGATCAGTTTTTCAATCGACATTCTCTGTTCATGGGTAGAATTGCTCTTCTGTTTCGAATCCACTGATCTCATCCCTTTCAACTCTTTTCCATTCAACGTACCCAATTTGATCTTGGTGTTCAAAACAAAATGTGCATTATTCATAAGTGATAGATCTTCTGATTGTTGACTATTGATGTTAGTGGCTGCTAGACACCTGGTCTTATGAGGACGGGATTTGTACTTATCCAAAAATGACGTTGTCCATTCATTCATGAGTGTGGGTAATTGTGAGTCCTTGTGCAATTTGGGCATCTCACTCAAAACATCTAGAACATCATGCTGGCCCTCAAGCTTGAATATGAACACCGGATACTTATTGTATGAAGCCCCCACAGCTGTTGCCTTCTTAACTAGTCGTTGTCCCTTCTGTGGTGACCTATCATTTCTCTTGATCGAGGAAACTAAAACTTCTTGGTCCTCTTTCCCAAAATCACCAGCCTCAAGTATATGATTCACTGTGCTTGCCATCGAAGGATCTTGCACAACCCGATTGTTCAAAAACAAAAACTGATAAGCTTTAGTTTGCACTGGGGTCTTGCTCATCAGACATGTGAGCCGTTCACGTCCATACACTCGACCTCCATATTCACAATCGTTCTGAATATTCATTCCAAAAATCTGGTTTATACCATTGAGCCAACCCTGCCGTTCATCGATGGGTTCCTCATAGTTCACACGACACAGTAAAGATTGTATCCCATGATCGACTTTGTAAGCTTGTATTTTCAACTTGTAATTCATAACCAGATATTTCAAGAGAGTTCTTCTCACCGTGTGTATCAATTTTGATAATGGAATCTCTGATAAATGTTTCAACCTAACAGGGACGCTTTGAAACATCTGTTCGACGGTGACAGCTGTTCCAGATGATCCTTCAATTGCTTCCTGTGTGTTCAGATCCACTTTCTGGCACTGAACTGTTCTCTCTCCATTTTCTAGGGTGGTGAAATATGTTCCATTATACTCCTTAACTTTACTCCTTATCGTAAGTTTGCTCACTGCGGAAATCGAACTGAGTGCTTGACCCCTGAACCCCAGAGTCTTGATCTTTTCCAGGCTGTTGAACTTTTTCAGTTTCGAGGTAGTGTATTGGTTACCTACCTTATCCAAGTTATCAGGAGGTATACCTTTTCCATTGTCTATCACTGTGAATTGAAGCTTGGTGAAATCGATGAGCAACTTGACCTCCATAGCCCCAGCATCGATAGCGTTTGCTAACACCTCATCAATGGCTCCCGAAAGGTCGGAGATGACATTGAGCGACTTTATCTTCCTAGAGAGATCACCATCCAGTGTGACAATCTTCTGCTGCATTTGTGGAGTGGGATCTCATGTCCTTGTCGTAGCGCCCTGTGGAGAAGTGCTGGTCTGGTTGTTGTGGTGGGAGGCGATGAGGAAATGTTTTGATCTGCGCAGATTGAAACTTTGAGCTTTGACACTCCATGTTAAAGGCGAGACACACAACAAAAATACAGCACTAACAACGACAATGTCGCTTCCAGGACTAGCCAGTGCTGAGAATGGAGTAAGTGTGATCCTCAGACTCATATGAATGATGACATACAGCAGATACTAACGAGCACAGCTACCATCTTCCGTCGATATAGTTGAGATCGGTCCTCGTTCTGAATGGCGTTTCGAAGTTGACTTCAAAGAAACCGTCACTGTCAAAGTCACTGATGGAATAGCAGAGATTTTCGGTACAGAGCTCTCCAACGATGTCAATTACACATTCAGCGGTCACAAGCTCGCCATATACTCCCATGAAGGCGCCAAAGTTGAATACTCTGGAACCCTTTCATCAGAATACACATCTGAAGAGACCCAAATGCCAGCATACCTCAACCTGCATTTCGCATTATCCAAACTCAGACACGAGAAACCACAAGGTCCAAATGTCCTCCTCGTCGGTGCTAAGGATTCGGGAAAATCCACTCTCACAAAGATACTAGCCTCATATGCTAGCCGCATGGACTATACGCCAATGGTTGTGAATCTAAACCCATCCGATGGGGTCTTTTCAATGCCAGGTGCATTGAGTGCCACTCCCATTAGTGATGTCATGGACGTGGAAGAAGGCTGGGGACAGACTTACACCACCGGTGCATCATCCGTCCATCCTAAACAACCATCAGTGCGTTATTATGGATCCGAGAACATACATGAAAACATCAAACTTTATAAACATAACGTTTCAAGACTCGGTGTGACGGCGTGTAGTCGACTCTCTGAGGACCCTTTGGTGAAGAGATCTGGTATGATTGTCGATACACCACCATTGACGACGAAAGATACTGATATCATTGAGGATATCGTTTCTGATTTCGAGATTGATGTGTTGGTCGTTGTTGGGAATGAGCGTCTCTTTATCGATTTGAAGAAGAAATTCTCTAATAAGTTGACTGTGGTTAAGGTTCCAAAATCCGGTGGGTGTGTCGAAAGAGATGATACATTCACAAGACAGTCACAACAGAGATCAATCCGTGAATATTTCTACGGGACGCCGAAGTTGGTCTTATCGCCATACACTGTCTATGTGGACTTTGACGTTGTCAAAGTGTATAAGCCATACGTTGAAGTTGCCAGCATCGTGTCATCAGTGATGCCTATTGGTGAAGATGGATTGGACGATGAGAATGAAGAGCAACCAATCAAGTTCCTCGAAGCTGTTGAACCATCTGCATCATCATTACAACATTGTGTCGTTGCAATCTTACACGCTGATAAGAAGGAAGATGAGGATATAGTACTACGTTCCGGTGTGTTGGGTTTCGGTGTGATAACGGATGTGGATGATACAAAGACAAAATTAAGAATATTGATCCCAGTGCCAGGTAGATTACCTGATAGAGCCATGTTACTTGGATCTTTCCGTTACGTTGAATAATAACAAGTAAATAATATTTTAATGAATGTCACTCAGACTCTATAAATGTTTTTTTTTCTTCTCTTTCTTAAATACATTACATTTTCTATCTACCCTCGATACCTAAGCAGAACCTTTAACAATAAGCTCAGGACCAGCCCTTTGAGCATATTCGGTCCAACTTCCATCATAGACCTGGATACCACCCTTGTTGTAACCGGCACTATCCAATGCCGCTTTCAAGATACAAGCGGTGACACCTGTTCCACACATCACGATGATTGGTTTCTCCGGCTCGACACCGACAGATTTGAACACTTGTTCCAACTGTTTCTCATTGAAGAAGACTCTGTTATCATTCAAAACCTTGCCGAATGGGAGAGATTTCGCACCTGGGGCATGACCACTGGATAATCCTGCTCTTGGTTCTGGATCCTCACCGGTGAATCTTCCATACGATCTCGCATCGAGAATGGTGTAGTCTTTTCTTACTTGTTCTTGTGATACCATTTCAATAAATTGTTCGAATGAGAGAACGGCATTGGAATCGAATTCGGACGCCTTGTATTCGGATGGCTCGAAATCTTTAGCAGTCTCAGAGGAACGATCAACAGGGTACGAATATTTGCAATATTGGAGGTAGTTATTCAACAAGTACACGTTATCATGACCGAATGTTTGTAATGTCCATGCGACTCTTGGGGCACTGAAGTTACCCTCTTTATCATACACCACCAACTTATCGGTGTTTCTGATACCTAGTTGACTCAATGACTGGTTATACTGGTCAATTGGGGGAAGCATGTGTGGATATTGGGAGTTGTTATCCTTGATGCCATCGACATCGAAGAAACGAGCATGTGGTATTCTCTCGGTGGTGAACTCTTGAAGCGGGTCCCGAGGATTGTTAGGCATATACCAAGAGCCATCAATGGGGACGATACGTGAGTCAGCTCTGGCGGTGGAGAGGAGGCCTCTGTAGCCGAGGGGTGAGAGCAGCTGAATGGCACGTTTGGACATTGGATGGGATGTGCTGTAGCCCTCTGGATCTGGGTTGATGAGTCAGGGTGTGAGGGAAGAAGTGGAAAGGGTGTGATGGCACTCAGACTGATCACGCCAGCTCTGCCAAAATCCCAAATCGTGGGGGGTGCGTCCGGGGGCACCACCGGTCTGGACAAGCCCACGACTAGATGGGCGCTACGCCGAACAAGAGACGTCTGTGTCTGCAGAAGAAGGCGACAGGATCGCCACAAGGTGTGTTATGTGCTGTGGGCTGAAGAGATTTGCCTGGGTAAAGGCTGTAGCGTTGCCGCCCTGTTCGGATTCTTTATCACGTAGAACAAGCACTATTATCATCATCATGTTTTCTTGCACGACACACTCAGATACAACTCTTGTAAAGAAAGGTCCTAGGTGCCTGGGAGCAGATTCAAAGTATGAGTTTTATCAACCATAATGCGGCTCCATATATTGGCCAAATACGACTAGAGGATTGCCTATTGTACGCTGGAAAGGGTTCTTATGCAGGAGATGACACAAAACCATTTCACAGACAGGGCATCCCAAACATCAAACTTCTTGTTCCCAGCTCTTTCATTTTGGTTTACTATAGCCTTCAGCTCTCTTTTTGGGGCCTCACCCGTGAAACGATACTATCTCATAGACTGCTAAGCTTACACTACGCTATTAATTGCTGCTACATCATTACCCCTTAGCTAGGTTTCCAATTTTCATCCACAGACATATTTCCATATACAACCAGATCAACAGATACTCCATATCATGTCCACGCTTCCAAGGATTTCATTCCGTCGCAAAGAAGACCAAGACATTGAGTCTATGCGTATGCAACTTGGCCCAACAGATGCTTCAACTACAAGTGCTTCTGGTGATGAGATCCGTATAAAGACTGGTCGTTATGGGTTTAGGCTGCTGTTCGCCAGACATTTGAGAGTGTTTTCACTGGGAAGCAGTAAGAGACCTCAAAGTGGTGATCAAACTTTGTCTTCCAATAACACTATTGCTCAGGTCCTCGACAAGACAACAAATAAGACTGGTCAATTGAAGAAGAATGAGACAGATGAGAAAGATCTTGATATTAGATCCATGAACGTCAACGAAACTCCTAATGTCGAGACTGTCCAGGTAATTTCTGACCCAACTGATTTCCAAATCAAAGTTATTGGTGAGTTGAAAGGTGATGACGAAGTGTGCCAAAGAAGTATCACTCCTCCGCCGCTGTATAAAGCTGAAGAACGGATTGCTGCCATGTCGAGCAGATCTCTTCTTGCTTTGAAGGAATACGCTAACTTGAAAGAAGATGGTAAGAGAGTTGTTTCACTTCAGTGCTATGCAGCACAAGCTGGTCTTAAGTCAGTTTTGAGTCAAGTATGTGGTGGTCCATTACAAAAGGTCGTTGTATCTAAGCGTTATGCATCTGACTATACAAAAGATTCCTCGTATGGATACAGGCGTTCCGATCCATTGCTTATCAACACATTTGAGCTTTGGTTTTTGAGAGCGAGAGATGCGGAAGATTTCACTCGTTACTCCAAGAGTGGATTGTTCCTTATCAATGGTTTACATCATAATATCGATTGGGCTCCACGTCATCCAATATATTCCAGGGATGTCAGTACATTTGCATATCACACGAAGCCTGACCCCAAAATACTCGAACAATATCTCCATCATAATGCTTCCCGTTCATTGGTATTGAAGAAACTTGTCAGGAAAACCAGAAATCAAGGAAGACATTACCCGGATCCATTAGAAAATTTCTCAACGTTGGATGTTCCAGAGATCAAGATGGACTTCAGTGAATTTGGTGATATAATTGAAGTGACGCCAGTTGTTTCCAAGAAGCTCTGTGTCTGTGTCACCTTCTATGACTTGGAATCTGCTATTTCTTGTAAGAAGGATTTGGAGAGTTCAGACTCTATGTTGGCACTTCGTTATAAAGACTGGCAAGTTTTGTACTCAAAAGATGTCACCGATCGTCCAACTCCAAACATCTGAGTACCTCCCGTGTTCTATTTTTGTTACTATTGTTGTTTCATTTTAAAACGGCACTCTTAGGACTTCTATCAGTTTGTCTTTATCAATATACAAGTTGTTAGTGATGGATATTGTAGTAAACCCCGTCAAGTCCGACTAAATCCCTAAACTCCGGATGGCGGCAAAAGTGGACGGATAACAAACTACCACACAACAGGGACATAGTGTTCTAATCATTACTGGCGCACTCACCTCTACTGCCGCAGTCCAGAGTGCTACTATGTCACAACAGATAGTCTATCTGAAGATACCTGTCAACAGGAATGACTTTGTTGATCCTCCCAGCTTGAACTGGAGTGAAGAGAAGGAGGAAGCACTATGGGTGTTGTTATCAAAGTCCAAACGGACCGAAGTTGATTGTGAGTTTTATCGATATACCAAGCCAAAAGGTTGAAACAGTTACTAACAGTCACATCAGGGGTCAAACTGTCAGTGTTAAAGTCCTTTTTACAATTTAATTGAGGCTGTGTTACTAACGATGTATCCAACAGGAGTGAGGAGTTCAACGTCAATGTCAAGTTTTTACAACAACAGGCTTATTGGCTCTATGAGAAGGAGATGGAGCAGCTCAGGAGTCGGATTCAGCGAGACGGTGCGGTCTCGGCTGAGACATTGACCAATGCTACGATCCCAGCATCCACAAGGGCCGATGTCACGGGTGATGGGTCGGATCAGGTTTATCGGTCCGCTTCTATTTGGAAGACACCGGGGTTGATTGGGGTGAATGGACAGAAGTCACAACAGAGTGATGTTGGTTCCAAGAGGAGTATTTTCAAGAGGTCCAGTATCGATTGGAAACCGGTTCAGAATTCAGGGTCGAGTGTTTTGATGTTCAATGACGCTGCTGAAGTCGATGTACCACTTGTGGATGATACTTTAACAAGACCGCATGATGTTGCAAGTATCGATGATACCAATGATAACCCCAGTGAGGAGAGTAGTTCATCTGATAGTGGTGAGTTAGCTGAGATGAATCAAGGCTCAATGCTCCTATACAAGTCTCGAGTGCTTTCAAGGGCCCCGCCAACTTTCTCCAACTTGGATGATGATGATGATGATGATGATGATGATGATGATGATGGACCAGAAAAGACACAGACCGGCCGTGTTTTGAGTGGTTCTGTTAATTTCCGAAGACCAGCTGGATTTGGGAGACCAACGAATGATATCACTACAGAGAGTTCGGTTTCTAATTTATCGTGTATGTGTTTCAACTTCTTTTATGTCCTATGTTGGGGTGATACTAACGAATACAATAGCCGCATCAGTGAGCAAATCAGCATTGGAAGAGGCCCTCCTAGACAATTCCCATTTCTGATTTGATCACAATCCTTCCAAACAGGCTTCACAAGCACACTCAAAGAACCAGTTTGTCAATAATGCATTTTGCCTCTCTTTGAAAGGTAATTTCGATATTTGAAAATAATCGATACATAGCTGTTCATTCTGTTGTATTGGTCTTATCGTCTTGAATGATGGTATGCCTCTCTCTGTGGTTTTCTCCAGATTTGGACGACATGAATGGTTGAAAAATGATGCTTCTGGGAAGAGTGCATAACCCAAGAATTCACAATCTTCGGCACTCCCCTTTTCAATTTGTTGCCTTATACCGAATGCATTACCGTATTCGTATCCAAATATCAACCTTATGAGATCAGTGGTGAGTAACGTTTGAAACTGTTCTGGTAATGTCGTTCTAAGGAATTTGAATACTCTTGTCTGGGACTCTAATAAAACTGGGAAACGACCAATCTTCTCAAGTTCATTTGATTGCAGCTCATTAAACCAATCCAATGAGGGATGATTCGTTTGGATGTTGTGCAGTACTTGTGTTATGAATCTGGCTGATACGTATTCTTCTTCGTTTAAAAATGGTAATTGATTCAATCGTCTCGTTATCTTCATCTTTTGTAATTTCTCATCCCATAAATTCACCTCATCCCAAGTTTTTTCCAGAACTTGGGAATTTATCACCACATCGTTATCACCTTCCTCATGATTCGTATTCTGTTTGAGCTTCATCTGATAATTTTCGATAATCGCTTCCAAAGCCAAGGTCAGATCACCATTGATGTCATAGTGCACATTGAAATTTTTAGAGCACTCTTCGCTGCAGAACCACAAACCAGCACCTTGAAACTTCTTCCCTGTGTACCTTTTAGGATGGGGTATCTTCACTTTACAATACTGGCCATACTCATACTTGAAACATTGTGCACAAACTTCTTTACGGAACTCGTAGGAGATGGTGGATCCGAATGGGGTATTGGCTAGCAACACCTCGGTGTTAAAGGGCAAATCATCTGTAGCAAAACAGGCCCTACCGTATTGTGTCTGTCTCACTTCAAACAGGTCCGATATCACTATTTTCTTCTTCTCAGCAACAGTCATGTCGAATTAATCACCCTGATGGACTATATACACGCTGAACAGTTGTCAACTAGGTTCCACATTTCCGTACAAATTTGATTAGAGCATATGGATCTCTGATAGATTTCTTTTTCCGATGAGCTTCCCGAAACAGTAATTCCCTCATTGGGATACTTTCGGGAACTGATCCCGATAAAATTGACCTGCCTGTCTTCGACGCTTACGTCAGATTTGTGACATTCGGTGCCACGCGCCGCGGGCGCCACCCCCCGATTTGCATTGTAGGTTAAATCCCCCTTTATTGTTGTTAACAAGCTGTCATTCTTCGACAATTCTTCATAGATCTGGTATCAATTGTCAATCAATCCATCTAATGATATCCGTACCCGAACACATTGCCATCGAAGCTGCTCGAAACAAAGATTTCATTCAAGGACAAGAGGATGCTCTCAAATTGACCTCATTCAACGATGAAGTCGCTTTCGAGATGGGTACTGCTGCTAAAGACCATGCCAAACTTCATTTCCCCGGCAAGAGTGTTGTGATCGACATCACCACAGTTGGAGGTGTGACTCTGTTTAGAACATACCAAGGTCAAATCCAACCAGATAATGAGGACTGGATCACAAAGAAGAGAAACACTGCCATTAGATTCGAGACTGCGTCCAAGAGATTCGGATATGCCTTGGAGGAAAGAGGTAGAACATTGAGGGATAAAGGATTGGACGATCGGGTGTATACTAATTATGGTGGTGCCTTTCCTATCAGATTGACTTCTGCTCCAGATTTCACATTGGCTGTCATCACTGTCAGTGGGTTGAAAGATCATGAGGACCATAGAGTCGCTGTTGCTGCCTTGGAAGCTGTGGTTAACAAGGTCTAATGCTTCTATAGATCTTATCTCTGCTGTGCGGATTGAATGAATATAAACCATTGATAAATTAAATAAATAGAGCCTCACCAGTCTAGAACTTCAACCAATTGACTCTTTGTATCCCCCTGTTCCTTCAACTTGTTATCGAGCCTCACCTTATTGAAATACACCGGACAATCATGAGACTCGCACCTAACAGACATTTTCGAGCTGCATGTACGACAAATAGCCATCAATCCATCCATCTTAGCCTGTGTGCATTTGAACTCCTGTTGTAAGTTCAACACTGTCTGTAGTTCGTCTTTTCGACAATCGGGGCAAAGTTTCGACCGTGATGGCATCTGACAAGATAGACATCTTCCTCCATATATCGTGCTGGCCTTTTTTGAAACCTTCGGCATATCAGTATACCATTTTCTCACATCAACACCGACCAAATTGAAGATTCTCTCCAATGGAGGAATCAACGTCTTGACGATATAGTACTCCGAATCCAATTTCAAATTACCCTTGATGAAGTCCTCTGGTGATCTTGCACGTTCACGAAGAATTGACCCTGGTTCATTGATGATCACATATGGCACCCGTTCTTTATACTGCGGTTCAGCTCTTGCATCTTGTTCCATTTTTTTCTCGCTCACAATGGCACCTGGTGGTGGATTCTTATAGGTTCCAAGTCTCACAGCTCTTGCAAAACAGAAATCTTGAATTGAAACATCGTTATTGATAATCTTGTTGAATTGGTCCAGGACGTATGACTTGACATTTGTAATGTTGTTGGTTTCAAACAATGTCCTCAGGCAGTGTTCCACAATATGTTGTTGCGCAGGGTGTCCATCTCTTCTCACTGTTTCGATACCCTTGGCATCAAACTTGGCTGCAGAGTCCGGACATTCATAAGAGTAACCAACATAACGTTTCTTAGCCATTAACAAGGAAGGCATATAGACTTTTTCAAATTTCAAAGTCACAGGATCTGGATTGGACTTGGTAACAAATTCAGCCATCTCTCTTCCAATCTTAAACGCATCCTCCTTGCTTTTACCTGGTAGATAAACAAACAAACTATCTGTATCACCATAAACCACTTTTGCACCCCATTTCGTATCACTTTCGATTAATTCAATGGCTTTTTCAAGAGTCTCACGACCTGTTTGGACAATGGCATCAGCCATATCAGAACATGGCATACGACCGGAGAAGGAAGCAGATGTGTATCCATATGTAACATTTGCCGTGAGTTTCAACGCCAGTTGACGATTGTTGTAAAGTTGTTTCTGGTTAGCATCCAAAAACTTCATTGTAGATTTCACCATGAATCTCGTATCGAGTAAATCTTGCAACATCTTGGCCAGTAATGATTTCCTCACAGAGGCTTTTGCAAACATCAGTCCATTTGGTGTGATGTTGATATCATTCTCAAGCAATTTCAGCAGACCAGGTGGATGTTTGATTTTTCCAGTTCCAATCTTGTTGAATCCAGTATCTGAGTAGTTCTTCAACCTTCCCAAGAGTGTCGAGTAACAATAGTTATATGCAATGATGATAGATGGATAAAGCGATTGGAAATCGAGCACCACCAGGGGACTCTTGTAATAAGCAGATATCGGCTCCATCACCAACGGGATGCATTCCAATGGTTTCTGTTTCCTCACAGTCTTTTTACTTGGACTTGACAGCATAAAATTCTCCGATTTGGCAATACGCACCATAAGTGATTCAACTTTGAACTGTGACCCACGATAAAAGACATCGTTGAAATCCACACCAATCATTCGTGCTTGTTCGGTGGCTTTTGATACCACCTCAGCGGTCAATATCAATTTGACATCAGTGGACAATCTTTGTCTAAAATAGCCCATCACTGTACTGAAATCAGTTCTGGCCATCTCCATTAATGATTTGTGAGAGTAATGCGGGATACGCTCGTGTAACAAATTGTATGAGACATATTCGATGGTGTTCTTTGGCAAGTTAAGATCTTTCAACGGTCTCCATATGTTTATCACGTGTCTACCAGTTATCTTGATTGAGGAAGTATGAGTGTACCCCCAATGGTCACCCATCTTATTAACACTCTTCGAAGAACAACGGGATAGATCACTGATAAAGTCGTACTCGTATTTCGCTCGGGATCTGTCAATCAAGTATCCCCACGACGAGGCATGTACTTCATAGCCTGCAACGACGTCTGGATCCAATTCATTCACAAATTGTGCAAACTTCTCAAGCATCTCCAACTCATCAACAAAGCAAGACATGGTCAACTCTGGGGTTTTCTGTGGTGGATTTGCGATGAAAACACCTTCTTCCGAATCTTGACCATTGATCGTTCTCCAAAAGATTGCGATCACTGCATCATGACTAGGGTCGGGGAGTAAATCACCCCTCGATTCGACAAAAACCTCCACTGCTAGTAACGTCATATCATTGAACCCATCAGGACGTCTCTCAAAAGTCTTCTGTGTACTAAACTTGAACCCTTGGTTAACTCCGATTTGTGATGATCCCTTTCTAGGCTTCGAAATTTGTAAGTGAGTCCTCTTCGGTGGTGGTTTGATATAATTCCATTTCTGCCTCTTGCCGTTTGTGGTGACTTGGTTTCCTGGTTCAACAGCTGGCAAAGATTCATCATTAACAGTGACGGTGTTCATCTCCTTCAAAGTCCTCGATTCAAGTTTAAACTTCTTACCTGCATGCACAAACGCTTTCGGTGCTGGTTCGTCATAATATGGATCATCGTATTGGATCTGAGGTAGACCTGCCGCTTCAAAATCCAAATCCTTTGGTCGTGGAGGTGAATATATGTATCTGTGGTTGCCTTTGATTGCATTCTTCATCCTTGGTAGCGAGGTCAACGATCTTAAACTGTGAGATATCTCCGAGTACTTTCGTTTGTTCTGTTGTCTCTTGCTGAAATGTTGAGTGAGCATGAGATCACTGATGTTACCTGCTCTAAAATCACCTTCATCAGCTTCGTCTTCATCCTCGCCTTCATTATCGATTGGACCTTCCATAGGTGTGGGTGGTAAATCATCCTCTTTCAATTCTTCCTCTGCTTCTCCTTCGCTATCAGTATCCATTAATTCGTTAGCTTTATCGCCACTGGCATGATCAGGACCAAGAAAATCCAGTTCGAGCTCTTCATCATTGGCACTGGATACCTCACTGTTTGACATCACTTGCGAATCAAATTCCGGTTCCCAAAACAATTCTGATAGCGCTTCAAACGCAGTTGGTAATGGATTCAAAGCTGGATTCTTCTTGACAAACGTTCCAAATTCCAATGTTGTACCCTCTGGGTATAGACCTTTGGCATATTCGAATAACGATTCGTTCTCGTCACTTTCAACCCATTTCGTCTCTGGATTTCTCGGTATTGATGATGGTGAAGAGTATGGTTGTTCTCCGTATATCTTTCTTTGGAACTGGCCATCTTTCCAAAGATCCTTCGTACTCTGAATGTAGATAAAATTCGGATCGATCCCCTTAAATTTCTCCACGAAGTCATGATGTAAATTCCTCTCTTTCAAATCACCACGATTGAGAATATACTGAGCACTCGTGTCGATTTCCAAGGCTGTTCTCGCCATTCTCTCCGTATCAGTTGTATGATAACCCATCATATATTCAACCAAATCATCAGTCCTCACGCTATCATCTCTCAAGATGGGTGTTCGAATGAACAGTTCTCGAAGTCTGACCCATCCACAACCGAATAGATTGAAATCAGTCAAGAATTGAAGTGAATATGGGATGTGACCTTCAAAAACTTCATACTTCTTCCCAAGTGCCCCATCACGAAGAAGATCAGCAACCCGGTTCAATGATGAGGGATTCAATAATGAGATCTTGAAGAATGCCTCGTACCCAACATGATATCCGTAAAACCTGGTTCCTTTGCATATTGAGACATGGGCAATGTACTTGAAGCTTCTCTTTGATTCCCCCTTGTCATCATCATCAAGTTCAGTATCTCCTTTCCTTGAGAGTGAGAGTATCACCGCGTTCTCCAGACGTAGTTGCAAATCAAAACAGTCAGCCTTCTCGTAGGGGATGTAGAGATACGGATAGACACCATGGACATGGACCACGACACTGTGTCCGGTTGGTATTCTTCCAAATATACGAGTGACTGGGACATGGTGGTAGGTGAATGGTTGCTGGTCATCTTGGGGGGCGTTGGGCGGGCCCTGTCTATCAAAGATGGATGGCGGGAACTGGTAGGAGTCGAAGTTATTGATCTGTACCTGGAAGTGGTTGTGTTGGGAGTCTGCCCCTGTGGCTAGCAGTTCCTCTCTATTCTTCCTTTCCATGACATCCTCCGCTGTGTGTTGTTGTAGTGTTGAAGTGCATCATGTAGTAGTGTTGATAAGTAAATTCAAATCTCCGCCAATTGTACCCGTACAATGAACCATGATCCACCACCAACCACACCACACACAACACATCGCACTCTGTATCGATGATTCGCACAGTCGGTCCATTCACACGGGCTCAATCACGGTACTCATCTACTTTGGTCGCTGCCTTGTCGGCCCAATCGAAGGAGAAGTTCGAGGCAGGTCTCGAGAACCCCATACTACAAAGACTCTGGACTATTGAGCACCATGCACCAAAGGAAGACACGCTCAACGCCACAGATACACTTCCAATAGTACTACGCTCCAAGGAGGCTGTTTTCGAAGATGTGTTGAAGAAATCAGAGGGTGAGGCTGGTATCAGCTTGAAAGTGAAACAGTTCACCACCTATTTCAAATCGGTCATATATTTCTACAGAGTTGGTATTCAAAACGTTTGGAGGAATAGAAAAGTTGTGAAGGATATCAAGGCGAAATATCACATTGAATCGGTTGAGAAAAGAGGAAAGGTCATCAAGAGACAGCCAAAAAATGGTGAAGATGTCATCAATGCTCTTGCTTCTCTCGAGTCATTTGAAAGAATCGAACAAGATGCCTTGAAGAAATATGATCCAAAACTCATCTTGAACATCACCAGAAAAGAATTCCAAACCATACTGAGAACCGAAAGAGATTTCTTCAAGATCCCAGTGTTTGCAGTCATCCTCCTCATCTTTGCAGAGATGACGCCTCTTTTATGTTACAAGATCCCAGAAATCGCTCCAAGCACGTGTGTCTTCCCTGGTCTTGTCAAGACAATGCATGGGCAAGCTACAAAAGCACAAGGTGAGCTTTCAAAAATAAGAATCGAACGCTATGGTGAAACATACTCCATTGGGCAAACGCCATTCCAAAGTGTCGAAAAGCTGCCAATCGATGAATTGAGACTGTTAGCAACTTCGTTGAACTTGAAATCAAGATACCTCCCAGTGAATGTCTATCCTGAAATCGTGTTAAAATCTCGTATTTCCAAGAAGTTCAATGAGATCATGGTTGACAATTACTTCCTCGTCAATGGTGAGCAGAACCTATGGAACTTGAACAAGAACGAACTGATCAAGTGTTGTATTGACCGTTCATTGATAGACTTCAACAAGGATGATTTGGCACACATTGGTGTCAATGAACTCAAAATGAGATTGTTGTTCTTCTTGGGTCTCTTTCAAAATGAAAAGAGTATTGGAAACGTTGGTCTATTCGGTGTGAATCATCTTGGGTTGGACTCATCGATCCATTTCAAGAATATTGATCAAGCAGAAGCTCATCAATTACATAACTGGTGGGCATCGAATCACAAGAATGACGAAATTTAACAGAACAAGAAGTCAATGAGTTGATAAAGGTAAATAGAAACGAGTATCACTACAATGGCATGTATATATTATCATACGGTTCGTAACATTAATCTATTAAATTAGTAGTTGTTATTCCTTTCATTATTTCGTGATATCTTCCCATTCAATGTGGTATGGCACTCAACATTCACCTTCCTTCTTATTTGTAGCTTTGTAAATGAGCATCTTCTTCTCTAACATGTGTATGGCAATGACCTCCTGCAGGAACAAAACGATCCTTAGAGTCTGCAGTACAGAATGCGATCTCGTTGAACCAAGAATCGTTGAAAACATCTGATAAAGTGGCACGGGTCTGTGGGTTTGGATCAAGCATACGTGATATTATTGGTCTTGCAGCATGTGGTAATAATCTCATCAATCTGTATGGACCATGAATCTGGTGATGACGCTCGACTGGGTTTTTGATTGGTGTGTAAGTTGGGGGTGAGGATAACGAAGTTGATGATTCTGTGACAGATTCACTTGAACGACGTCCTTCCGCTGAAGTTGTTTTGATTTCTTCAGTATTGTCGGTGACAGTGACGTTCTCTCTAAACTCCTCGGTGATCTGGTCTGTTGAATTCTTCTGCTGATCATTGATTTTCTTTAATTCTTCCTTCTTGGCCCTTCTGTAAACGTCCTTTTCTTTCATAAACTTGGCCTTATCCTCTCTGCGTCTTCTCAGTAATTCCTTGTGTGCAGCTGCTGCTTGTTCATAATCATGAGGTTTATCATCAGGTTGTGCGTACAGTTTATAAGAAGGATCACTTAGTTTTGGTGCCTTCCATGGGAATCTCTTCAGAGTCATACAACAATAGATGATAGCCAAAGACCAAATATCAACTGCTTGGGCGTCATAACGACTCTGTGTGAAAACCTCTGGAGCAAGATATGGATCTGAACCAAAAGCGCCGTGGGCTTTAATCTTCTGATCTTCAAACGGATATCTGAACACAACAGCTGAGCCAAAATCGATAATCTTCACCAATCCATCCTTCGTAACGACACAGTTATCCAATTTCAAATCTCTATGTGCTAAACCCATGCTGTGTAAATATTTGACACCCTCCACAATCTGTCTGAAGCAACAATTGATCTCCGCACGGTTCATCTTACCGCTCATGACCACAGCGAAAAAGTCAACTGGGCAATACTCCATAACTTCATAATAATGGTCGTTATCATGTGCAATATCCAATGTCTTGATGATATTAGGATGATGAAGAGTGGAACCAATACAGAATTCAGCTGTACACTTCTTGGCATAATCTCTCTCTTGTTCATTTGATCTCCTTGGTCTGAATTCCTTCACAGCAAAAGTCACGCCATCTGATGGGCGTGTCAATAATTTCACTGAACCACCAGCACCAGATCCTAAAACCTTACCCAAGTGACCATATTTCTTCACTAAGATACCCTCGCTACTGAAAGGATCCTTATTGGTCAGGTCAACTGTGGAAACTGAACTAGCCGCCAAGGCATGATGTTTGCTTGAATGAGATGAACCACTCTTTCTCTGCGATGGTCTGAAAAACCTTTTCAATTCGATCATATAATGACTGCTGTTATCTCTATCCGGACTAGTGGATGGTGTTCCTGTGACTATGGGAGTCACGTCTTCTGAGTTATCATCACTCCTTATGTTGCCTGTGTCACTGTGATCACTGGCCCTTTCATCACTTTCAGATTTGTTCAGTTTTGATATCGAATCACTCTTACCCATGTGTTTGGAAAAGAAGCTCTTGGACCTGAGAGATGTGGTGGATGATGAATTACTATGGAATGAAAATGGCATAGTGCTGTGTGTCTTGTTGTTTGGTGATTTATGTATGCTGTTGTATTGGTCTATTTCTATAAGATTGGTAGATCCCTTGTGATGAATGTGTAAAATGTAGGATAGTTTTGAATGGGTGTGATTTCTTTTAAGTATGGCACTATCGGTGTGATCCTGAATGTATGCTGATGATTCTTTAAAAAAGCATAAGCGTTTAAGGTTGTTCCCTGTTTTGTATCAAACGAGTAAATTGAGTGATGCCCTAGATTTGACTCCACGCTTTGAAAATGTGACAACCAAACGATCAGGGAGCAAACAGTTGTGAAGAAGGGGCAACGTTTGAAAGGGGAGTAAGGAAGGTATATAAGTATGGATGTGATTTCAACCATCTACTGATGAGTAACCAGCAGTCCGGCACCTCAGTTGATCAGATGTGGTTATTCACTCAGCCTTTCATGCTTCGTTCCAGAATCCACTTTGCATACATCACTAAAAATCCATTTTGACAGCGAAAATTAGCTTAGCTGCGCAACTGGGCCCGCCCAGCGCTAGGCAGGGGGCTCGAGCGGAAGCAATGGCCGGACAGAGCACCCAGACGGCGCTAGGCAGAGGGACCCTCCGCCCGGGAGAGTCTTCCGGTGGTTCCGGAGGCGCCCGGAAATGCGGCTGAGGGCCCAGAACGTATTTGAACTTTATCGCGCGTGCCGCTCGGAAGCTTTCCCGATCTCTGGTAAGGCTGTTGTGAGTCATGATAAGATATATACCATACCGGACTCGAGAGTAACGAGGTTACAGCCTCGAGATGGGCATCGTAGCTTTTAAGGATTGAAGATGCGTTGAGTAAAGAGTAAAGAGTAAAGAGTTGTTGCCCGAAATCTGTGATTAGGTATTCACCAGGACTCAGGAGCCGATAACGGACCGCGGAGCAAGGTCTTCCTGACCTGGGGTTATTGCTATTTCGGATACTCATGTGAGGATGCATAAGCCACAACAATAGCAGCTACACATAGTTTATCTCCTCAATGCTAATGCCTTTCGTTACTTCCTAAATCAACCACTATGATTTTTTTGGTTTTCTGATTTTTTGATTTTTTTCTTATCTGTTGCCTTCAATATTTGTAAACTTTTGTTTTGAATTTCTTTGACATTTTATATTTACTGACATAATCATTACTCACTCCAAAAAATAAATAATGAAAGGTTGGATTTGGGCTTCACAAACCCATTCAAAACAGAATTCAAGTCTAGAAAGATACTTTAATTAATTTTTACCTCTTTCTATCCCCCAGAAGCATGTATATAGACGGGTTGCTGCCTATGAGTTAATGATTTGGTGTCGGGGTGTCTAAAACCCGGACACCGGCATCGCCATGTTTTGGTTTCGGAACCAAACATCAGGGCCAACAGAGCTCAATCACAACAGAGCTACAAGCACTTCAAAGACGGCGGTTGGCAAAGCGGATCTTTTCCATACACATCCTATACTCCCAGCCTGGAGATCACCTATCACATTGCACAAGAAACAAGCCAATATTCAAAATCCTTATACAACCGCTAGATGTCAAACCTTACAGACAGACAGAGATCTGATCTTCACAACTCAATCCTCAACTACGTGAGGCCATATGTCACACCAGAGACACTTACAACTTTACGACAAGACCTCAAACATGACAGTATAACGGACGATAACAGCTTGCTCTCGAAGAAATGGACAGCTATTCTTCGGCTTCAGAAGAAGATCACCGAATTGGAATCACAAGTCGATCAACTTTCAAAACAATCTTCAAACGGTGCGGTATCTTCCATCTTGGGTGATTCCACTTTTGCTAAACTTAATTGGGCTCCATCAAAAGTCAAAAAGACCCTCAATAACTCTTCAAATATTACCGCCGTCACCATCCATCCAAAATTACCACAACTCGTTACCGCCTCCTCAGATGGAACTTTCTCAATATGGAACCTTCTTGACCTAGTACAACCCATCATCACAATTCAAGCACACACTAGGGGACTCAATGCAATTGCCATATCACCAGAGAAGCTCGAGATCAGCAACAACAACCACGCACTCGTAACATGTGGATCTGATTTATACGTGAAAGTGTGGGACATGCAAAGCGGGAGACTCGTAAGGACATTGACGGGCCATGAACATGTTGTTTCAGATGTTGTATTCAGTGGTGAACATGTGATATATACTTGCTCGAGGGACAATACGATCAAAGCATGGGATCTCAAATCTGGATGGTGTTTGAAGTCATTTGTTGGACACTCAGATTGGGTAAGGAGTCTTGATGTCCTTGGTGAGTTCCTCCTTTCAGGTTCCAATGATCAGAGTGTTAGACTATCACACGGAGAATCCGGAACAGGGTTAGGGTTAATGATTGGCCACAACCAAGTTGTCGAATGCGTGAAGTTCATTCCCAAGAGATCTAACAAATGGGTGGACTCGTTGAACAAGTTAGAATTCACTGGTGATCAAGAAGTTTACGAGAAGTTGGGGTTCAAGTATGCCGTGACATGCGGAAGAGATGATAAGATCCATATTTGGTTATTACCAACACCAATCATAAGACCAATGAATCATCCTATCCCATCGTCAAGTCCACAGGGTCAACTCGTAAAGACACTTATCGGACATAAGTCATGGGTTAGAGACTTGGCCATCCATCCGAATGGTAAGATCCTCATAAGTTGTTCAGACGATAAGACCATTAAGCTTTGGGATTTTGAAACTGGTGATTGTGTGAGAACATTACAAGGTCATGATGGGTTTGTTAATACCATATCTTGGGCCCCTTCGATCTTTGAGAATGAAGAAGATCAATATACGGAGGATGAAGAGGTGATTAATGATTCTATGAGATGCGTGTTTGTTTCTGGTGGTACTGATGAACTTGTCAAAGTATGGGAATAAAGTGTGATGACGATAATTAGAAACTCTTGCTAGATAACTTATTACATTCAACGATTAAATTATAATTTTTTTTTTTTTTTTTATTTCTATTGTAATATAAAAACTATTGTTCATTCCAGAATGATTCACTTCAGAATGACGATGATAACTTTACACATACACCTCCTTGACAATCAATTGCAGTTGTATATATTATTTGATGACTTTTTTTTCTCTTGGCTTTTAGTAATTGTATGAAGGTGATTATTCAAACTCCTCCAAACTCAAGACATTCTTGAAACTGTATGGAGCGAAAGCCTTACCACCACCTTCGAAGAACTTGGACATGGACTCCACCCAGTGCAAACGCAAAGAATGCAACATGGCAGAAGTACCTTCCATCACAACCAAGATCACAACGGAAAGGACAAACCACATACCGAACAAGAAGACGAGTTGGATTGAGCCGAGAATACCAGTGGTACCGAAGGCACCTTGGATGGTCATGGACCACAACACGGTGGATAATTGAGCGTGAGCCAATGATAAAGCCCACAATCTCAAGTATGAAGCAGTATGGGAAACAGAGTTCAAACAGAACTCAATGGTGTGAATGACTTGGTGGATCATGATATCACCAAACTCATGGGACTCATGCTCTTCATCATCATCGTCATCCTCCTCCTCCTCAACGGTGGAATCATGAGCAACAGCGGAAGGGGCATCAGCCTCGTAATCCTCGTTAAGAGCAGCGTAAGCCTTGGCCTCCTTATCGAGCTTGTTCTTGAAGTACAATGGTTTCATCAACAACAACCATGGCACACAGACCAAAGCAACGATGACCAAGATGACTTGGACGGTGGCCTGACCATCGTAAAGCTTCTCTTCAACGTTACCTGGTGACAAGAACATGGAGATCAACATGTTCAACAAACCTGGAGCTGGCTTCTCAATGGCGACCCAATCAACAGACCACTTGTAAATGATACAGATGGACAAGTAACCGAAGATGGATTGCATGAACAACAAACCTGGGATGAAATTACCAATGACATCAATCATTGAGTGGAAATGACGATAGTTGAATAGGGAGAAGAGGTATGAGTAACTCATATGTGTGAAACCCATCAAGACTGACAATTTCATCTTGTACGAGTTGGAGAACAACAAAGCGTTCTCAGTTCCGTGCCATGCTGGGTCAAGACCAGCAATATAGGTCCCAACCTTCTTGGCAAAGATGGTCTCACCTTCTTGATGCTCAGGCCATGCCCAACCGGACTTGAACAGAGTCATAGACTTGGAGAAAACATCATTGTATAGGAATCCCGTGTACATGGAGAACAAACCCATCAACAACAAGATATATCTTCCAGAGTACGCCATATCGAAGATCTCATCCCTTTTCAACCTTCCAATCTGCTTCTCGTAAAAGACAAGGGTAGCAGCAACCAAAGTCAAGATGAATCCGTGTCCCATATCACCAAACATGATGGCAAACATGAATGGGAACGTCACGATGGTGGGCAAACCAGGGTTGACCTCTTTGTACTTGGCAACACCATATGCATCACAGATGTTTTGGAACGCCTCGGTGAACTTATTAGTCTTGTGGAACGTTGGTGGGGTTCTCGTAGTCTCTAGGACCGTGAGGATGGAGTGTAATCCGGTAGAGGTATCCTGGAGGATCTCCTTGACGTGTGCGATCTCAGCTGTTGGGACCCAGCCCTCGGCGATCAGTGTCTTTCTGTTGACGTCGTAGTCAAAGAGGTTGAGAGACTCATACACAGACTTCTCCTTGGCGATGATTTGATTCCAAACAGCGAGCTCCTGTGCAATGGCAATTAATTCCGTGTCGAGTGTTCTCGTTGTGTTTTCCAAAACAGTGGTGAGGTCAGCGAGAAGGGTGTTGGTCTCCTTCACCTGCTTCTCACGTTGAATGTGACTTGGATCGGCTTCGTAGAGTTCTGCATCCAATGCTTCGGAAATCTTCTTGATTCTGGAGATGATCTCAGCACCGTGGGAGAACACTATAAAGACATCCTTATCCGTGAAGGTTTTGGTCTTTGGATCATAAATGCCCTCTTCAATCTCAACAGTGTTAAACAACAGGTTACCTCTCAATGCTCTCCATAATATTTTCTCCAATGTAGCCTTCTTAGAACGTGGGATAACACCAAGGACAAAACTGACATTGAGTTGATCTTTTGGCAAGTTAGCCTCAACGTCATTAGCATTCTCCTCGTTCAACTCTGCCAAATCTGGATTACCAGCCGCTTTGAGGAAGAAGTCATCAGCGCCTCTCAAGACGTGTCTTAATTGTTGTAAATCCTTCTTTCTAATCTGTAAAGCGTCATTAGCATCGGTCAATTGAGAGACTCTAGTTTCCAACAACTCAGCGTTTTGAAACATCTCATCAATCTCATTCTGTTTGATTGGAGCGGCAAAACGATCATGTTGTCCAAGCTCGTCGGCGAATGGTGGTGGTGCAATCTCAATGCCACGGGAATCAAGCTCGCTCTTCAAATATCTGTACTGTCTCTGAGTGTTATCGAGACGTCTGATGTTACTGACGAATGATCTTTGGAAAGCGTTCACTTTTCTGTTGAGGTCTCTGAACTGGACCGAGCCACTCTCTCCGAGAGCATACACGGTTTGACGTGATATCTCTGAGGGAATGTACAATTGTACAAGAGACATATCCGCAGCGCCTTTTGGTATGTGTTAGTGACGGGACATATTTGTTTTAGTACGGCAGCACTCTCCATGGCTCTTGTAGGGGCACAAGAGGCACACGGTTTGCAAGGAGAGGGTAGAGGGAGGACAGTATACGTACGGAAGATAGCCTCCTCAGTCATTGTGTGTGCGGCGGTGGTGCTAGAAGTGCTGGTAGTGTGTGAGACGGTAGCAGAGAGCCTTGCGATAAAGAGAGAAATTCGTTGGCCAGCGCGAAATGGCTGCCTCCCTTTTTTATCGCCGGGGGTTTCCGTGCTGAGTAAGCGAGAGGGCCGGGGCTGCGTGACCAGCGGGGGGCCAGATGAGCTACTCCTTGTTATCGCCCAGCACTGCAACCACTACAAACACCACGGGGAAAGGGCATAGCCAACCACAATGACATACACCCATCCAGTCAGACGCATAGTCACACCGCACGACCTGGAACTCTGGCAGGCAGGTGCTACGCATGCCGCCGTGCTGGACTTTGTCGAACAACTAGCCAAGTCCGTCGAGGGCAAACAGAACGATTACGAATGTGAAGTATCACCCATCACTGAAGGATTGTTAAAGATGCTAGATGAGGTGTTTGCTATTATCGGACGTCATCCTGTGAAGGATAAGTCCACTTCGAGATTTGGTAAAATTGAATTCAAAGATGTTTACGATGAGATCTGTGACACGTCTGCTGACTTGATCAGAACACATGTCCTCACTGGATCAAGTTACAACGACAACGAAGGCCAAGACCCAACCGTGGAACTCACGGCATACTTCAACGAATCATGGGGAAACAGAACCAGAATCGATTATGGGTCAGGTCATGAACTCAATTTCCTCTCATTCCTCCTATGTCTCCACACTCTGGAGATCATCAAACCTTCAGACCACACCGCCATCGTGTTGAAAGTTTTCAACAAATACATCTCAGTGATGCGCACACTACAGAAGGAATACTGGCTCGAACCAGCTGGCTCACATGGAGTATGGGGACTCGACGATTATCATTTCCTCCCCTTTCTCTTCGGTGCATCACAACTATCCACACACCAACATCTCCGCCCGAAATCCATCCATGATAAAGACCTAGTGGACATGTTTCATGAGAAATACATGTATTTTGAATGCATCTACTTCATCAACTCGATCAAAAACGCTTCATTGAGATGGCACTCACCGATGTTGGATGATATCAGTGGTGTCAAGAAATGGTCAAAAGTTTCAGAGGGGATGCAAAAGATGTATAAAGCCGAAGTTCTCTCGAAATTACCGATCATTCAACATTTCTTCTTTGGAAGTATTTTGAAAGCTCCAGAAGGGTGTACCGCGGCGGTGTCACACGAGGGACATGATCATAGTCATGGGGATGGCGGCCATGTTGATAATGATCCGGAAGAGGAGGGTGATCATCAACATACTTGGGGTGATTGTTGTGGAATTAAAGTGCCGAGTGCATTTGCTGCTAGTGAAATGAACAAACTACAGAGACCACTCCCATTTGATTGATTAATGTTTTAAAAATTCTACATTGTTTTATGATTTTATTCATGTTTCGTAACTTCGTTAAATTTATGTGTCCTAAAATAGTCCAAATGGCAATCACCAGCCGAATCTTAGTTGTGCAGCTGTGAATACTGGTGGTTTCCAGTTCAACAACTTTGGATTGATACCTCTTTTCTTTTTCACTTTTGTCTTTTCGTATTGTTCAACAATTTCATTAGTCAAGTAAATAACGTGCTGGTTCTTGAAGTATCTCAATATTGAAAGGGTCTGTGCCGTGTGTAAAATATCCAATGTTGTCATTGATGTCCGTTGACTGATTTCATCGATGGAAATAGTATCAACCTTACTCTCAACTAATAATGCAATCAGTGTCTCTGCCCAATATGCTCTGTATGACAAAAGACCTAAATCTGATAAAGGTTTCTCCGGAGATCCAATCTTGTTTTCCTTCTTGGATAATTCATAGGAAAATTCAATTAATAATCTTCCATAACCTTTACGTTGATATTGTGGTAACGTCAAAATACAAGCCAAATTATAATTCTCTGCAGATTCCTTTTCCTTAGAGAAGAATCCAACCAAATGATGACCTTGTTCATCTCTCCGTGTCATACAATAGAACAAGAATGGATCAACATCATAGTATAAAGTCTTGTGATCAAGGAACAACTTGCAAAAGAGACAAAGATTACGACACCATGATCTTTGTTTGCGTCCATCAATTTCAAAAAATGAAATATAATCATCTCTGTAGATCTCGTTACCAGGTGGATGTCTTAAGGTACACTTTTTTCTGTATCTTTCCAACTGTTTCTTTGAACCAAAGAATTGTAATGTGAAATCATCAACGTAGAGAACATCCTCCTCGGTTAATTCAATAGGATATGGAGAGAAATACCATGGTTCAATCTCATAGTTTCCCATGATAACTTTGCTCAAATTACGAACACGTGCAACTTCTGAATGATTTTGAATCATCGATCCTGATGTTCTTAATTTCTCAATCTCATCCTCACGGGAAACCTCCTCTTTCCGTACACCTTGAACATTTAAATCATCGAGATCCAAAACATCATCACCAAGACTGGTCTTATCATCGGGGTTCTTCTTTTGTTTCTTGTTATTGCTATTTGCCGCCGTGGTTGCCTCTTTCTTCTTTGGAACAGTGGCCTTCTTGGTATCTTTCTTAACCTCAGGCTTAGGAAACTCAACTTTTTGCTCAAGAACAAATCGATCTAGTGGAACCCATTCATCCAAACGCTTGTTGAAGTCGATATAATGGATGAAGAACTCCCGTTTTCCCTTCCTGGTTCTGATATGAAGCAACTCACCACGACGTTGTTGGCCATCCTTCTGTATGAAACATTTACACCCTGGGATAAGCTCGTCAGCAGTGGCGATCTTGAAGATGCCCTCCGGCTCAGCCGACTCTTTTCCGTCCGCAGCGCTCATTGGTGTTGCGTAGCGCCGTGTTTGTTGTGTGTGTTGCAAGCATATTTGTTGGTGTTGATGATTCAGCCACCCATCCCACGCCACCCGTACACCACCATCTTCCTGCTGACATCAGCACATTCCGCTTCCCACCACGTGACCGCTGGCGAATGAGATCCCGCGGATTCAGATTTTCCTCCCAGATTTGTTTCGCGGTTTTGGAAAGTGGCCTTTTTTTTCCAACTCATTTCCACAAGTAAGACACTATCACAACTTACACCTCTCTTGCTACCCAGCACAACCCACTCCACACTCCACTTACCAAACATGCTTCGTACCACTACCGCCAGAGCTTTGACCCAAGTCAGATTCGCCTCCACCCACCCAGTCTCCAAGGCTGCCATCTCCGAGTTGGAGAAGAGATGGGAATCTCTTCCATCCCAAGATCAACAAGAACTTGTTTCCCAACTTGCTGAGCGTCAAAAGCTCCCATGGGGTGAATTGACCCAATCTGAGAAGAAGGCCGCTTGGTACATCTCCTATGGTTCCTGGGGCCCACGTCGTCCTATCCATCCAAAGGGTGAGGCTGGTAAGATTGCCACTGGTGTTTTCGCTGGTTTGGCCATCTCCTTAGGTCTCTTCCTCCTTGTCAGATCCAACGCTCCAGAGCCACCAAAGACCTTGACACGTGAATGGCAAGAACAATCTGATGAGTACTTGAAGTCCAAGAACGCTAACCCATGGTCCACATACTCTCAAGTTCAAAGCAAATAAACAAACTAATTCCTAGTTATGTTTTTGTTTAGTTTTGATGTTTTATCATATTCCAAAGAAGATGAAGGAAGAATGAATGAGAAGGAGAGAGAAAGGGGCGTTTCAGGAGTGAAAAGAGAAGAGGAGTCATAAATAGTTACCCCACTATAGACAATGGGGACTATATCACCACACAACAAAGTTTTTTTACAATTCAGATATTATAAAGTTTCCACTATTTATTACCAGATTTCCACAGTTACAAAAATTTTTTGGACAGTTTTTTTTTTATTTTTTTGACCTTTATCCCAAGAGAAAGGATGAGTGTTTTTAACCCAACCTTAGTCACAAGAATGGACGCGATCAGTATTATTGATCATTTTGATCTCATCCATTATTACAAAATGACATCTTAAAGTTTTTGAAAAAGTTGTGTATATATGCATTAATTTTTTTTTTGGTTTAAATAATCTCCTGTTTTCAATTTGTAGAATTCATTAAGTTATTTGATGATAACTATCGATCTCTTCAAACCTGCATTGACCTTTACAACTTCAAATCCAATATTAATACCCTGTGATTGTCTTGTTTCCAAATATTGTGTAAATTCAACCAAACTACCACCAACACCGAAATAGATATCCTTAGCGGCAACCAAGGCAGAAACCTTGTAAGTTTTCTGCTTCGAATGAGTCAAGAGTTCAATGACAAGTTCTGAAATCACTGGTAATGTCTCTGGAGCATATATCGTCTCGGAAGTGATAATCAGTCCGATTGGTGTATCATTTTCAGTTGTCTTCTTCTCTACAATGTTGACAAATTCACGACTCCATCCACCACTGATAAATCTGAGACTTATCTGTCTCTCTTGTAGGGTATCGTGGAATTTTGATAATAATGCCCTTGTCAGCTGTAATTCATCAGAAACGATCGGTATGCTCTCATCCTCAGATCTTTGCAATGTAACCAACTCATCAGGTTCCAACGTTGAAGCCCATGTGATGATCAAGTTTGGTAATGTCACGAGTCTTAACACCGATTTGTTATAATCTCCAAGTATGAAATCAACTTTTGTTTGTGATCTTAACGCCCTGTTGAAAAGGTACGTACTTGGTAACGCAGTACCACAACCTAATTCAACAACTTTCCCTTGGAACAGTTCATTATCTTGCACACCACAAAGGTGATCCACAGTATCGATAGAACATTCCCATGATTTCAAACCACCCTCGTAGATATTCTTCTTTAAATCAGTAGACCCTGACCCAATTAGGATCTTGTACTCCTCATCAGTGGTCTCCTGGGTCTCAGAGTTCTCGTTATCCTCAGACATGAGTTGATGTTTGACATCGAACAATTCCCTTCTGAAAACAGCATTGCCCAATGGGGTGAGATATGTTTCAAACGTGAGCCTCGTGCTGTTCAATGATTCCAAAAGGTCTTTCAATATGAGTTCTTCAGCAGGGTATGATTCAGAAGAAACGATGTCTAGTGGATTGATGAATTCTTGAGATTGTTGAACATCTTTCGGGGAGTCCAGTATTTCATCGTCACTATCAGATGCGAAACTGAATGAGAAGGACATTTTTGTAGATGATTGGCTAACCTTGGATGTTTGGCCCTAACGCTCTCCATGGACCCCGATGAGTTGAAGAAAAATCTGACACTCCATCGTCTGTTGCGCGTAACAAATTGATGGGTCACGTGGTCAGTCACGTGTTTAGCCGTTTTCGGTGGCGCCGCAATAATACAAAAAAGTGACACATTCCTGCAATTATATGCCACCCTGTTTGGTAGTAACACACTGTGCGGGTTTGAGGCTGGACGAGTGTTCTGGACTTTTCTCACAAAAGTTGAAGAGTCTATTCCATATTTACATGTAACAAGTGACCATCAGTCACCAGTCAAAGACATTGACTCTTGGAAGTTGAGTTTCGAATGGCGTGTACCGGCTCTTTCGGCTCTTCCAAAACTGAATTTATTTTCTGTAATGAAGTACAGCTTTGCAAACTCTAATTCGAACACTCTATTGCTAGAATCCAACCGTCTCAGGGCTAATGAGTTGACACAGGAATAGAACCTACATCATACAAAGTCCAAAGCAGTAACCCATCAGAAGATATTCGTGAATCGTCAGTGATTTTCGATCGCTCATCTCCGCTTGTGCCAAAACCAAACCAAATCCCGCAGAGCTTTTTTTTTCTAAAAAAAAAAAAACACACTAAAACCTTCTGCGAGATTCTACAGTGGACTGCGCGATAAAAATAATCTTTGCGCTGGCTCTTATCCTGGGGGTGTTCGCTAGATGGGAAACTTGGCCATGGCAAGATACAACAGTAACTAGATAATACGAGATGCAAAATATTCGCCCATGCGATCAAGTTAAGGAACATTCCCAACTCACAGAAGCTAGTGATTTGCTTTGGCCAGCCTACATCCCTAGAATGCACTTTATTTGTCGTGCGCCATGAGGTGCATATCCATTTGAGGCACGTCGAAAACACACAGAGGAAAGATGCTCTGAAACCATGAGAGGTTAGTGCACCATTGAGAGAAATTGACCACCTTGGTGGGCTTTCTATTGTTCTGAGATACTAACACCTTCATTCTTCATGACTGCTTTCTAGATCTTCCCTCCTTATAAGCCACAGCGGATCATGTCATCAGTTCACAGTTGTATGTTTTGATTTGCGAAAAAGCTGGACCCCTGCTAATGCGCTGCGCTGTGCCAAATTTGGGAACATCAAGCCATCACGGAAAAAGGGTTGACGATTTAAAGTCTGAACCGGAGTGGCAAACGTCGAGAATTGAATGAGAGAATAGGGCGGCTAGTTTAAATTTAGTCCAATTGGAATGGTAGAGTTACAATCAAATGATATATATGCCATTTCAAATCACATTTTCACACTGTGAGTCAAAAGATATGTAGACATAAATCATCAATATTGACGGCTATTTGGAAATTGATTCACTAGAACTACGAATGATCTCAAGCTAGTATTAGTTATTATTATTAAAAAGAAAGTGGATGGAATAGCTAATGTCTAAGACAAAAAAAAAAAACCATCATAGAAAAAACACAACGTGGGTCGTGTTTAATAAGAGCACCAAATAAATTCAAAGATAGATAGCTTGCTCAATCAATGAAAAGATAATAAAGACAAAAATAATTGGAAACAGCAAAATCACAAACACCGGTGAAACCCACAAAGTCATTCAATACAACTCAAATAAATTCAATAAAATGTAAAAGTGGAAGGGAGTTACTTGGTAGCGTTCTTAACCTTGTTGATAAGTTTCTTGAAGAAACTCTTCTTCTCAGCGGCTGGAGCATCCTTAGCAGCATCAGCATCGGTCTTAGCCTCCTCAGCGGCATCCTCAACCTTCTTGACCTCCTCGTCCTTGGACTCCTCAGCGGCATTGACTTGCTCTTCACCAGCCTCCTTGACCTCATCAACCTTGGCCTCAGCGGCATCAACGGTTGGTTGGATGGTCTCGTCGACATTGTTGTCGACAGCTTCGATCTTGTTCTCGATGTTTGGGGCAGACATTGTAATGTGTTGTAACTAGTTGAAGTTTCTAAAATGGAAAGAGAAAGAGAAAAGAAGGGGCAAACAAGCAACAGAAATGGGGCGAGCTTGTGACTATTTATATGATTTTCAAACAAAAGGTGTGTCAAAACAATGCGGGAAACACCAAAATAGGAAAAACTGGCAAGGCTTTCAGTGCGAGATTCACGGTGCGGCCACTGCGATGCGCATGGCTCATCGCGCATGTCATAACACGGGCTGTGGGTATGTGACAGGTACACTTTTTGCTAAAGGTCGGGTGGGCAGTGGCAATTTAAGAAGGACATAACACACACAGTAGAACAATTTATACTTTCTGATAGATGATGAGGGTGTTGGCAGCCAAAAACGGTCCAATTTGCCACTCAATTGGCTCATATCTGGTACCATTTCCATGGCGGCGCTCTAGACAACCCTGCCCTAATTATGCTGGTCCTACCAAATTGTGTTTTTTTTGTTATTTTTTAAAATCCTCCCGCACAGTACAATGCGCACAGTTTCGGATTTGTTTTGATTTTGGTTGAGGTCCAAGGAATTCTTATGAGGGAGCTGTGTAGAATTTTGATTTACGGTATTAGTGAGGATTGTTTAACAACTTTAATATCGCTTACGGAGTGTAGGCAATGCGATACGATTGGGAATTATTATAAATCTTAAAAAAGACATCAGCTTTTATTGTTTGGAATGTAAAATGTGAGGGAATTCTCAGAACATGGCACGATTCCGTGGCTTGCGTATGCGCTGTTCGTGTCTTTTCATGGAAATTTGTAGTTCAATTCGATGCAGAACTTAGCAGAACTATTGAAGAGAAATCATGAGCTTACAAGGTTACAACGTAACAAGGTTATGCGACAAAGATTTTCGATTTAACTATTTCAACAACTTGTTGAAATGATCATCCGCTGGAGGATTCTGTGGAATGATTTTGGGGCGCTATACCTGTCCATAGAACCATAGCTAAGACGAGCCACCTGTGCTACTTACATGCACTGTGATGATAACTTGGGTGGAAAAGTTCGTTGTATTATATATAACCCCATGTTGAATGGCAGGTGCGGGTGTGGTTGTGAGCCCGGGGTTTTTGTGTGAATCGCCCACCGAAAACTCGACACAAATGAGAGCTCCAACAACCACCGCTACACAGCATCACACTCCCATACACTCACATCAGACACCGTAGTCTGACTCAGCCATATCAACAAGCCCCATCGCTTCACATTCAATCATCTCCCACCCGGACTGAATCAATACAACGTCAACAATCGCCACTATCCAAAACATCCAAATGTATCCACAACGTCAGGTCTACATGGACCAGGCCAACCAACAGAGAACCCTTTCTCAAATGGCAACCCCACCACCCACCTCGCTCGGTCTGAACGGACAACACCAGCAGCATCAACAGTCACGTCAATTGAACATGCAACAGTTCCCTGCTTTCAACCAAGGTCAAATGCCTCCCCAGTCTGCTCCATCGTTATCCAACGGATCTATCCCACAACATATCCCAAACCCACAACAATTGGGTTCCACCCAACCTGCATCACAACAACAACAACAGCAGCAGCAGCAGCAGAAGCAACAACAACAACAACAACAACAACAACAACAACCGGTACCACCTGCTACAAGAGCTTTGGATGATCCACAAGTGTTTGATTGGATTGTTGAGTTGGTGTATGGACCTAATCGTGAAGAGGCCCTTCTGGAGTTGGGAAAGCAAAGGGAACAGTTTGAAGACTTACCACTTGTTCTATGGCATTCGTTTGGTGTTATGACTGCGCTATTGGATGAGATTATCAGCGTTTATCCACTTCTTTCGCCACCTAATTTGTCATCATCAGCTTCGAACAGAGTGTGTAACGCTTTGGCACTATTACAATGTGTTGCTGCCCACCCAGAGACCAGAACCATGTTTTTGAACGCTAATATTCCATTGTTTCTGTATCCTTTCTTGAACACGAATTCTAAACAGAGAACGTTTGAATATTTGAGATTGACGAGTTTGGGAGTTGTTGGTGCATTGGTGAAGAACGATACACCAGAGGTGATCTCTTTCCTCTTGACAACGGAGATAATACCTCTCTGTTTGAGAATCATGGAGTCAAGCGCTGAATTGAGTAAGACCGTCGCCATTTTCATTGTTCAAAAGATCTTGACGGATGATCATGGACTACTGTATGTGTGTCAAACCTATGAAAGATTTGCTGCAGTCGCAGCGGTTCTCAAGTCTATGGTTGAACAACTCTCTACAAATCAAACTTCAAGACTGCTAAAACATGTTGTGAGATGTTATTTGAGGCTCAGTGATAACAACGACGCTAAGAAGGCATTGAGACAATGTTTACCAGAACAATTGAAAGATGGAACGTTTCACCTGGTTTTGAAGGATGACCCACCAACAAAGAAGTGCCTAGCCACACTATTGACTAATTTGGCAGAAGTTGATAATCAACAACAACAACAAGGTCAAAACCCTCAAGTGAACCCACTGATCCTTCAGCACAATTTGCAACACCCACAAGGCCAACCGGGGTTCAACTAGACTGTGCACTGTTCACAGACCCACCAAAATGATGCTACGAGATGACTGATGCTATATATATGTATTTAACCAATAATGAGACCAGAAACGTCATGCAATGGTGTGTTGTAGTTGCAAATCATGAATATCGAAATCCATGCTTGTCCGCATTGGGAAATATTCGCGGCTTTCGACCGCGGCCGAGATCCGCCAAATGGACACCACACACTTGTTACATCAACACTCGGAGCATTTCATCTGGAGAGGCCCATTGATCCTCAAACACAGGCCACTGCTCCCGTGATAGAGAACCCTCTTGACGTGGCAATCACACCAACTCAACACTTCCTCACACTGGAATCCCAGACACTCATACATACCCGTTCTGCCATCCCAGTTTAATTTCGTTGATCCAGTAATCACAACAAGAGCCAATCACGATGTCCGCGCTCACTTACAAGAAGCACGAGGACACTGACTCTGGGTCACTCCCAGACAAGATGACGGTGTTCCAAGAGTGCTCGATCGCCTTCAATGCAACACCGGTTGATGCTAGAAAGGCGCGTTTGTTGATCTCTCGCTTGTTAAGACTCCTATACGCCGGTGTCACATACCCTAGACAAGAGGCCACTGCCTTGTTCTTCTCCATCTCCAAGTTGTTCCAACATAGGGACTCATCATTGAGACAGATCGTGTACTTGGCCATCAAGGAATTGAGTGCTATTTCAGATGATGTTTTGATGGTTACTTCTTCCATCATGAAGGATGTCCAGAATGGTGATATCGTCTACAAGCCAAACGCTATCAGAACTTTAACCAGAGTCTTGGATGGTTCCACCGTTCCAGCTGCTGAGAGACTCTTGAAGAGTGCTATCGTGGACAGACATCCAACCACATCATCCGCTGCTCTTGTCAGTTCATACCATTTATTCCCAGTTGCCAAGGACATTGTCAAGAGATGGACGACAGAGACTCAAGACACAGTGTTGGCTGTGAAGTCCTACCCACAGGTGCCAGACGCTGGATACATACAAGATTCATTGATCACCCAATATCATGCCTTGGGTTTGTTGTATGCTTTGAGAAGTCATGATAAGATGGCTTTGAGAAAGTTGATCAACCAATTCTCAAAGAATGTTAGAAACCCATTGGCTATTTGTCAATTGATCCGTTATGTCCACGAGGCATTGGAAGATGATCCATCATTGGGACCGGTCTTCGCCCCAGCATTGCAAGAATGGTTGAATGATAGAAACCCATGCGTCAACTTGGAGGCTGTCAAGGTTGTCGTTGCCCTCCCTGTTTCACCGGCGCAATTCGCCGCAGCCGTGACAAGATTACAACTATTACTCGGTTCTCCAAAGACCGTTGTGAGATTTGCCGCTGTGAGAATCTTGAACAGAATCTCTTTGAAGAGCCCGGAGAAGATTGTCAGTTGTAACCCAGAATTGGAGTCTTTGATCAGTGATCCAAACAGATCCATCGCTACTTACACCATCACCACTTTGCTCAAGACCGGTTCCTCTGAGAACATCGAGAGATTGATCAAGGTTATCACAAAGCTCATAAATGACATCTCTGACGAGTTCAAGATCATCATCATCGATGCCATTAAGACGTTGTCTTTGAAGTTCCCACAGAATTACAAGACATTCTTGAAATTCCTCGTTGACATTTTGAACGATGAAGGTGGATTCGAGTTCAAGAACTCCATCGTTGAGGCCTTGTTCGATTTGGTCCGTTTCGTCCCAGAGTCCCGTGATACCGCTTTGGAGAATTTGTGTGACTTTATCGAAGATTGTGAATTCTCAGAACTGACCGTCAGAATCTTGAACCTCTTGGGTAACGAAGGTCCACACACTGCAAATCCATCCCACTACGTCAGACACATTTACAACAGAGTCGTTCTTGAGAACTCCATAATCAGAGCAGCCGCTGTTGTTGCGTTATCCAAATTTGGCGTCAATGCCAACTTGAACACATCAATCAAGATCCTCTTGAAGAGAATTGTGAATGACGTTGATGATGAGGTTAGAGATCGTGCCGTGATTGCTTTGAAGTTCTTGGAGAACGTCCAAGGCAGTGAGAATGACAAGAAGGAGGTTGTCAACTTGACCAAACCGGAGTTTGTTTACGATTTGGCATTGTTGGAATCAAAATTACAGACGTACGTTTCCGGTGATGCTTCCAGTTTCGTGACACCATTCCAAATCGATTCTGTTCCAAAATACTCAGAGGATGAATACAGAGCACTCGAACTCCAGAAGAAGTCTAACAAGTTTGAGATTGAACACAAGACCGAGTCTAGAGAGGATAAGAGAGCACAAAGTTCTGCTAATGAAGAGTTACAAACCGCTGAGTTGTCCAAGCAACAATGGTTACAAGAATTGTCTCAAGTTTCAGAGTTTGCATCTTATGGTGCTGTCCTTCATACTTCATCTCTATCTTCGTTGTCTGAGAAGGATTCCGAATTCGTCGTTGATGCCGTTAAGCACGTTTTCAAGGAGCACATTGTGTTACAATTCAACGTTGAGAACACCTTGAACGATGTCTTGTTAGAATTGGTTTCCATCACCGCACAACCAGATACTGAAGACTTGGAGGAGGAATTCGTTCTTTCTATCGAGAAGTTGGACCCACATGGTAAGGGAACCATCTATGTGTCATTCACCAGACCTGAGGATACCATTGTCACATCCACTTTCACAAACGCTCTTTCATTCACAAGTAAAGAGTGTGATGCCACTACTCTTGAGGCTATTGATGACCAAGGATTCCAGGACGAATACCCAATCGAGGACTTGGAACTCACCGCGGGTGATTATATCATTCCTTCATTCATTGGAAACTTCAGCTTGGCTTTCGATGAGCTCAACTCTGAGAGTGTTGGAACTTACCAGTTGGATATCTCCTCTATCCAAGAGACCATTGATTACCTCTCTGATAAGTTGTCATTACACGCAGTCGAGGGGAAGACGGTGTTTGATGAGACTTCCCATACAGTGAAGTTATTCGGTAAGAGTTTGAGTGGAGAGAGAATCGGTGCCTTGGTGAAATTGGTCAAGACTGCTCAAGGTGTCACGCTTAAGGCTACCGTCAGATCTGATGATGCTGATTTGGCTGAGATAGTGGTTGATGGGTTCGCTTGAGCGGATGGACTTATTTTGTTTGTTAATGTTGAATATACAAAAAAGTGATTTTTATTAGGTTTTGTTGCTGTAAACTTGTCTACAAGTGAGTTCATAAAAAAGCATCGTAAAACATTACTTTAGAAAACTATTGATGTGAATGAACAGCGTCATAACAGATCATATATCAAGAAAATAAGAGTTTAAAGTGGAATAAAAAGCGGAATATTATCATCATTATCATCAAAACAAACATAAAACGTCAAATATGGTACAAGAACAACGACTGTACATCAAATGGTACAAAAAAATCGGGCATTAATCGTAATCATGGGGATCTCACATGTTGGTGTTGAACATGGACATCATGAATTGATCATTTGAGTCAATTCCCATGGCCTTATCCAAATTCTCGAGCTCTTCAATGGTATAGCTTGAGTTGGAAGCGCTGAGCAAGTACATCAAGGAATCACTCTCAGCTTCATTTGGGATATCTGCCGAGTTTGGATTTTGATTGTCGAGTAATAATGGACCGGTGTACATCTTGTTGAAGAGATCTTGACCATCGATAAGTTCAGATACTTTACTCTCCAAGTTCAACTCAAAGAGCTTCTCGGATGTGAGTTCATTGGAAACCATGTTGGTTGGTTGTATTGGATCTATGGCATGGGAGAATTGCATATCGTTGAAATTGGATTGGTATGGTTGTTGGATAAGCATGGGTGATGAAAATTGATCGAATTGGTCATTCTCCAAGTGTTTCAAATCACTGAGGTCTTCAGGGAGTTTCAAACTATCCAATAGATCAGTCTCATGTGCCAATGGAGATTCATATGATAGTCTATGTCTTTTTTGGAATCTTTCGCTGAAGTCAAAATCAGCGGCCTCGGAAGCTGGAGTGAATGTGGTGACTGGACTGCTACCGTTCAAAGACATCAATGGGGAGGCTGTAGAAACTGTGGATGCCGGAGTGTAAGTAGAAGACCAGCTTCTTTTATTTGCTGAGTAGTTAGTGCTGGGAGTTGAAATTGCACTAAGCATCCCTCTGTTGTTACCGAAGTTGGAACAGATGCTCATGTTGTGTTCATGCTTGATAATGTTGACGGCCCAAGTTTTGTGCTTGACGGAATAACTGACCCTTAGTCTGAATGGGCAGGATTCATCTGGTTGAGATCTAACCCTTTTGGTGACGCTCTTACCGTTGACCAACTTGGTTTGTGTAGTTCTTGGAGTGGATGATTTTCTGTGAATGTTCTTACACTTGAAGACGATCTTGGTTGCATCGGATCTTTCAATCACCAAAGTGATACCTCTGGCTTCCAATCTATCATTGACCCATGGTTTGATATCGTCACGATTCTCGAATGCTGGCACTGGGTGAAGAACCTCAAGGATCTCATCGTTGCATTGGGCACTGTATTCTGCTTTACCCATTTCCACTTTGCTCATTGTGTGTATGTTGTCGAGGTGGGGGGACTATATACCGAAAGAATCTGACAAGTTTAAAGAGAGTGAAGCACCACGAGTGGGTCTGAGGATGTGTATGTGTCAATCTTGGAGTGAATTGTTTACAAAAGGTCTAAAGGAGGGTCTCCACAACCACGGGTAACTTGGAAGTTGATGGAAAAGATACTGGGCATATATATATAAAGAGAGTCCAAGGTTAGGGGGCCCAAAAATGGAAGGCCGTTGCAGGCTGCCCAATTTCTGAAATCCCCGTGCTCGCATTTCGGACAAAAACAGGGCCAAATTTGGGAAAAGTGCGGGACATACAGGAGTAAAATTTTTATCTGAACGATCAGGAGGTTTTAGATGTGACAGACTACAGTGCTTCCAGTGGACCTGCGGCCAATCAACGGGCGGGATCGAGCGTTGGCGCGGGACAAATGAAACGGACCCCCACAACCGACAGCTCAACTGGGCTTCGAGGACGCTCTGGATTTCGGTCGAAAAGGACGGATATTGACACAATATTTAGACCAGGAGTGAATGATTCTGATGATTTGGTCTGTTAGAGAGTATACTTAGAATTTGTTATATCTTCCTTAATCGTATGTGATAGTAGAGCCCAACAAGTTTTTAGTAACCGCGCGCGCGTCCCGAGTCCCGAAAGTCATTTGTCGTGACTGATCGTTTCGATTAGATCCATCAGATAAAAATTGTGCCATTTGTCCCGGGCTGCTCGGAATCCCGCATTCTTACTGGCTACGCCCATTCCCAACGCAGCCCCGTACAAAACTTCGGCCAACTCACAGAGAAGCACACTGGGCCTTTGTTTAAATTTCGACGACCCTTTTCTTTTCATGTCTTAGGGCTTTGTTGACGTCGATCCTTTTTTTTATCTAAACAATCAGTCCGACTTGTCCTCAATGATCTTTCTTTTCATGTTTGAGGATTTGATGATGAATCTACTACATACGGGAACACAACTTCAGAGTGAATCAGGTCGATAAAAAATCTTCAACAAATATAGCCCGGGAACAACTCTGATGCGAAGCTCGTCTAATTGCCCAGGATTCACGAACGGGCGAGCACGGATTTTATTTCCCCCATTTTTCTTAGTACCAAACCCGCTTTGCATATTAGTGCCATGGCCATTCCTCTCCGCCATAGGCTAAAGAAACGTATTCCTACAAACAAACTCTAACAACCACGGACTCGGAATTGTGGAAGTTTAGAAAGGTTGTTACACAGCAAAAGAAAAGTTCGGACATTTTGACACCGTGCCTCGTTTGTTCAAGCTTTGTGCCATGGCCACCGGGAATTTGTGCTATAACTTCTTCTTTTCCGTGATGAATCACCATTGAAAACTCTGGTAGACCTTTAGCCGAGGCTCCAGAAATTGCGGTTTCGATTCAACTGAACTGTCAGGACTAGCACTTGGAATCTGTGAACTGTGAGTTGTAGTAGCTCATACGTATACGAGCTCTACAAAGGTTACCATTCAAACTCTCCACCATGTCTTCGAACATACGAAATATTATCAGATCATCACGGCGACTATCCCATACCGTTGGGGCCCTCTGCCTCTTCGATGCTTAACCTCCAAGGCATTTGTCCCACTTTTTGAAGATTTTTCAAGAGAAAAGCGCTTGGCACAGAAGACAAAGCGACTGATCGAATAGATAACTTTATCCCGGTATGCGGCGCCGGGACCGGCTTTGGATTCTCCATCGTTACTCGTTCCTCGTTTACTGTGGTTGTCACCAAGTATGATTCATGAAAGCAACCTTTGGAAGAGGATCATCTAGAAGTGACATATAATGTTGAGGGGCACCTGTTGTCTCTAATTCTAGCTGTTTCTTTTGGCGGTCTCCTTTTACACGGGAATCACAAACCAAACTAGACAAATCGCCGTTTATGGCCAGGAAAAGGAACTCCAGTTTCATCATCCTAACACTTCTTGTTATTTCCATGGAACTGCTCAGAATATTACAGTACTTGATAGTATACACTCCCGAACCAGGCAAAAACCGAGTCGCTCAATGCCTATATTCTGCTGTAAGATCACAATCGTTTGCAAATTACGTGAGTTGGACAACCCAATCTCTCTGTGAATTCCATATGTTGAACTAATATTAGACTTATGAATTCTTCGATCATCCATGGTGTGGTGACAATCTCCACACATATGCCACATTACTAATAACTGGTAACGAATCTGCTGAATTAGTATACTTTCGCCTGGAATACAAGTATGGGTTCTTTCGATAACTGTGATAATGTTGAAGATTACGAATGTTAATTTCGTTGGAACTTTGTGTTTGATCTCCTTCTTGCTGAACACAACCCCATCACATCATTAGGTATCTGTTGGGGCAATTCTCAGAAATGAAAGTGTTGATGCAAATGTACCTTAAGGTTTCTTACTTACACTAACTGCCCTTTCCCCATCCACACCTGTTAGCTATAAATTAGAAGCACTTGGTTAGAAGAAGCTCATTTAGTAGGAATGTGACAGCTCCCCAGATGCTCGAAATACCCTGATCGATGCCCATGTGCAGGAGGAGCACGGCCCTGAAGAAAACGCGCTACGCGTCCGCGATGAAACGTCAACAAACGCGATCAAAGCGAAAGCGAATCTGGCGCGTTAGGCCACACTACCATCAAGCATCCAGGAAAAACGAAAACACTTCCTCCACGGCACACCACTCTCTACACACTCACCACCGGGGCAAGGGGACTCATCAGTGGGACACTCACAGCAAAGACCACCTCTCCAGAAGCGCCCTATCTGACATCTGTTAGCACTCACACGCATATTTCGTCAATAACTTAACCTTGTCTTTCACTTGAATATCCCACTTGAAAACCTCAAAAGTTCAAATTCAACAACCTATCTATATTCTACGACACACATACACAAATACCCAACACAATGAGAGCTTACCATATGCCTTCGCTTCCCGTCATGCCAGTGGAGAACCATGGATCTAATGGTATCGCAGACGTGCAAATGATGAAACGTATGTTTACCTATCGCCCTACTACTATCGCCACTAAGCTACTAACAACTTATAACAGTCAAAATCTTATATGCTCTTGATGACAACACAAACTTTCTCGCGAGATCTAACACTCTATACCAAGTGAAAACTGCTAGAATTCCAATTCCAGGTCAATCAAACATCATGACGTTAGGTGTTGTTCCAATTAAAGATGCGATACTACCAGTGATGCAATCAAGCCCCGAGTTGTTCTCTGACCCAGTGTTAGACTATTCTATCTATGTGAAGGATATCACCGAAGAGGATGAACCATTTGTTGGTCAAGGATTGGTTTCAAATTTATTCAACAGTGGGCCATTGGACGATGAAATTTTGGTACCAGGACGCGTTTGTTCTACATTTGCTGGTCTTTTGAGTAATAACAACTCTGTTGAAACATTGGAGATACGACTACGTCTGGCAAGAGTCGTGAGACAACACCGCACTGTTCCAAATCCACCACAACAAGATCAACAAACTTCTCAACTCGCGTCAAGGCAACCTTCCATAAACTACCAACAAGAGAATAGATTACAGAACTCTTTCCAAGCTCAGCCTGCTGCTCCACATTCACATCATCACCACCACCACCAACAACAACAACAACAACAACGTCAATCACAACCAGAGAGACAGAGACCAGAGAAGCGCTCACATAATGAGATTGACACTGAAGATGAAACAGATGATTTTGAGTTCGCACAACCAAAACCAATTCAAATGAAAAAGAACCAACGTTACGTCAACACAGCACCGGCACCAAAGGCTGCCAGAACGCAATCTCTACCAAGTTTCGAAGGTCAAATTGGACAACCACCAATCGCAAGATTCCCACCACAATCCATTGCTCGTCGTATCTATCTCGCTGATAAGAATAATCTGAGACAAAACTCTTTCGAGACTACTGTTGCACCAGCTGAGGCATTGGAAGATGTTTCAAAGAGATTTGCTCCTGACTTCATCACAAAAGCTCCTGCTTACAAAAAGAAAGACGGCACAGACTCCGCTAAAAAAGACATCAAGAGAAAGAACAGTACCGGTAAGATTGTGAAGGTCACAGAGAAGAAACCAGTTCAGAAGGGTAAGGTTCAAGGAGCTCAACGTCAATCACCACCAACTATCGAAGAGGAAGCTTCGAAGCCACCAAGCTGCTACCATTGTAAGACGCTGGAGTCTAAAACCTGGAGATGGAGTGGACATGATGATGAGGACAAGAGAGGATTGATGTGTCACCAATGTTACCAATACTTGCAGATGAATGGAATTCTAAGACCACAGAAGCTGATAAGAAGACAGATCCAAAACAGACAGAAGAAAAATGCAATGATGAGTTCATCTCCTTCAAGTTCAGGCAATGACACAATTCAGACTACAACACCAGTGATGAATGATAAGCCAGCAACCACCCGTGATCTTCCATCTCAGTTCTATAATAACTCCTCTGATGCTCTGAATGATCTCGATGAGATGGTTAGTGAATTGGATTTCCATTTTGGTCCAATGACTGATATCGATCCATTACCACAACAATTTGGAGATGATAAAGAGAACGTCCCACCACCTCAACAGAAGTCAAGACCAGTATCGGTAAGGCGTGCTTCAAGACAGACATCTTTCGAGAATCTGTTAGCCAAATCATTTAGCGGCGTTCCTCCAACGGGGTCACAATCTCCAACAGAGTGGATGTCGAACCTTTTCACTCAAAACAATGATACAGAACCAACCCCAAAGGATCCAGAGAACATTACTCCTCGAGATTTCGATAACACACCAAGAGATATCACAACGTGTAACACACTACCATGCAATGAAGATTCTCCAGAGAATGAGCAACTGGGTCAGAATAAGTCCATTCCAAGTCATCAACCACAGCAACCAGCTAATAAGGTGAAAGTTGCTATCATGCCATCATCACCATTGATCACGATGCAAGAGGAAGATGAAGATCGTTTCCAAAAACTTCAACAACAGCAGGGAAACTCTTCTCCAACAAGTTTGATGAATTCTGATTGGGGTGTTGTTCCAAGTGAAACTACAAAGTTGAGCTCACAAGGAGATGCTCTTCCACCAAAGGCACACTTCACTCATAATCCAAACTTGGGAGCTAACGAATTCAATACCCAGCATTGATTATATTTAAAAACAACTGATCGAATGTGCCAATTGTACTAATAAGACAAGCATATATATTAATTTAATGATTTAACAAGATATTCTCAGATGTAGATTTTTATCTCTCTAGATAGATACTCGAGAGATCATTACAACCACAAGGTCATTATGGGATTAATTATTATTCTGTCGTAGTTAGCTTCTCCAAATTCCGATACCAAGTCGGAACTTCATCGGAAACTGTCGGAAAATCTTTCGGGTTTATCGATTGTGAAAGGGGGCGGCAAGCACCACATTGGCAAGTTTCAACCAATACTGATAGTTATAAACAAGCAGGTTCCCCACTGCACGGTACATGCTCAAACCTTTGAACCTAGTTGATACACGCAGACAAGCCCCAATGGATTCCAACAGACTTTTCAGATTTCAAGGGCTTAAATTGCCAAACTCCACCGCACTTAGATCCATAGGTGTATACGTCGCTGGTGGGCTATATGCCATTGGATGTTGGGCATTCGTCGACGCTGTTATATATTCCAAGACAGTGAATGCTTCCGATGTTCATGTTTCATTCGTGGACTGGGTGCCAATCATCTGCTCAACGCTGGGTATGCTCATTGTGAATTCTATCGAGAAGAACAGACTACTTAATGATGCTTTAGGCAACGGTGGTGGCTACGGAGGCACTGATTCAACTACATGGGCCGCTAGAGTTATATTATTCCTCGGTTTTTCCTTATTAGCTGGTGGATTTGCTGGCTCTATTGTGGTTCTTATCTTGAAATTCCTGATGAAACATTACTCTTTCCCAACTCTTGGAATGGGAGTTTCAAATGTTGTTGCTAATGGTTGTATCATGTTAAGTTGTTTCGTCCTATGGGTTGCTCAAAACATTGAGGATGAATACTCTTATTCATTAGCTTTATAAGCAGCACTACGCGTTTGGCCACTCATTTCCTGGTGCCTGGGCCAATGCCATATATACCAATTTCAATAATCATACAACACTACTTCCATCACTACTAAGAACTCCATTCTTGAACACTTGTAGGCATCGAAACTTTCCTTGTCATGGATTAAAAAAAATAAAAGAATAGAAAGTCAACCCGCCACCCTTTTCTTCCTTATCATATTAATAAGCTATCGATTCTATATAGGCTTGGCGAAGATCACCACGTTCGTAACTTCATTCAATTATCAAATATTATACTTCCCCAGTCCAGGTGTGAGAACAGTAAAAAATTATGATAGTGGGCCAACAGGTCACACCTGCGTGCCTTCTGACTTGACATTGTAAGCTTGACCAGCAATCTGAGCACGTAATTCGCCAATAACATCCAGTTCAAAGCTGCTGAAATTGAAAAGTTTTGGTAAAGCAATTGGCTCTGTGGAGCCTCTTGGAACGAATTGATTATCAGCTCTCAAGTCATCGAAGAATGGATGTGCCATGATTCTTCTTGGTGAGAGTCTCTTCTCTGGTTCATAGACAAGAACATTCATTAAAAGATTCACACCGTCATCACCGGCATGTCCAAGTATCTTCTGAAATCTTGTAGAAGGACGACCACTGAAGAGAGGTTTTGAGAACAGTGGACCATCGTATTTTGGATTGGAATTGAAGAGGAATCTCTTATCTGGTGGACCCAAAAGCTTTGAGATTTCTCTCAATTGTAAAAGGGATTCATCACCTTGGAACACAGCATTACCAATCAACATTTCGGCGATACAACAGCCGAGTCCCCAAATATCAACTTGAGTAGAGTAGTATTGACATCCAACAATCAATTCAGGCGCTCTGTAATAACGAGAGCAGATGTATGAAACAGAAGGTTGTCTTGGTTCCAATCTCTTTGCCGAACCAAAATCACAAATCTTCAAGACACCTCTGGATGGGTCAACAAGAACATTCGACGGTTTGATATCTCTATGACAAATTCCAAGAGCATGGAGGTATAACATTCCTCTGGCCAATTGATATGTGTAAAGTTTGACATGTTTGAGCGGTAACTGCAATTTGCTCTGATAGTATTGGCGGATTTCCAATTGAAGTGTACCAGGAAGACATTCCATTGCAAGATGTTGGTATACTTGATTATCCTCTGAACTTCTGTGAGTGAAGTAATACTCCAACGATATGATGTTTGGATGATTGGTCAATCTTAAAATTTCCAATTCTCTGCTTTTATATTCGGTCTGTGCTGGGACTTTCTTGATGGCGTAAGGACCAATCCAGTGGTCACCATCTAAGAGTTTCGCCTGTGTAACGACACCAAAAGCGCCCTTTCCAATTTTTCTGTATTGTTTGACGACCATCTGTTTCATTACTTCAGTCTTTACTGAGATAACATCATCAGCGACATATTCCACTGAATTCACTAGATTATCGAAAGTTAGTATTTGAACTAGTCACTCTAGTAGAGAAAGGGATGTGGTACTCACTAGCTGTGCTTGATGCCATTGTTTAATCCGTAGTTGGTAACGTTTGATAACTTGATGTTGTGCGTTATGCGTTTTGCCTCCGGTGGTAATTCTATACGACGGAGATGGGCGGGCTATGGTGGTGAGACAAACGAGGCAATATCTGACTTGATGAGTACTCTAGACACCTTAATGTATTTGATTTAGAGCTCAGAATGTGTTCGGAGTGTTGTTGGTGATGATCGAGACTGGGATCTGATATGTGTGGAATCAACAGGTTGTACCCTTTATACGCGAAACACGTCAACAGTAACAATAGATGCAATCTCGTGGGAAATCTGAGGCCTTCAGCGGGGCGGTTGAGGAATTGAGTATATCAGTGGGAAGATCTGACCAGTAGCAGTTGGCACCGATGTGGATCGAAGTGGTATGAGGTGGTGGTGATTGGCTTTTTCCGTGAAGGGTATGTTGTGTGCTGGCGGTTGTTGCTGTGTGGTTTACTCTTTCTCAAATTAATTTTAGCGCAGCGGGCCCAGCCAGGCAAATGGCCCACAAAGTTACAATCCCACCCACCTTATCCTGGTTCACTATCGCAGGCTACAGGAGACACAGACATTCGCACATGGGGAGATAAGGACTTCACTTGATACATACCAAAATTCGTTTCTTTGAACACAAGACTAATTGCTAGACATTATCTTCGATTTCTGATGGCCAATTAGGTGAGCTGATCTAAAATCTCCCAAAGTTAGCCTAGCCTACCACTTAAACAAAACACATATAGGCCCCAAGCTCACAAAAATCTCTCAAAACACTCAGTTAAATATGAGAAACATCTAAAATATTTTCAACTCAGGTATATAAAGCAATGAATGGACATGCTGACTCTAGCGCCGTATTTGCATATTTCCTTAGCGGTGTCCATAGGGCCTGTCCAGCCAGCCTGCCTTCCGCGAATTTTCCAAAGATCAACACTTTCGAAAGATGATCTCAGAGAGCAGTATTGAAATCGAACACACCAGCTTATCGTCACACACAGACACATACACAACATATCAGCTATGTTCACAAAGCTCTTCAACCCAAGAGTGATAACACCACTCATCAGAAACTCTATAGTGTGCAAAAAGCGTATGTTCTTCACTTCAGTATTATGAACTCATGCTGATGAACAAATACTAACAACCGTCTGTCTCTATAGAATTCTCCACATACAAACCACTCTCCCAGACATTCTCAAGTGCATCTAGACAAATTGGAGAACAGAAATTAGCCAATGTCTATTCACCAAGCTCCACAGCCAAGACATCCATCATAGTCCACAAATACATCTTGTATTGTAATTTCACAAAGAACAATACCCATTTCACATTGAGTGCCGTGACAGAAGACCCCCAATTCGACCAAAAGAACCCAGACTTGTCATTTAACGATAAAGTTCTCTATTACTACAGATTACCACAGAAGGTCAAAGTTGCCATCTCTTCAGGACAATTAGGATTCCGTAAATCAGCTCGTGGTGAATATGAAGCCGGTTTCCAAACCGCTGCAAAGATGTTCAGCATAATGGAGGAGAGAGGATTCCTCGACAAGAACTTGGAGGTTGTTGTGAAGAACTTCGGTAAGGGTAGAGGTGCTTTTGAAGATGCATTGAAGGGTAAGGAAGGTGATAAAGTTAGAGGTAACATTGTCAGATTGAGTGATAACACCAAATTGAAGTTTGGTGGTACAAGATCACCAAAGGTTCGTCGTTTATGATGTTACTATATCCTATACACTATATATATCACTTCTGGAGTGTGGACTTGTTATGATGCCCCCGCTTGTAAATATTAAATGACTTGTTATCTTCAGATCTCCATGTACAGGGTAGCCATGTATAATTTATCCTGGGCGAAGCCCTGAGTCCTATCACGTGAGATCGTAACAAATATCTGAAGCCCTAATGCCAATAATGTGCGGGTGTTCTGGAATCTCTACTGCGCTCGCGAAAGTGCAGCCAGTGCGCAGCCTGGGAAGGCCGCCCAGGGGCCGTGTGCGCACTAGGCTAGGCCCGTTTACTATGGGAAAGGGCATCTGACTAAGCTGCGGGACTGCGAAAAATTTTGACGCTGGCGGGACAAGCAAATTCAAAAACGAAATTTAGAGACTCTTCAACGTAGTAAACAGAGAGGTAGCTATTTCGAAAGACCACAACAGATATCAATAATGGCTGCATCAAGTGAGTAGATGAATATAACGGACGAATGAAGGACTCAGTGATGACTGTTCAATAGAGATATTTAAAGAGATCTTTCAGAAGAGGGCATATATGAATACACCTCGAAGAAATGAAGAAATTATTGATCATTGAAGGAGGACTACAAGATCATCAAGCTACTATAATATCAAAGGAGTACACATATAGACTCACCAATGAGTATCAGCACTCAAAGCACAGAGAAATTGGTCAAATGAGGACACTTCGAAGTATATGAATCGTTATTGAAGATTTACATCCAAGGCATCGAAGAGACACCACAGGTACTGTTCTCTCAACTATCGGCACTACATCCATATCAAATCACAATGATGCACATCACATCATGATCAATCGAAGGGCCTCTATCCATGTCATCACAGAACACCTGAATGCGATTCAATTCATCTCAGTAAGAAGTTGAAATACTAACTATATTTTCTTTAGCTAAAGCTACCTCTGCTAAGAAGGCTGTTGTCAAGGGTTCCAACGGTTCCAAGGCTCTTAAGACCCGTGTCAACACCACTTTCCGTCTTCCAAAGACCTTAAAGCTTGCCCGTGCTCCAAAGTACGCCCGTAAGTCTGTTCCACATTACCAAAGATTGGACAACTACAAGATCATTGTTGCCCCAATCTCTTCCGAGACCGCCATGAAGAAGGTTGAGGATGGTAACACTCTTGTCTTCCAAGTTGACCTTAAGGCCAACAAGCACCAAATCAAGCAAGCTGTTAAGGAGCTTTACGAGGTTGAGGTTCTTGCTGTTAACACCTTGATCAGACCAAACGGTACCAAGAAGGCTTACGTTAGATTGACCGCTGATTACGATGCTTTAGATATCGCTAACAAGATTGGTTACATTTGATTGTGATGGGTTTGTTTATTAATATCTGTATAAAAAGTATATGTCTAATCGATAACGAATCATTTGTAGCTCTCCTTAGCCAAATATACCAAGGTTTCGTTTTTGAAGTAAGTCGAGAGTTTGACTAGTTTGATACAAGTTAACTTAATTGTAGGGTTTTCCGTATTTAAGAAAGGAATATGTAAAGGCCCCAAAGTCCAGATTACAAGTTTGATTTGTTTACTGTATGAAATTTTTATGGCAATTTCCTACGAGTTGACTTCTTGAAAGATTAACAAACATAACAAACATAATAAATATTAAAAGCAAAAATATAAATCATAACGATCACTTTGGAGCAATCACTGGAACTAAATAATTATCACCTGATCATCCAAACTTAACCCTTGATAAAGGAGACACCTTTATTTATATTACCTTTCAATTGGTCAATTGCAACATCTAACAGTTCCTTCTCATGGGAGTCTATCTTGTTCAAAATATCAACATCGACACTTGAAATACCATCTTTACCCAATGTGACTGGCAATGAGACGTAATCAACGCCGAGAAGCTCCTTGGCCTCTTTAGCGCCCTTGATGGATTCATCCAAATAGATGAAACTTGAGCCGTACTTGGAATCTTCAGCATCATCATCATTTGAAAGCTTCTTCAATAACTTCTCAGCCAATTTGAAACCGGAGTAAGCCATTGACAATGTCGCTGATCCAGCACCTTTCTTGGCTTGGACAACTTCATCACCACCATATTGGACTCTGTGGATCAATGCATCTCTTTGTTCTTCGTTCAATGATTTGTAGAAGTCTGGGGATCCCAAACTGAAGACTGGAACGATAGTCTCACCACTGTGACCACCAATGACTGGGATATCTAGCTTCTTGGAGTTCAACTCACCATTTGACAATTGGGAGATGAAAGTGTTTGCTCTAACGAGGTCCAATGTCGTTACACCAAACAAGTGACTAGCTTTGAAAACACCATTCTTCTTCAAGATCTCAGCAAAGATTGGGACAGTTGAGTTAACAGGGTTAGAGATCACCAAGATGAAAGCATCCGGGGCGTAAGTAGCAACCGCTTGGGCCAAATCTTTAACGATGTTGGCGTTGATAGCAAACAAATCATCACGGGTCATTCCTGGTTTTCTTGGGACACCGGCCGGTATGATAACAATCTTAGCATCCGTCAAAGCGGTTTGCAAACCATCAGCTTCTGGCAAGTGAGAAGTAACATTGGCCTCAGTGTCGATATGACTCAAATCAGTTCCAATACCAGGGGCGTTGACGACATCAAAGAGGGCTAAGTGGGAAACGTATGGGGAGAGCTTGAGTAAGAGAGATAAAGGTTGGCCGATTCCACCGGCAGCGCCACAGACAGTTACTTTCATTGTTTCTTTTTCCGATTGTGAGGGTGGCTGTTTCTTGTTGTTGGTTGTTGAGGTTAAGAGGGGGTTGAGGGGCGAAGTTGTGTTAGAAAATTAGAGCAAAGCCTTTTATAGAATGGTAAAAATTTTGTTGTTGAGAGAGTTAAATCTTCACGAGCGGTGTAGGCCTAAGTGGCCCTTGGCTGCATGACCACGGGGCGAGAAAACTGACAATTTATGTGACACTTTCTTCCTTCGCGAGCGATATCGCTGTCCGCCCGCGGCCATGCCCCACCCCTATCAGTGATCAAAATTTGGTGGGGGCACAAGATTAATATCCGGGGGTAAATAGTCACGTGGGAAGCCGAGGGTAAAAAGTCGAAAGCTTCTTGACTGTTTCAGAATCTGCGATGTGCGTGGCGCGCCTCCTATTTGCAGTGACACATGCTTGCCGAGGTGCGACAGCCGAAGGCTCAGAAATTCACGATCCAGTCCCCAGAGTGGCATTTTCGGCCTCGGCCCTTGATGAAGCCTGGAACCTGAATGGATGTGGACAGCCCCTACGGCTACAGCCACTGTGAAGGTGTACCTTCAATCAAGCCTTGAAGCTTGACCCTGAATCTATATTTTCTCATGTAAGGTCATAGAGCTTTGCCCCTTGTACCTCAAGGACCTCTGATGAAATCGACCACTGAGAAGTGGGGATATCGGCGAATTCATATTTTTTTACCATCAAGATTTGCAGAGAGTCCACGCCAAATATTGATGTCTGAAAGGAGACCTAGATATGAGATCGGTCGGAGTTTGTCTCCAGCATTCAGATAAATTAAATTTCAAGCTGATACCCTGTAGGTGATGTTCTAAGTTCTAACTTGTACGTAGATAATGAGTGCTTAGCTTGATCTTATCTCTTTCATAAACTGAACATCATATTGCAGAGGGGAAAGATTTACCATAATATTGTTGGATGAAACATGGTTCCATTATCAGCCGACTGCGGAAATTTTACAGACCTGAATCTCATATGGTTATGTCGATCTTCACCCATGTCAGAGAGATATGGTAAGACTATCATGTACAACGCATATACGAATTGATTCCTCCTCCGGCAATTGACGGGAATTCAATGTTGCTAGGATGTATCGTGTGTACAGGTAAGCGTGTGCAGCTTGCACCGTGGCGAATGCTTGTAAAAATGTAACTTCTTTTTTTAATTTTTTTGTTAAGCGCTTCTGTCATCATGGTGGAAATATGCAAAACGTGTTAGATTCTAGATTGATTGACTAATTCTCGTTCCTGTTTGCTCTCAAGGCTGCTTCATTGTCTGGAATTTTACTGAGATATAGCAATAAACCTTCTTGTCTAGACATGCAAAATTTTAAAACTTTCTGGCTTCAAGAGAGCAAGAGCACCACCATTTGTCCAGTGACCTCCATAGTTTTGAATTTGAGGGTTCACAGTTACATTCGCCCATTGCGAGTGCATATACAAGTTGAAACTTTGTAGGGTTGGCCCATCGAATGGTCCCAGATGCGAGATGTGGGACGGTCTGAGCGGCCCAGAGCGCCTGTGTGTGCCCACTTCCACGATCCGCCTGCCTTCTAGCGCGTATTCCAACCGCTCACCGCTCAGAGAGGCAGTATCCCGCATAGAATCCCTAGTGATGTGAACGTGTGACTGTGGTGACGAAAGCGCGAGTCGAAGTTCCGAACGGGGCTAACGTACCTGTGCCTGTGCCTGTTCAATTGTCTCACTCCGCTTCCACACAAAATTTGATAAAATCTAGCTCATGGGGTGTGCACTGTGAATTTGGCCGGGCCATTTTTGGCCTGTCCCCTTATTTTTGATTTTCAACTTCCCCTGTTTTATAAAAGAACGGAATGGTCCAACATTGTATTTACTATTCCACCAACTAGCGTTCGCACCCCACACCCACCGGATAACCCAGCATACCTCATACCCAACGAGACACATATATACACGTCACGATATCTCACAACATCCAACACTCAAATTCCAGCTCATCCCCCTTTCCCTCGTTCTCGAGTTTTTCCCTCCTTGTGATTGTTTTCTGGCTCCATAACGGACAACATCATACCCCCTTTTTTCCATCCAGTTAGGCTTGGACGACAACACAACACACACTACATCACGATACCCACACATACACATAATGGATTCGAATCCTAAAGTTCCAAGAAAGAAACCAAAAGGGAGAACCTTCCAATGTACGGGATACCCGGAATGTACCATGACCTTCACGAGATCTGAACATCTCGCCAGACATATAAGAAAACATACTGGTGAGAGACCATTTGAATGTCTACTTTGTGCGAGAAAGTTCTCACGGCTTGATAATTTGAGACAGCATAAACAAACGGTGCATCTTCATGAACACTCATCAGGGAATGACTATCAGAAACCATTGCCGCCATTGCCCGCCGGTTCGCCAACCGGTGAAAATTTTGATCACAGTGGACAAAATAGTCAACGTCACAGTCAACACCTATCAGATGAAGGCCAAATCATTCAACTGGGTGGAGAAGATCTTCAAGCTGCACAGACATTAATGAGACCAACACAATTCAGACCGAAGAATCGTCCAAGACCGCTGAATCTTCCAACCGGAGACAATGTCTATAACGATGCTCCACCGTACACTGTTCCAACCCCAAGATCTGCAAACTCACAATATTTCTCCAACTCTCCAACTTCACAATCAACAACAATCTTACCGGGTGTTCAATTCCTCACTAATAGCTATGATACGAATCAAAACAACCAAAACAACAATAATACCAATCATTCGATCTATAGCAATAATAACAACACACCAACATCATCACAGTTTGAATTGAGAACCCCAACATCATTACAATTTTCATCATTCGACTCATCAAATCACTCTAATAATAACGCACAGTTGAACCAACCCCAACAACGAAAATCATGGCTAGATAACGTTTTGAACAACTTTGATGAAAGTTCGCCACCGTCAAGTTTCAATTCCAGTTTGAACTCATACTCATTCAAGAGAAATTCACAGAGTTCGATCGATAGGAAATTAAAAATTGAAAGCTTGTTGAACAGTGGTGGTCAGGTGAGTGGTGAAAGGGTCAAACTTCCGAGTGTTGAAAGCTTTGGGATTGATTTCAACAAGAACTGACTTTAATGATTGTTTTTAGTATTTTTACTTTCTTGTTTTACATTAGATATACTTTTTTGTTCTGTTTTACTCTAGCCGTTTGACTTTCCTTTGTTTCATCTTTGGTTTTTAATGCATGTGTTTTCACTTTGTGACTCCTGTAGCAATGCTCGGTGCGATCTCGTGGGATTGCCGTATCGGGCAGTCGAGAAATGGGCGAGTGGGGGCGGTGTTTCTTTTGCTTTTGTTTGTTTCTTTTTGGTGGTTGCCAGCACAACGAGTTACGGTTTTGTAGGAGAATAAGTGTCCAGTTCTCACAGAGAGAATAGTCTCATTGTTAAAGTGTACTGGGTGTTGAAAGTTATCAAGAGAAACAACAAAAACAAGCGACATTATCCCCTATCGGTGACAAGAGAAAGACAGAGAAACAAGTGGAGAGAGAATCACCTGAGCGTTACAACAACGAGATACAACACAACACAAGATACAACATATTACAACGATGAATCAGCAATCGAATGGTCTGCAACAAGGGTATGATTATTATCCCCAGCAACAACAACAGTTCCAGCAAAACGGGTTCATGTTCAACAACTCCCCTTTGAATAACAACAATCAGTTGAACCAACAAAGTGGCACTGCCGCCAACGGCTCCACTGGTCAAAATGGTAATGGGTATAACAACTTAAACCTTTCAACGAGATCAACGGCCCAGTCATTCCCAACTCCAAGATCCCAGTTGAACTCCCCATCGTTGAACTTCACTTCATTATATACTAATCGTTCAAGACTGGCTGTGTCTAAAGGTTTTGAAATCGAAGACGATTTAGAATTTTGCCCTGATATCACCCCATCTTCGACACCAACTTCTGCTTCCTCTACTTTGAACTCAAGTGGATCCCAAGGTTATACTCATCATAAGTTCAACCCATACACCAGTTCAAGTTTCAGTCCAAAAGTGAGTCCAATCAGTTCCACTATAGAGACCAACAGTCCAAAGTTGAGTCCAAAGAGAGAGAAGTTTGGGGAACAGGTTTCCTCGGCTGATCAATCTTTCATCAGTCCAAAGACTGGTATTTCAAGAGCTAAGAAGGTGTTTGAGATTGTTAACCCTGCCACTGGTGTCAGAATTGGATCTCCAAACCCTTATAAGTAATGTTTACGAGTTTAAGTTATCACCTCAAATTTGATTTATTTTTTTAACGGATGAATAGGAGGAGAAGAAGGAAAATGAGGTGATTAGAGTAGAGTGTGTGTTTTAATGATATGCTGTATTTATGACGATATCAACTTGTAGTATTCATCATGCCCTTGACCTGGCGGAGAACTTGTATCCCGAGAGCAGAAAAATGGAAAAACAAAATACACTTTAACAACAAACGAAATCAAACAGCCACGAACACACCAACTGGGCGGCTAGTCAATTCAATAACGAAACCACCAAGATGGATGTTAGATCGCTTATTGATAAACCAGAGCAAGAGACTCCAAAGCCGGAATTGAAACCGCGCTTCTCATCAATCAATGACATCGTCAATGCCGACCAGCCATCATCACCGATGAACTCACCAGTCGTGCAAACCATCAAGGCACGTTCCAGTATATCGAGTTTAACCAATGATAAAGATGTGGATGTCAACGGTACTGAGACTCCAAGTATGGCCAGAAGATTGAGTTATGATATGAGTCAGGTGAACTCGCCAGTGCTGCCAAAACATACCATCTCGAGGGCACCAAGTTTACAAAACATAATGAATTCCAACCACGATCAATCTGGGAGTGATTCTGCAATCAGGAGCGAATCAATGGCTAAGAGTGATTCTATAGATGAGGCTCTTGAAGATGAATCAATTGAGACTAAGGTTGGGGAACCTTTGAATGATACCAAGGCTAAAGTGACCGAAGATGTTAAACCTGAAGTGAAACAGGAAATTCACAAGGAGGTAACAAAGACACAGAAGCCAGAACCATCTAATGGAACCGAAGTGACACAGAAAAGATCCATAAAGGATGATATCAATCTTTTGAATGAGCTCGAGAAGTCTCAAAATCAACAATCAATACAGGCCAGCAACGGTAAACCTCGTCGTTATACCAAACCACCAATATGGGCCACTAAATGGGTATCCAAGTCCAAGAGAACACAACATACAATCACAGCCACAAATGGTGACATATCAACAATTGAAACACTCACAAATATCCGTCCATATAACGAAATCACAAGATTAATATCAAATTGGATCTATGCCGCTATCCATACCGTTGCAAAAGAACAGAGACAATTCTTGGAGTTAGAAGTGAAATTTGGTCATATTTGGCAAAAGCAAACTGATAAGAGAATCAACTTACCAATCACAAATGAATCCATTGTGGAGCAAAGTTTCATTATGGATTGCTCTTATAAATCAGGTATGACCAGGGAATATTTCGACAAGTCGAAAAAATTCATCACAGGTTTGACAAAGTTGCATAAGGATAAATACAAAACTTTGAAAACGAACCAGATTGATGAAATTTATAGAGAGACTACTGGAAACCAGATTAAATTTTACAGAATAACGAAAGATAAGTCCACGGGGAGAATCGTTTCTAACATTGAAAAATTGAAACTCTCACATTTACACATCCATTCACCAAGTTTGGCATTCGATTATAGATTAACGATGAGTCTCGAACTGCCAAGTAATTTGAATCCAGAGAGATTTGAAAATCATACCCCAGAAAATGTCAGACATAAGAATCGTTCTTCTTTCATCCATGATGCCAGTGCAACAAGAATCGATATGACAGAGGTCCAACAGAAGACGAAGGGTAAAGTGCAGGATTTGATTGAGTCATTGGAGATGGAGTTGGAAATTGATATGTCTAAGTTGTTGATGGCTTTCAATAATTTGGAAAGTGATAACCAAAGTTTCGAAATCTTGGGAGAGACCTTGATGGACAATGCTAGAATTATCAACAGACAGTTGAGTAAAGAGGGCCGTTAAGCTTGATAACGTATATATTTCTTGATGTTTAAGTTGTATTATAAAGAACGATATGAATCATTAGTAGCTTTCGAATCAATTATTGGTACATTTAGAATGAGTCTAAGTGGCCATAGAATAGTAAGTCATTAGGAGAGCAAAGGATAGATTCGAGACTAAGTGTAACATATGTGTGTATTTAAAGTTGTCTATAGCAAATGTTCACATATCCAAACACTTGTGATCAGAGATTTATTTATCCTTGTAAACCCCCAATATGTAGGCCAATCTTGTAACGACCAAATCAATAGCCATCGTGATACTATCTCTAGCCAAGTCCACTTTTGAACCATCAACTTCGTGCCATGAGATTGGAATCTCCTTGATAACAATCTTTTTGTTAATGGCGATAATCAAAATCTCAACGTCAAAGATCCAGCCTTCGGTATGCATATATGGGAAAATCTCTTTGACTGCTTTTCTGTTGAACAATTTGAAACCACATTGAGTGTCCTTGATGGTCTTGATACCAAATATGTAAACAAGGAAATGTAAACTGTACATCAAGAAGTTTCTGATGAATGATCTCTTCACAACGGAGTCATCTTGAACCATGTGAGCTCTTGATCCAATGGCAACTGCTGGTTCGTTACCATATGATTCGATACTCTTGATCAATTTAGAAACGTCATCAAATTTCGAAGCACCATCGGCATCGGCAAATATGGAGTATTTTCCCCTTGTGTATTGGATTCCGTGTGTAACAGCACCTCCTTTACCTCTGTTCTTGATCAATTTGATTATTCTGAGTTGACCTGGCGCTAGTTTGAAATGTGAGAATGCCAAATCCAAAGCATATGAAGCGGTTCCGTCGCTTGAGCCATCATCTGTGAGAACAATTTCCCATCTTTTTGGATATGTCTTTTGTAAGAACGCGATACTCTCCTCGAGCATTATCTTCAATCTCTTTGTTTCATTGTAACACGGAATGACGACACTCAATTCGATATCCTCCACCGGTTCGAGCTCAAATGGTCTTGGTAATGATTTTGGTTCAGGATCAATGGAACTTTTGGTTGATGTTGTGAGATAGGTTAATTCTGAGTCAAATGGTGATCTTGGGCTGTGCGATAATAATAGAATTGTCAAATAGATCTAGAATGGGCGCTTGGTTAGTTTTGCTGTTGGTGATTGAGGGAATGAATGATCACGTACAAGTATGAGTGCAACTATTGGTACTAATACCAATAAAAGGGTAGTCTCCACCATGTTCAGACAATACCGCCTTCGTGATGGTGATAATTTTAAACGAAGTGAGAGGAACAGAGTGTTAAAAAAGCAGGAACGTCGATGAGTTTTTGTTTACTTTTCGAGCGCGCCGGGAACGTGACCGCGCACGTGCTTTTCCATTTCTACTGCCTATAAAATATATCAGAGAACTATGCTATCAATTTTTCCATATAATATCCAATAGTATGCTATTTTATGAGTAATGTTATACTCTTTCAATCTGTTCATCAACAACATCTATCAAACGGGTGCTTCTGTCATCACTGAACCAAGCTGGTAAGTATTCATCAATAACGATGGCTCCGTTGAACACCAACGTACCGAATCCCAAGATGATGAAACCAATCAGCTGCTTCAAGACAAATGTTTCCCAGCCGATAATCATTGATACAATCCATACCATACATGGTCTTAGTGTGTCGATTGTTGATCTCGAAGTTGCGCTCACGAGATGTGTCAATGAAACACCACAAAGGTTGAAGACGCAGATGGAAATCATGATGATCACCGACGAATAGAGGATCTGACTGTTATTGAACTCCTTGACTGAGTTTGGTAGGTCAAATGGTCCTTTTTTTCCGTGGCCAAATGTGATGTATCCCAGAACTAATCCAACAATCGTCAACACCGAACCATAGAACCCTTCATAAGCCACAAGTTTCAAAGGTTCGATCGAATATTTCCCTAATATATACTCCTCAACGACAAATTGTGTAGCAGTTAGCACCTGTGCCAGTAGAATACAAGTGATACCAAAGATCAGCTGAGAATTGGACTCCTCAAGCTCATCGTTATGACCGCTCCCACTCATGCCAACGATCGTGACACCGATAATAACAGTCAAAAGGGAGAGTTTCTCAATCTTGTTGATTGTTCTCTTGAGGAAAATGACACTAAACATCGCAACGAAGAGGATCAGAGCACCACGGGTCATTTGATATATGGACACTGGTGTGTAGATCAATCCAACATTCATCAACGTCGTACCGATCATATCACATAACGAAGGAATGGCCAATAGGATCGAGTTCGATCTTGAGATGAGTGTTTTTGAGTCATTCAGCGGTTCATATCTGGTTCCCTTGTTCTGTCTTTTGTTGTAGAGCACGATGAACATCGCTAGGAACTCGCCCAGGAACATCTGTAATGACTGCAAGACCGGTTGTTCAAACTTCTTTGTTGGGGAGACATATTGATTGTCCTGGTGTTTGGTGAAGATGGTATTGCACGATCCGAAGATCACAAGACTTGCCGCGATAGCAAAGATTCCGAGTTTCATTCTGTCTTGAGACTTTGTCTTGGTTCTTTGGTGATGGTGATATTGCTCGACTAGCAAGGATGGGAAAGAGTGGAGGTGTGAATAAGTTTGAGATTTTGGGGCCGCTACGAAAGTCCGACGCTGCCCAAGTCCAAGACGGGCCCACAGGTGGCCAGCCTCGGTTCTAACGGAGAAGCACACGTTTTGTAGAGGAAGATCATTCATGAATCACTATCAAATAAATGTCATAAAATAATCCCTCTGATATAGATTTCCCAAGTTTGATAAGTACATTAATATATAAATTTAGTCCAGTGGTTCTTGCCGAAAGTGTAGAATTTGTGGGAAATCTTGCAATAATTTCTTATCGTCTTGCCATCTGATCAATACATCATAAAAACATTTCAACAAACCTCTTCTTCCCTGAAAGTTTCGACGCACAGCCTTCAGAGGGACAGGTCAATGGAGCATAGACAAACGGATTGTTGATATCAATATCGGTCTTCTTGAACTTATTTCTCTTATCCTTCCTCAAATCTTTCAACTTATCCTTCACAGTTGATATATTCTTCACACATCTTCCGCAGAATATATGACCACATCCTTGTGCGATAAACACTCTCTTTGACAAGTCTCTGTCGGCCTCTGTGATCATATCCAATGCAGTGTATGGTGCTCGGACCTCTGTCTCTTCCCGTATGGCGGGGAATGGTCTCTTTGGATAGTTTCCTTTGAAATCTGATGGGATTCCGGCTCCAAGTGTGACGCAGCATAGTTCACAGACATAGTCCTGTTCAGGTTCGATCTTGGATGTATATGGATCCTTCAATCCTTTGATCTTTTCAGTGTTCATCACTTGGATTAAATCTGTCCCATGGAGGTTATTCTTCCGTTTCTTATCAAACTCTTCCTCTTCTCTTCTGTTGATCATATCCATAATATTCTGTGATACAGCATCATCTTCTTCATCATGAAACCCTCTTCGAATTGGGAACGTTGGAATATCCATCCCTGGCATGTAATCTGGATCCTCATCTTCATCAAAGTGACCGAATAACTGTGCAGCAATTCCGGGTATAAGGTGTGCCAGTCCTTGAGAACGATCCCTATGCATGTTGTGATTCCGTATCAGTGGGTTTCTCATCCTTATACGATTCAGTCCTTGTCCTTGTGGTACATATCCAACAGGCATGGGTAGAAACCTGTTCAGATTCTCATCATACTCCATATCTGGCATTATACGAGACGCTCTGGTACGCTCCCCATGGGCACGCTGTCTGGATCTTTCTCTCAGTCTTTCTCTGGCCTCTTGCGATCGTTGGTTCTCCTCCCTTTGTCTCTGGAGCCGAAGGCGGTGTCTGTTCCGAGCAATTTGTCTCTCATCCATACCCATCTCTACAATCCTCTCATGTTCAAATCTCGGCATTTCATGGACGTCATCATCCATGGGTACGAACATTGGACCATCCGGTAAGTGTAGGACTTGGTGAGGGCGAGTATGGCGTACTTCTCGTATGACTTCGACTTCATCTTCTTCAGTTGGGGCCTGTTGTGGCACTGGAGTGTTCCGAACCTCTGTAATCATAACATCGTCGTCTGACTCGTCTGAGAGGTTTATAATCTCGGGCATTCTTGGTTGGAGTGTGCGCAGCGGTATTACCCAGTCCTGGGATGGGTCTCTTGAGTCCAGCAGTAGTGGGTGGCGTTGGTGGAGGAGAAACTGTTTGCATTGTAGTTGTCTGGAGCATGTATTTGGCTGTTGCGCTCCTAGCGCCTCGCTGCACAAACCAATTTTTAACCACAACACAGAAGCGGATATATAATACAACAAAGGGGAAACAGATGATCTTTTGTCTTATGAAGTATAAAAATAAGAGATTATAAACTAATATACATGCCATACCACCCTTTCATAATTTTTGCAACACACCTCGGTTGGAGATGAGAAACGACAGGGTAGTAAAAGTAACAGTTGTGATAAGATGTAAGGGGAATAAAAAGAATGCCAATGAAAACAAGAAAACAGGAAAACAAGAGAGATTGAAGAGATAAGAATGAGTTAAATACTGGAGGTTAATCCATTTATAACCCACTTCTCATGTATCTACCAATGACGATACAATGGTCTCTCTCATAAGGTTCCAAAGTCAATTGTTCAAGTGGTTTGATCTTCTCCTCACGAAGTTTCTGCACCTCACGGGCGAAAACGGTCTCAGCATCGACAGTGGAGTCGATACAGTTAGCCTTGATGGAAATGACAACACCACCTTGGTCCTTCAAGAAAAGATGGGAATTGAGGGCAATGATACGGGCTTGATCCGGTTGGGCAACATCGGCAAAGACAGCATCAACCATACCAACAAGCATTCTGTATTTTTGTGGATGTCTAGCATCTTCAATGATTGGAATAACATTTGGTCTCTTCTTGGCCATACCGATCAACTCTCTACCTGGTCTATGTGAGAACTCAACAGCGTAGACAAGACCTTCTGGACCGACAAGGTCAGAAACGTGGGAGACAGAAGTACCGGAAGCAGCACCCAAGTAAAGCACCTTCTTACCTGGAGCGATAAATAACTCATCAAGACCACCCATAATACCAGCAGCCAATTTAGATCTGAAAGGGTTCCAGACACGGTATTCGGTCTTGGTTGGTGGAACACCCTCCTCTTTAGCTGGGTCCTCGATGGAGATTCTCTTCTCACCGTAGACAGACTCACCTGGAGCAACGTTCTTCGTCACAAGCAAATCCTCCTTACCTCTGGCGATGAAGACACCGGCATGTCTATGTGGTTCAATGACAACCTTGGCACCACCACGGGCACCACCTCTACCACCTCTGGCACCACCTCTTCCACCACGGTCGCCACCACGGCCACCGCGAGCACCACCTCTACCACCTCTGGCGCCGCCGAATCCACCTCTGGCACCACCTCTACCACCGAAACCACCACGGCCACCTCTTGAGCCACCGCGTCCACCACGGTCACCACCGAAACCGCCTCTTGAGCCACCTCTGCCACCTGGAGTGAAAGCCATTATGTATGATATATGAAAAGTGTCTTGTAATGAAAGGGCAAATTCCTTAAAGAAGACCTTGGATCTAATGTATAAGGAAAGCTTACAACAGATGGGCCTGGCAAAAAAAAAATTTTATGCGCAGAATTCGAATTTGAAAAATTTCAAACCCGCCCCCACTTCCGGCCGCTTAACGCCCACGACAGGGCCGGAAATCGAAGAGACTTACCCGGCGCGATGGGGCTCCTGCGGCGCGTACCGGATTCGCTGGAGCGGGCTTCTTCCGGGGGCTTATCATCACGTGCCTCTGGCCCACCCCGCCTCGGCTCTTACCCCAGTGGGTCACACTCGGCTAATCGCCCGGCCCGTCGGCAAAATGCGCGTTTCCCCTCCAGCGCTTCCTCGAGATGGAGAGTCAGATATATATATTCACCAACCGCTCACCTTCCCCCAACTTAACACTTCCCCCTCCCCGAATGTGACCATCCAGTGCTCAACCTCCACTCGTGTATCCATATATTCATTTCCCAAACTCACAATGTCGACGAAGAAACAGACCCTCAATGCCAAGTACCTTCAGCTGCTCACCTCAAACCCCCTGTTAACCAAATCTGCCACCGCTGCTTTCCTTGCCGTGTTGAACGAGTTGATTGCCACTTCTGCATCTGGGCAATTCCAAATCACCACCATCCTGAACCGTAAGGTGAAGCATCCATTCAGTTGGAAACTCCCATTGTTTGCGCTCTTCTCCGGTGTCGTCAGCGCCCCAATCACTCATGTTGGGTATAAATGGCTTAACACCATATTCAAGGCCCCATTATCCAGCAGACAGAAGATTCTCCAGATCTTGACATCGATGTCTACATTGACCCCATTGATCGGCTCGTTATTTGTCGCCTTTGTGTCATTGGTCAACTTGAAGCCTCAATTACAAAGTTTTTCCATCTCCGAATTGAAGAGAGCATGGGCAGCTACAAAGCAAGGATGGAGTAAATCATTACTCACCGTTTTGAAATCCTCTTGGATCACGGGTCCAATTGTGATTGCATTGTGTCAAAAGTTCCTCCAACCGGAATTATGGGTCGTCTTCAACCAACTCTGTTATTTCGTCCTTGGAACCATCCAAAACACCGTTTTGAAGATCAGAACCAAGCAGGCCTACGAGTTAAACAAGAAGAGAGAACAATTGGAACAGGAGGTTGAGAAGGAGGTTGACCCAGAGTCGGAGGAACCAAGCCTCGTGTTGGAACAATCCACCTCTAACTAGCAATCACGTCACATGGTGTCTACGACCCCGTCCATCATCTCCCTGGTGCAGCTACGTGGATTGGTGGGCATGGTGCTATGGCTACTGTATTACTCTCTTTTATAACACACTTATGATACCTTATTGTGCATGTAGAAGCTAGTTTATTTTAGTGCAACGACACGGTTGTAAGTCGCTGCGGACGCGTAAAAAGTGCCTCCTTCAAATCTGTGCCTGGTGGGAAAAATTGAGACCTGAAGCAGAAGGATCCTGGCTCAGCGTGATACACGTACACACCCAACAGAGATCTGGCAGGATCAACTAGTCACCACCCTCAGCGTGTGTACCGTCACGGGATACTTCCATATATATCACCTACTTGTCAAATCCATCGCCAATACAAGAGGATACAGGGCCATAGAGCTGTGAAACTGGAGATCAAAGACCCTCGAATCAGGACAACAACACAGATCAAACACATACACACGCAACATGTCAATAACACAGCTGAAATCGCTGATATCAAACAACGGCAACCTCCTGAATGACGAGACACTCATAGATCGAAGACGGATCGCTTCGGGGAGTTCCACGACCCCAAGTGAAGATTCAGGTTCGGGATCTGTCGTGATAAATAAAGACAACAACACAGCAGATTCCAATCCACTCAAGATACGAACGAAGAACCTGAATGCGGGTGAAGACGAGGACGATTATGATGATTTCAACGACTATATCATCGAGCCACCATTACCACCACCAAAGGAACTCGATCCTTCGAAATTATACGCATTATACGAATTCACTGGGGATGATCCATCCCATTGTGAGCTTGAGAGGGACGATTCAGTGGTGTTGCTCAACGATCAGGATAATTACTGGTGGCTGGTGAGGAAGGATTTCGATGGAAAGATCGGGTTTGCACCAGCAGAGTGTTTGGAGACTTATGATGAACGATTAGCGAGATTGAATTGTTGGAAGAATGAAGAGTTGGAGAAGGGTTCAAAGGAAAATTTTGAAGTTTCCAAGACTGATAATGCTGATGGGATGAAGAAAACTGGGATGTTGGCTAAGAATGTCAGCTTTAGTGAAGAATTGGTCAGTTCCGTCCATGAGGCCGATGTTGGGTATGGTGGATCAAGTGAAGATGAGGAAGAATTGGATCTCGTTGAAGATGATCAGGATCATGATAAGGATGAACAGATACATGATAAAGATGTTCATTTGGACGATCTATTAGATGATGAAAGATTACAACATATCGAGGCTAATAGTGATGTCATGAGTCAAAGTTCGATAGTGACACCATTGATCCTGAGGAAGAAACCAAAACAATTGACAAACGTCACATCGAGTATATCGGAGAGTCCATTCATACAACCACATGCTGCATTTTATGCCAATAACAATGGATCAGGCTCAATAGGGACATACTCACCTAGTTCATCTGAGTTTGATTCACCAGAGAATACCCCACCATTGGTGCAGTACAAGAGGAAACCGGTATCGCTATCATCATTCACACAGGTCCAAGTTGAGGAGTTTGAGAGAAGGGGTAATCTTCCACAATCAAAGGGAACAAGGGATATTGCCAATAGTCTCAAGATGCTTGATGAATTGATAAATGATGAGTTGAACACTACCGAGGATCTGGATAATTTGGAACTCGCTGGATCCATTAAAAGTGAAGATCTAACGCTGACGTATGATGATGATGACACGGAGAAATTATCATCTCCAATATCGTTAGACGATGATCGGAAAAACTTGACAAACTCCACCTTCACATACTCCAATTCCAGCTTACTCCAGCGAGAATCGACAAACACAACGAGCAACAACACATCACTTGAAAACATTCACGATGACACATTAGAGAGATCGATCGCTTCAAGGGGCTTGCAATCGATCAAGACCCCCACAGAGTCGATACACCCCGAGATTGAGGTTTTGTTCAAAGATTCACTTTCACACATGGATCAGCTCGCAGAGAGACTGAAACAACTGCATAGACAATTTGATTGAATAGATTCGTTATCATTCGATGTATGTAGGACTGATCATAGATAATAGTAGCACCATGGTCATCTGTAGAGACGGAAAAATCCATGGGAATGGTGAAGCGAAGCGCTCAATCTTCAGAAGCTTTACCGACAAGGAACCAAACCACTATGGATATTTCCGGAGCTTGAATCTACACCACACAGGAAGTAGATCCAGGAACATAATTTGCCTTCCTGGAGATTTGTAGCATTAAATTTGTGATCAACGCAGTTTCATGTCAAGATTTGCTTATCATCCCGAGTATTTTACGTAATGGTAAATCAAGGCCAATAAATATTTACACCACCACAGCCTCCTCATCATCCGATCCACAAACGAGACCATTGCCCCATCTCCACTCCACCGATGGGACTCCTCTATACGATCATCAAGATGTTCACCATAGCGACAGCCTCTGTGGCCTCCATGTCCATGATGGCACTCTACAAGTTCCAGTCCAAGCTCATCTACCCCAACACGCTCAACGGCGGTCGGGTCAAGACAGACACGCCTGATTCGTACGGCCTACCATACGAGAACCTCTACTTGGACACCCCCGATGGAATCAAGATACATGCGTTCCTTCTGCTGCAGGATGCAAATGATCCTCACTATACGAACAAGACAGTGATGGTGCTGTGTCCAAACAGTGGAAACATTGGCCATTCATTACCCATTGTGGAGATGTTTTACAAGACTATGAAATGTAACGTGTTAATATACTCATATCGAGGATATGGTGAGTCCACTGGTATATCAGATGAGAAGGGAATCAAGATAGATACGGATACCATTTTGAAGTACATGCTCTCCCATGATCAACTGAGCCTATCAGAGATCATCCTCTATGGCCGTTCATTGGGTGGTGCGGTGTCAATCTACATTGGTTCTAAAAATTTTGTCCAAGTGAAAGGAATCATCCTGGAGAACACATTCCTTAGTATCAGAAAAACCATCCCACATATTTTTCCAATGTTGAAAAACTTCGCATTCCTATGTCATCAGAAATGGGAATCAGAGTTTGAAATAGGCAAGATATCACCAGAGGTGAAGATGCTGTTCCTATGTGGGGATAAGGATGAGATTGTGCCTCCTCAACATATGGAGAAGTTGTTTGAGTTGTCTCCAGCGGTTGATAAGCGAAGAATTGTGTTCCAGGGCGCACATCATAATGATACGTTGACTTATCCCGACTATTGGGAGATTGTTTATGATTTCATCAAAGCAGTCTGAATTTGAGATAATTATTGGAATAGCGGAAATAGGGGTTATACTACAGGATACATTGTTGCTATTTCGATGATATCCCCTTCACCCGTTTCAGTGATGTATGTGGGAAGTTCCGAGACTTCTTTTGCCCATATCTTCCCGGTTCGGTAATGACATTTCAAGTGAATTGTCACATATCAAGAGATTTATTTATTTCTTGTTGGCACGGCTGAGAGATTCCACTAAATATCCTCATTTTCTCACTGTTATATACAATACAGCTTAAAAGTACTTGCTTTAAACCTCACTTTATTATGAAATCAATATTCTAGTCTCGACTCTCGGGTACTAATACATGAAGATTGGAATCTATTATGTTTTACCTTCAGACTTCACCTGATCCCCCAACTTATGGTGAAGATGATTCACATCAGATTATAGGACCCTTATCGCTGAAACTGTAAATGATGATCCGCGATGGCCACCTGAGTTGGTATGGCACACCCGGACACCATGTACTATGTACTATTGGCCCATCATGTTTATTGGCACAATAGCCATCACTGAATTCTTTCGAGATATCTTAATTTTGGTTCTTCACTATAGGCTCTATATTTTTCTCTTTGTTTGATTGTTTATGGGCAATTTGTTATATTTTCGAAACTTCAAATATTTTTATTTGATATTTTTTTTTCCATTTTATAATCCCCAAATATTTGTAGAATCTCAACATAATAATATTTAATTCAGCGGATACAATAAATACTTTTCAATCTTAAAATTACGTATATCTATTATTCAGAAGTGAATAGTCATATATTGTCGACTATAGTACTGAAACTAACTTTTAACAGCCACCAGGACACATATCCATAGCTTCATCAATGACCCAAGTTTTAAAACAACCAAAATGACCATTATGACCACATTTCAACTTGAAGATATTTAACCCTTTGATTGGTTCATTACAATAGATACACTTACTCCGGCATGAACAGTTCTCACAGAACCATGATCCGAACTGGATCTGATCATCCTTCAAGAACTTTTCCTTTGTCTTTTCATTGACAACAAGCACTCCACATTTTGAACAGAATCTTCTCACCGTTGTAGAGTTCATCGCCATTTCTTTCAAATCTTCAAATGGTAACATCCTCAAAATCTCAATAAACACGACCCAAAGCTTCAACCGTTGTAAATGTTCCAAATATTGATGCATGCAATTCTTCATCATCTTGGCCTTGTAGATCTTATACTTATCATTGAACAACAATAACAACGTGCAACTCATAACGAGATCACCCTGTCCCATACTGAACTCCACCGCTTTCTGTATCATCCTTCTAGGTGCGAAAGGTTGGACAAATGCTTCTCTGCTCTGTATTCCAATATCATCATCCATCCGAGTACGTGATGTCAACTGACGCGTGAGCTCCGACGCGGTGGAGGTCTGTTTGCTCAGTGTCCGCTTGTTCATCAATGTGGTCATCATCGCCGGCGTGAGTGGTCTGATGGATGTGCCGGACATGGATGATGTTAATGAGTACGTTGGTGATGATGATCTGCCACTTGGCGAGACCTCTGGAGCGAGAATGCTTTCCAATAATGAGTTTCGTGTGGATCGTTTTCTGTGAGGCAAAAGGACAGGCTTGGTGATGTTGATCGACTCGTCGAATTCAATGGCACTGTCATCATCTGGGTTCTCTGCATCTTCCTTCACTACTTCATCCGTATCGTCATTGCTGATGTGTAATGGCTTTAAAGTATCAACCCATTTGAACGTCTCACCTTTGATCGTCTCCTGTGCATCCTCATCTGGTTCATTGATACTCTTCTCCTCACCTTCGGACACCGCACTCTTGATACTCTTGATGATCGACAATCGATGTTCTTTACTGGGCAAAGTATGTTCCCTGGATCCCAATGAATTGAACTCCGATAGATCTGACAAACTCGGACTCTTACCATAATTCGTAGAGTTGGATGTGCTATACTGGAACTGATCAATATGATCACTCCGCACACTTTCCAAATCATCATCCTTCTCCTCCTCATCATCCAATGGGACACCTTCTTCATTCCCCAAACGCATCTCCCACAAAAGGCTCTCCTTAATAACGTTCCAAGTCTGTGAATCACGATGATTCCCCGCCTGTGCTGCCGTTGTGGAATTCCGTTGACAAACCTCAACCAGGTCTTGAGAATCAGGATTGAAGACATAATTCTCGGTCAGATACTTTGTAACGTCGTCATGTTTCGTGATTGGTAATCTCACGGGCACCATCACTGGCGTCACGATCGCAGAGTGTGATGATTGGTGGGCATGGTGCGAATTGTGACTCAGTCCACGATTGAGAGTGGGTCTCATACTGTTGGCCCGTGATACACCCGGACGTGGCGAGTTGTCATGGGACATGTATGACGATGTTGTTGTCATCGCGATGGGCGAATTAGGGGACGTACTGAGTGGTTGTATCCCTGATGATGATTGGGAATGGACATGATGAGCATGTTCGAACTCTGCATTGTGCTGAGTGGAATCATCTGTCATTTTGGATTGATTGATGAACATCAGGTCGTTGTTTGGTGCCCATGTGACAGAGTTCAAGGGTAGGTTATCGATCGTGTGTGGATGTTGAGCCAGGTCTTCCTTGTTCAGGTACTTATCCTTGGAACATGTCAAGACATATCGATCATCTTTGAACACCAACCCTGTGATCTGTGCATTGTGTGATTCAAAAGTGTACAGTGGGATGAATTTTCTCTTTAGTGAGTATATCTGTACCGTATGATCGTTATTCAAATAATTCATCGCCACTTCGGAGTCCTTGATACTGTTTGTTGCAATAGGTCTCCAAGAAACTTTACTCACGGGATTTGGCGCATTGATGACATACTCCGGGATCCTTGTCTCGCTGTTCATGTTCCATACTTGGACTTGACGATCACGACCCCCACTGACTATGTAGTCATGATCCAAGTTCCAATCGAGACTCAACCCTGGACCAGTATGTGCGTTGAATTTCCGTTCGAATTGCATTGGCATACGGAGGTCCCATTTCTGAATGACACCCGAGTCTAATATCGCTGCGAACTTTTTATTATGATGCGGTGAGCATTGAATTCCACGCACAGAGTCGGTGTTGTTGCCATGCATCGTGACTATTGGTTTCCCCTGTGAAGATCGGAGGTCCCATAGTTTCATCGACCCGTCCTGTGAACCTGAGACGAGGGAGTGTGGGTCCAAAGGTGAGAAGGAGATGGTGTTGATTGCTCGTGTTTGGTCTTGGAAGCGATATAGAAGCTTGTTCTTGGCTCCGATGTTGAAGATTAGAATTCCTCCCGTGGTTGTGCTCGCAGCGATGTATTTGTTGTAATGTGAATATCCTGTTTTGACATCGAGTATGGAACCGATGAGTTTCTTATTCTTCATTTGGTATGCTTGTGATAATAGCTCATTCGTTGTTGAGAACTTATTCGTGGTGACTTTCATCAATTGTAATGAATTTTTGGATGCAATGACAATGGAATCATTGGTATCAATGTTCAACTTTGATATCCCAATTAGCTCCGACTGTGCTTTGAACCTCACCCTCGAGGTGTCATTCGGATTCACTTCATAAAGACTATGAGGAAGTGATCCACTAGGGGGTGATTGTCGTGGATTGTAGGAAGATGTCGGGGTACGTGGTGAGATGTTTGAAGAGGAGTTTGTGGATGAGTTTCCATATATGTTGAAGGCCAGCCTAGCGAGGGTATTGGACGGCCGTGCGCCGAATGAGTTGGCGGTGGAGTGAGGGTCACTCTTGTCTCCCCAGGAGGACATTGTGTTACTGTATGATATGCTATAGTGTAATATAGTGTGGGGGGTAACTGTGTACATCATGACCTGGATATACAATAGAGCCCACCGGGCGGTTACGCAGCCCGCCCCCACACTTCCTGCTGACGTCAGCGGATTATCGGCACACCTGGACACCTTGGAAAATTTTGTGCGGAAACAAAAAATGGGCATCCACTCAGTTTTGGGCAACTTCTGCAATCTTTGGATCCCTCATAGAGATTTCTATACACTCATATCCACCCTCCTTTCGTTCCACCCACACACACCCACACACACACAATGTCTACAGAGCAATTGACCGACGCCGCTGCCCAGCTCTCCCTCGACAACGCTGCCACCACCGTGCTGGACAACAACAACGACTTTTCCGTCAAGCACCCATTGAACAGCAGTTGGACCCTGTGGTACACCAAACCAAAGACCTCTCCAACCGAGTCATGGGGCGACTTGCTTAAGCCGGTCATCACCTTCGGCACTGTTGAGGAGTTCTGGGGAATCTACAACTCCATCCCACAACCATCAGACTTGCCATTGAAGGCTGATTATCATTTGTTCAGAGAAGGTGTCAAACCAGAGTGGGAAGATGTCCAGAACGCCCAAGGCGGTAAGTTCAACTTTTCCTTCAACAACAAGAGCGGTGTTGACATCAACGATGTCTGGCTCAAGACCTGTCTCTCTTTGGTTGGTGAGGTTTTACAAGAGGATGAAGATGAGGTGAATGGTATTGTGTTTAGTAACAGAAGACAAGCTTACAAAGTTGCATTGTGGACCAAGTCCACCAACAAGAAGAACTTGTTCTCCGTCGGTGAGAAATTCAAAGAGGTTATCAACGTTGAAGATTTGATTGAGTTCTTCTCCCATAAAGATGCCGAGGTCAGAAATGCTAAACCATTGATGATGATCTAAGTTTTACTAATTGATCTTTTATCCACATTGCTAATGACTTTATCTTTTTAAGATTGTTAATAAACTTGTAATTCCTTAAAAACAACAACAAAAAAAATATTCTGTACCATTTCCTTAATCACCACTATAACATAAACTCCTATACCGTGTGACACCGTAAATTCGTGTCATTAAGTGTCAATTCACAAGACCATTCATTCATCATTCCTTTCATGACGAAATAAATAATGCTTACAAACCATTATAGAACAAATGTATCCATTAACGAATATAAACTCAAAGGAACAACAATCCCAAAACAACAACCAAACTAGTTCCCAAAGCCGGGACACCATTCTTACTAGTGACAGTGATCAAGTTATTCGTTCTAACCAGTCCCACAGAGCCCGTGATGGTTCCCAACCCGATCGAGCCCGCCTCGGGGGTCTCAACGGTCGAGTAGAAGCTAGAGAATCTCTGCGAATACGTTGCCTGGACAGTGGCCACACCACCATCCTTATTAGTCACCGTGACCCAGATCGACGTCCATGCCGACGACGTGATATATGTCGTGGTGGAGTCCGAGTACGTGTATGTTGGGTTGGCAATGGGTTCGGTCTCGTCATTCACCGTGAGGTTGGTGGTGGTGCGTTGTGAGGTTGTGTCGGTTTTCGTGGCCGTGCCAGTTCTAGTGGTGGTAGCAGTGCCTGTCCCAGTGGTGGCTGGGGTCACAGCTTTGCCGGTGGTGGTGGTGCCGGTGGTGGCAGTACCAGTTCTGGTGTTGGTGTTGGTGTTGGTATCAACTTGACCTGGAGCAAGTGGAGTTGTTGTAGTGTCAGTGTCCGTGTTTGCTGCACCCGCTACCGCCGGTGTGGTTGTGGTGGCAGCAGTTCCAGTGGCTCTCGTGTTGGTACCAGTAGTAGCAGTAGTAGGAACACCAGCTACTGGTGGGACAGCTGGAGTAGTAGTTGTTGGGACTGCAGGATTGGCAGGATCGACAGGGTCCACAATGGTCTGTGTCAAGGTGACCATGACCCCAACGTCGTTGGGTTGGGTGATGACTGTGGTACGTGTCTGTGCTTGGACAAAGATGGCCAGCGTGGCAAGGAGGAGGAATGCGACTCTATTCATCGTGATGTATGTGTGTGTATGTTGATGATGATTCTGATTCAAACAAAACAATGTATGGACAATAATATATCACAGTGAAAGATGAATAAAAATGGCGATTCCCTTGGGGTATGAAGACAATAGATGGATGTGACTATTGATCAAATGTGATAAAGACCTCCCTCTGTTGTGGGTTAGGAGGAGTGTAGTGAATGAATGGACAGGAATGCGAAACAGTTATAAAGTGGACAGAAAGCAAAAACAACAGGCACGAGCGTAGTTCAGATACGGTATAGAGTTTATCTTTCTTGCGTGTACAAGTGCCAGAGTTGGGGATTCGAGCGGTGGATAGTCCAGAGTGCAGTTTCTCTGTATGGAGGGTGGTTTATTTGTTTGTAGAGAAGTGTAGAGGTGGAATTCCAAATCCGTGCCTCTGCGATTCTCGATTTGGGCAGCGCAACTTTTTTTTGCCTGGCTGAGCCCATTACGTCAGAACTCGCCTCCTATTAATAGCGACATGCATCTTGGTATTGTGGTTGCGCAGTTGATCTGTGGTGGTTTGAAGACAATAGCGTGTTTGGGATCGTCATTCATGGTCAAGGGTGATATCTACGTAACGAGTTATTGTTCTAGGATTTTGGAATCGAGTTCCAAAAAACATAGTGAGTGGATTCTCTAGTAGACTCACCAAACATGTGTTCTGTTCAATATCCCCTTCAACAATCCTTGGCCCAAGAATCCAAGAAACCCACCATGCAAAAACCCTGGAGGTCCTGGATGTTTTCCAGCTTGATCTCCATTGAATCCCGATGATCCCCGATTTACAAAATTACACTACAACACCATTACCATAGTAAAAAGAAATGATTAAAAATTAAAACACAGTCATAGGATCACGTATAACAAATCCATGATCTAACAAAATTAGTATAAGAAAAGCCCCATAGAAAGACACGTGAGCCAAAACAAAAAAAAAACCATGAACAACTAAAAACGAAAAATTCAAACAAACACTTCATCAAAGATCACGGCTTTCAAACTCTAATACTCTTCATAATGCTGATCATCAACCTGTCTTGAAACAGTCAATCCCTTGACGTACAACTCCCCGATGAAATCGTACCACTTAACCTGATCCCCGTCAAACTCAACAACGAGACCCTTCTCCTTTGGGTCGGTGTCATAACCGACAAACTCCACCGCACACCATGTTTGACTTTCACATAACTTTTGTGCGTTGGTCCATCCGATATGTGGATTACCAGCGGAGTTTGAACCTGCAACTTCCTGTGCAGGTGGGACAATGGCGGCCTTGATGATGGTTCTATCCTGGTAGAGATGTTTCACCTGTGCTTTTCTATAACCCTTAAATAATGTCTTTTCAACATCCTTAGCGGCAGCACTTGGGTTGGCACATCTTTGAGCACCATGATTCATCCAAAGTAATCTCTTTTGATCGTACCCGTTAATCTGACCCGGCTGGGAGGAACAAATCTCCTTGGTTTGAGATTTTTTGAAATATTTGTTGTTTGCACCGATGAACTCACCAACAGCAGCAGCTCCGAGGGAGTTGAAGACATAGTTCTCATTACCACTGATGGATTGACCTAACCAGAACAATTCCTTCTCACCGTGGATCTTGGATGTGGTGGTGGACCAGAAGTTCAATTGGATTGAAGTTAACAAACCAATGAAATGTGTGGATCTCTTGATGACAACAACACCGGATTCTTGGTAATGCTTACGGGATGCACCCATGAATCTGTTTTTTGTGGTGAACTCTGTGGCCAGTGGGATGTCGAACAAGTAATGGTCCAATCTGGATGGTAACATTCTATGGAAGTATTTCACCTGGTTTTCACTGAGTTGGGATTCCAATTGACGATCTTGGAAGAAATAGGCACCAGTTTCCAAATATCCTTGATAGTTGAAGATCTCCTCCAACTTGACAAATGGAACCGTGTCGGCGTCAATGAGGATCATATCATCGAAGGAGTTGAACAGATAGGCCAATAACTTGCTTGAATAATGCTCGAAATGGGTCAAGAATTCCTCCTTGATAGTTGGCTTGACATTGACGAACCAAAGCTCTTGTGGTGGGAACTCCAACCCTTCCACCGATGATGACAAAAGAGAATAACTGGCTGGTAATTTATCCTTCTCAACAGGGGTTCTGAAGCAATCGATCAATAATTTTTGATTCTCCAATGACAAATCACCCTTATGAACGATCTGGATTGGTAAGGTGTTGCCCAATGCTCTAAGGACCAATGCCAAGTTGGTAAGATCATCAATGTGTTCATCACTAGCACTGATAACATAACCTTGACCATTGATACTCTCTTGGAACTTCTTCAAGAATCCCTTGACTGGACCGGAGCCGGTGGAGGCCTTGGTTTTAGGATCAGAATTGGCGGTGGAATCTCTTTTGGTGTTGGATTTAAAATCGGTATATTTCTCATAGTTATCACCACCAGCGGTTTGTGGAACACTGTCAGCAACGGTATTGTCCCATCTGGTGTATGTTGGTAATTGACGGGTCAACCATGGGAAGATTCTCGATTCCAACTCTGCTGAATCGTACTTGGCTTTGGACTTCTTGTCAGTTTTTTTCCATTTGGAATTATCACCAAAGATACCCAAGCCGAATTTTGATGGTTCGTTCATGATCTCATCTGAATCAGAGTCAAAGTAACATTTACCATATAACCTCAAAGTAGCGATGGCGTCGGTGATTTTGTTATCGATTGTGATGGATGTTCTTGATTTTTCATCGAATTCCTTTTGGAATTTTTCAACCTCAGCATCAGTGAATGAGTATTCGTCATCTTCATCCTCCTCTTCGACGACATCAGCATCATTACCAGAGGGGGCAAGTCGGGCGTCATCTTCAGTAATTTCTCTTGCATTGTTCTTCTTCCCACCTTTCTTCTTCTTCTTATCAGCTTCAGCAACCAATTTGGCTCTTTGATATCTCAAGAAGCTATCGAAATCAACATAGTTATCATCATAGTTATCCGTGGCAAAATCATCAAATTTCCAGTTTTCATCAGTTTTGTAAAGTTGGTTGAAGTATTTGTCACATCTATCGGCCAAACTGAGTTCTCTGAAGGCTTTTGAATCAACACTTTTCAAGATCGCATTATACGAAGTGGCAGAAGCTTCACTCTTTAACAAGACGACAACGTCATTCTGATTCATCTTAGAACCCTTTGGAGAATCATCATGTGTAAAGACGATTAATTGTGATATCACGAACAACACCAACACAGCGATAAGAACGTTCAACTTGAACACTTTCTTTGCCCAAGGAGCATCCTTGAGCCTTGCAATACCTCTCAGACCAGATTTAATCATCGCCAACACCACTCTCATGTAAGACTTGTAGTTGTTGGTAGTGAAGATTCCTTTGATGAGTTTAGTGGGAGACTTTTAGGGGCTTTAGCGTGTGGGAGGTGGGTGATAAGTGGGAAAGAAAAAATAGACTAATCCTAGGCAGAACCTAGTAATGGGGCAGACGACCAGCCCCTGGGCGCCATGGCCCGCCCAACATGGGCAACTCATAATTAATTTTTCTTGTTTGTGCGTACGTGCGTAAGATCCGCGTCGAACGGTACCTCAACTCGCAAGATCTCGATGATTCCTGGCAGACTACAGTACTCATTAGTCACCGTCATGCAGCTCGGTCTCACGCCCTGAACAGGGGTATTTCTGTGATCATACCCTTGTCATCACTCTCGGATTATACCCAATCACCATGGCTTTGTGGAGTTTCACGAAAGACGCGTTCTGAACTACAGCTTTGAATCTGCTTTCTTGGTGTAGAATGATATCATTACAGTGAGATTTAAATTATTAAAAAGGAAATATTCTCCAACAGACGTTCAAGGTGCATGATCACGTGAAAAAGCGTAGGGCTACGATCGGAGAAACGTCACTTTCGAGGCGTATATCCGAAATTAAAACATGACGGAGATAAGATCTTCATATTGGTTGGCATGAGATTGACTGAATAGAACCTCGCAATTTACTACAAAAGTCATTAGAGCCATAGTATGTGGCAGCCTTAAGGGAAGGAAGATCAATTTGGAGACCCTCTTTGCTACGAACTCGATGTAACTATTATAAATTTAATGCGATGCTATCTACTTCAATACTGTCTGGAAACTTGAGTTTGCGTCTCCCTTGTCCAAATTAGCCCTCTTGACTTGACGACCTTCAGTTCTATCGATCAATGGTCTTTTCACCTGTTCTGACAATGTACCAACGCTCTTGCGACGAACACTTCCTCCTCTATGAGCATTTGTTCTTGACCGCCCAGATCTAGGCGTTCCAGCAGGTACCAAGTTTGGCATGTTCATATACTCAAGTGGTTCTTGTGGTTCAATCAATCTCTTCTGTTCCTGGCTTGCCTCTCCTCCGTTGAACAATCCGGTACTATCTTTGATCTTGACTTGGAACTCAAACTTCTCACCATTGGTTGTATCATTCATCAGAAGGACGATATCATTATTGTAGACCATTGCTTTTTGTTTCAATCCAATCCTCATTCCATTGAGGAAACAACCATTTGTGCTATGGTCCAAAAGCCAAATATCCTCCAGACCTTGTGCAGGAGATTCAAACAATGAGTTACCAACGGCATGTCTCTTCTTGGCGAACGAACAATGAATCTTGGACATACGATCTTCATTAATTCGACTTTGACATGCGGGGTTCCGGCCGATGAAGAATGGACTTAGACCTTGCGGAATATGTATTGGTGTTTGGAAGATGGACTTAGATGTTGGTACTAGTGTAAGTCTTGTACCCTGTGGGATCTGGGATGATGAGATTTGATTTGTGGCGATTGGTGACGATGTGATCTTGACGTCTTCATGGCCTTCGTTCTCGATGATGGATGTCTGGTCGAATGCCTCTGATGAAAATGATGATTGTGAGGATTTCAATTCAGGTATGGTTGATAGTGGAGTGATATTAGTGATATGGGGTTTATGATTCTGCGATGATGGTGCAACTTTCTGTGATGGTGGCAACATCTCTGTCTTGACAACAGGTGCTGGTGGAACTTTAAACCCATTGACAACTGGTGGTTTTGGTAAGCTATCCACGTCTGTAATATGGTTCCTTATTTCAAACCTTTGTTGTTGTGATTGTGATTGGGATAATGAAACTTGAGACCCGGCAGTTCCACTCAGCTGTGAGCTGGATTGGATCCATGGATGTAATAATGCTTGTGCTGCACTTGGTCTTCTCTTTGGGTCAACTTGGAGTAAGGAATCAAGGAAGTCAATTGCTTCTTTCGATACACCAGCATCCTTTAATGGTGGTTCATGATATGATCCTCTTCTGATCTGTTTATATAATTGTTCCTGGGTTGAACCACTGAAGGGGAGATGTGAAGTCAATATAACATAGAGGAAACATCCAAAAGACCACATATCAACAAGACTTGAATACTTATCCGAATCATTGGCTTTGATCTGACGACCATCAATAACTTCAGGTGCAACATATGCCAAAGTTCCGCAAAAGGTTTTCATAAAAGTTCCACGATCGGATATCTTTGCCAAACCAAAATCTGTAATCTTGACCACAACAGGATCATCTTGTGCGATAAGCACGTTATCAGGTTTCAAATCACGATGACTGATATCCAAGGAATGACAATATTTGATAGCCTCCAGCACTTGTCGACAAATCTCCTTGGCAGCCTCTTCACCAACAGAGCCATGTGCAGCAATGAAATCCATGAGGTCACCACCACTGACAAATTCCATAACTAGATAATGATAATCTTCATCTTCGTAAAAGCCTCGAAGCTTGACAATGTACTTGTGATCCAGTTTTTGTAAAATCTCCAATTCCCTCGCCACTCCATCTGTATTACCCATCACTTTCCTCTTACTGATGATCTTCACAGCGTATGTCTTTCCTGTACTTCTCTCAACAGCCTTCTTGACAACTGCAAATGCACCTTGGCCAACAACTTCATCCTTGATAGAGAACTCCTTATGGATTCCTTCTTGTAATTCTTCAGCCTTTTCAATAGTCTTCGGAAAGAAGACAATAAATCGAACAACATCCTTAGCGACACCGATACCCACACTGATTTCATCTCCTTGACTCAGTATGTAATTCTGGCCTTTTACTAACCTCTGATTATTCACATATGTACCATTCGTACTCAGATCTTGTATAAGGACATTTGAATTATCCCCGTTCCATATCTTGAAGTGTCGATTACTCAACCTCGACGCACTTTGGTAGACAATATCACACTGAGCATTCCTTCCAAACGTCCATTCTTGCAATTTGGAATCCCCACGAGGTTTCAGATCGGTGTTCGGTAGCTGTCCCGTAGTACAGATTAGCCTGCACACGGTGGTCGCGTCCAGCTTCTCCTGTGAGAACAGCTCATCCAGTGGGGCGAGTTGAGTGGCCTGCGTGGGCTGTGTGATCTGGGTAGGTGCTTGGCCTATCATATGACCATAGAACGATGGATATGTTGTAATAGTTTCTGAGAATGCAGAGCCAGAGGCATGAATCAGACCTTGATTAGTGATGATCTCAGTTTGATCCCGACGCGTCACGCTCTGTTTCGCCAAAGTGGCGGGAAATGTTTTCGCCGATCTGGATGAATCCGGAAGAAGCGCAATCCGTTTGTGCCAACGGCGCAAGGAGCCACACTTGTGGGGCAGCTCTCATAATAGATAGCCACTCCTATCGTACCATAAATATCAGAGGGTTTTCTGTATTTTCAGGTGTATCACCATGCTCTTACCACATACCCGTTGAGACCACACCGGGTTAACTTCAAAGCTGATATGCCTTCTTCAACATTGAAAACCATCCCAACCATCGACTACTCACAGGCCCTGAGCCCTGACACAAAACCACTATTCCTGGATGAACTACGTTCTGCATTGTTCGAATATGGGTTCTTTTACCTCACCAACATCCTCCCAGCTAAGGCATTCGCTGATATAAAGCAGGAGTCCTTAAAGTTCTTCGATATACCATTGGAGGAGAAGGAGAAGGTGGCCATGCTTCATTCTAAACATTTTCTCGGTTATAATGGCCTTGGTGATGAGATTACTGCAAAGAATGTGGATTGGAGAGAACAAGTTGAATTCGGGACAGAGTTGCCAGCTCCAAAGATAAACAGTGACGCTGATCTGTACAAGAATATCGAAGGACCAAATAATTGGCCAGATCAGAAGTTGCTACCAAGGTTCCAGCCGATTGTTAGTGGCTATATTGATGAATTATCTGAACTTTCCCGTTCTTTGACTGGATTCATAGAAGAGGCATTAGGTTTCTCAAAAGGCTCACTGGAGAAGTTTTTCAAAGCTACCCAACAGGCAAAGTTGAAGATTATCAAATACCCTGACCTGTCTTCCCTCTCTGATCAGGTTGAGAAAGTTCAAACTGAGTTCAAGGATACCCAATTTACAACTCAGTTGAACCAAGGTGTGGGGGAGCATCGTGATAACGACTTTTTGACGTTGATTTATCAGGCTACACATCATCAAAGTTTACAAGTCAAAGATTATAACGGAGACTGGATTGATGTGCCACCTGTACCCGAAACCTTGGTCTTTGCTGTTGGTATGACTCTGGAGTTTATCACGCAAGGTGCAGCTGTCTCTACTGTCCATCGTGTATTATCTCCCGTCCCTGGCCAAGGTGATAGGCTGTCCATCTCATTCTTTCAAACAATCAATATCGAATCCAAGAAGGAAAGTCTAGATGTCAGCGACGAAACCAAGAATCTTGTTGCAAAACGTGATGCAAAAAGAGCACAGAATAAGATTGGATTCCAGTTCCCTATTGGTGAGGATAAACCAGTCGGTTATAGTGTCTTCTTGAACCGCATTAAGAGTCATCCAAAAGTTGGTGAGGTATGGTATCCCGAGATCAATAAATGGATTTTGGAACAAATTAGAGAGGCTGAGAATGTTTAAAGTGTATAATTTAAATTAATGGCTATTTATTTGATTGAAACTGGGCTGATGTGGCCGATTAAATGATAATTTTGAAAGAAGACATGGTCAAACCATCAGATACGATCTTATCAGTAAAGTAAAACCCTGTCAACACAACGACATAAACCAACACCAAGATAGAACCTTTAAAGTAATTACTCTTACCCTCAGCGTAGATGTAAGTGAACAAACCAACACTAACAGTACAGGCAATCACATCCCAACGTGGGAAGATCAAAGTAAATATGGAGTCCCTCAATGAAGAGTTTAACTCCGGATCAATAAAGAATAATGAGTATAGCACCAATGATGGAACTTGAATAAGACAGACTTGTAATGCATATGCGGAACCAATCTCCATAGACAGTGCAACGTTTCCATGCGTGGCGAATGAAATGGCATTCAAGAACTCAGTAGTGTTTGGAACCAAGGCGAAGATAGTGATACCAAGGAATTTGGGATTGATAGGGAAGTTCTGCAGGACTGAGTCAACACAATCAACCAAGATCTCAGCAATGACGGCATATAACAACGTAGCACCGAGTAAAACAATGGTGGATTTCTGTCTTGACCAATTTGGTGCATCGTGTCCTTGTGGCTCATCCGCAACAACTGGCACCCCTGGGGTGATTTGAGCGATTGGTGGGTTAGGTTGTTGTGGTGTGGCATGTATATTATCAACCGATTGAGTGGTGACGGGCTTTGGTTTTACTTCTGAGATGGGTGTACTCCAGATCAATGCTGCATGGGTTCTCAATGTGAACCAAAGGCCAATGGTGTAACCGAAGAAGAGGACAATTGCGCAACCGATCGAGAATGGCTTCAAAACGTTCTTGAACAATTCATCCATTTCCAATGGAGGTTGATAGAAATGACAACTGCGACAAGTCTTGGTAGCTTCAAGCGCACTGGAACCAGTACATGGCACACACTCAAGTTCATAACTTCCATAAATCTGTTGGAATACCGTTGGTGCAAACATCAAACATAATGAGAAAAGTAACATAGTACAAGAGACTCCTGCTGATGCTGGATTGTAACGTTGGGTTTTTCTGATGAAGGCACCAGCACACATTGAGAGACCTGGCAATAATAACACAGCAGCTAAGATGGATCCAATCAATGAACCTTCAACAAGAAGTCCCTTTCCTTGATTCAACGCAACACAATATAGGAAAATTTCAACCACCGTGGAGAAGAATGCGTTGATGACAGCACCCACACCCATTGATGACTGGGCACTAATAGAAGCAACAGCTTGCCCAATGAAATATGCCAATGGAACAATGGATAAGAGACATAATGCAAAAATAACAGATTCATCTGTAAAGATTGAAATGATTTTCAATTTCTCCTTGACAACATAGAAATCAAATATGGTGAAGAACACAATAAACACCAAGTTAATGAAGAAAATGTTTGTACCCTCAACTGTATACTTGTAATAGTGCAATCCCAATGATCTGTAAGTACAAACCAAAATATTTGAATCACGAGTACGATCAGAATGAATCAAGTGGGCATCAAATTTGTAGAAAATGGCCAAAGGGTGTCTTCTCAAATGATCAGTTAAAGTTTGAACAACCTTCGCCATTGGGATAGTGAGAACCAATAACCAACAAATCAAGCCAACGATCAAGAACAAGGGCTGCAACACGATGTAGTAGTATGTGTAGAACACGACTCTGCCAATTGTCCAATCACCACGACCGAAGAAACGAAGCTTACGATCATGCTGATCTTCGAAGTCCTCGTCCGATGAGTCATCTCGTCTTGGGTTGGCATGGTCAATAGACTTGATCGATGATTCCAATCTTGATAATGCAGGCGGATCAATACGATCAGTAGACACACCGCCATGATTGGTCTCACCTTCAGGTACTTGCAATGGACCTGCTTGTGAATATGAAGAGGAGAAGAACAGTCTGTTGTTATCATCATTTCTCCAACGTTCGTACTCCCCGATTGTTGTTCCTTCATTTCTGTCCTCCGAAAGATAGTTCTGGTCCCTTCTCAGATAGACAATCTTACCCCATGGCCATAAAAGATAATGGCCCAAATTAAAGAACACCCTAGCGTATGCAGCGGAGCCCGTCAGGATAAGTAGAGCAGCACCAATAGAACACAATACGAACAAAAGTAAACCAATTGTAGCAGTCCAGAGAAAATTTGAAAGGTGAACTTCCCATGTGATGGTCTTTTTAGCACCCGTGTCGTGAATATCGTTATCAGCTTCTCTCTCAACAGAACGCGTCTTTTTGTAAAGAGCCGGCTTCCATATTCTTATACCAAAAGGATGTGTTTCATTAATGGCATCTTGACGTTCTCTGAGAGTGTATGATTCCTGTGAGTTAACGGATTCACCATCGTCATCATCCCCATCATTGTGATCGCGATGGAAGCCGAAATAACCTCCACCTTCGCCTTGCTGTTCAGCCTGCTGCTCAGCCAAAACTTGTTCATCCACTTGTTGGAGTTGTTCATCCACGATGATTGGGTGATGTGAATGAGGTTCTGCCTCTATTTGTTCCAGTTTTGAGATCACATTGTCAGCATTTGCAAGGTTATGAATGACCTCTTCTGATAAGTTTTGAAGTTCCTCCCGGTTGCTATCTTTCAAGTTCTTCATTGATTTTTTATATCTATGTCTCAGAGCATCAGAGAATCCCTCGAGATATTCTCTCTCAAGATCACTTTCGAGTTCTGTGGCATCGTCATCAACAGAGTAGACGTATTTGTTACCGAAATTGTGGCTCGGTGTCTTTTGGATCTGGGGTCTTTTATTCTTCCGTAATTGCTTCGATTTGACAGTATTATTGACTGATGAGCTAGTGCTATGAACATCATTACCAGCTGAGGCTCCAGGTTGCGGTTGTGGTGTCTGTGCACCTTGTGTACCGAGTGATAGTTTTGGAAGTAAGTTGAATTGGGACTTGTGTGGGTTGATCAAGGGAGACCGCCCGTTGAGTGGGGTCTTATCCCATGGATTCTCAGGCATTGGACCAATGAAGTATCAGATAAGGCAAAATACCTTGATATAGATACCCTTTCGGTTCAAATGTGATCTCAGTAGCGGTATAGACGAGAGGTAAAAGGGGGTAATTCATATGTCGTCATATCTCCCTAGCGGGGCCGGATGTGCCGCCACGAAATCAGGCGGGAAACGGCACAATCGGTTTCACGTTTAGATCAATATTTATTTGAACAGATCCAGGGCTACAATAGCACAAAGCGTAGAATAGATCACAATTTTGAATTTACATTATAGAGAAGCACATCGGTTGCACTGAGAATGACTTTCCAAATTAGCAGAACAGCAAAAAAAACAAACTGTGAGAAGTAGATGTTAGAAACAATGTCCAATGATTTTATGAGATGAGAAACTATCAACGACCATATGGGTTTCCTTGAGCGTAAGCATTGGCTGGTTGATTACCAGGAACAACCTGGTACTGTCCATTTGGCGCCACCTTGCGTTGCGGGTAACCTTGTTGATATGTTTGATTTGGCCCATTAAGTTGTTGCTGAGGGTATCCATTTTGAGGCTGTGAAGGACGTGGTTGAGGCTGTTGAGGTTGTTGTGGCGGGTAGCCTTGTTGTGATTGTTGATGTGGTGGGTACCCCTGTTGAGATGGATAGCTTTGCTGTTGTGGTGGATAACTCTGTTGGGGATGTCTTCTTGGCAATCCTTGAGATTGAGGTTGTTGATGCTGCTGAACACGAGGCATCTGTTGGAATTGTTGTGGAGATGCACTAATTGGAGCTCTCTGTTGATAACCTTGGGACGGAGACCCTTGCTGCTGGTGGGATGGTGGATATGGTCTTCCCTGCTGAGAACCTTGCTGAGGCGGCTGTTGTGGACGACCTTGACCCTGGTATTGCTGTGGAGGTGGTCTTTGATACTGTTGTGGAGGTGGTCTTTGATATGGCTGTGGAGGTGGTACACCTTGTGATTGTGGTTGTTGCAGTCTTTGATTCTGGTGTTGTTGTTGTTGTTGTTGTTGTTGTTGTTGTTGCACTGGATATGGTTGGGATGTTCTCTGTTGTTGTGAATGTTGCGGTGGTTGCGGTTGCTGATGGTCCACAGGAGCAGGAGCAGGAGAAGGTTTCTGAATTGATTCCTGACTGTAGCTATCATATGTAGGTCTCCCCTGAGATGTAACGTTCTGAGGTGATGTGTTATATGATGGTGATCCCGCGACCGGAGCCCTCGACAAGTTATCATCTGATCCAGGAGGTGTGAAAGTTTGAAATGTGGATCTAGGTAGCGATGCCAGTGGTCTAGTCTGCTGTTGAGGAGCTTTTTGAACTGGTTCTTGAGGTATGTTCTTCACTGGTGAAACTTGTCTAGCAGCTGGAGCCAAACGACCATGGTAGTTATCGAATGACTTTCTGTATTGTGCATTTGGTTTGACATCGGATATAACAGCCTGTGGACTTGGGCCTGAAACAGCGGAAGGGAACGTAGGGTTTTGAGGGGTAACTGGGTTTGAAGGCGGTTGAACTCTCAAGACTGGTTGCTCAAGAACCTGCGACGAGCCATAATCTGGAGTGAAAACATCAGTGCTCTTATTTCTGTGATCCTTGATAGACAAAGCAGAAACACCATTTTGGAAAATCTCATCTTCATCAAAGTTCTCATCGAGATCAGGTTCCTCAGCAGTTCTGAAACTGGAATGTGACTCATTGTTCTGAGGTCTCAATGGAAGTTCATGCACCTTCTCTGGAGAAATACTTCTCGTAGAGACAGCACCAGCTTCACCATGAACTGGAAGATAAGGATCAGCCAGTACCTTAGCACCAACCGGGGCCGGTGCTTGATTATTGGTAGTCAGACTATCGTGTGATATAGCCTTATTCTGTTCAACCTGCACAGAAGCTCCATTTTTGGAAATGTTGGAATAGTCGTCATATATTTGACCAATGTATGACGCTCTATCCTTCTTGTTTGGAGAAGTAGTGGAGACATTATCTTGGTTTGGAGAATTATCCACATTCAGCGATGATGAGTTTCTTGAAATAGCGGAGTCTCTGAAACGAGGAGCAGAAAGGAAACTTGGAGAGAGCGGAGAGAATGGTCTGTTATTCAGAGTACTGCTTGACCGACTTCTTGGGAATCCCAGAAGCTCGTTCGACGTCATAGCAGGAGAGTTTATGGCACCCATAACACCATGACTAGAACCACATCCCGTGTATCCTGTTGACAACTTTCTGGCAAGGATCTCTTTGATCTTTTGCCTCCATTCTGTGATCAGCCAGTTCGATGAAGCTTGATTACTTGTAAGCAAAATCAAATCTTCAACTTCCAAATAATGGACAAACGGTAAAACCGGTAAACCAAACAACAATGAGTTCAACTCAGTCTTATCAGCATTCAACCTCTTTGGTCTTCCATATAAAGAGAACGCATTCAAAAGCGGTACCAAGAATCTGATCAGAGTATCATAACCTGGCACAGCACTATGCTGCTCTGGCATGAAGTACACTGATGCCTCTTTTGGAAGTGCCTTTTTGGAAGTATCAAAGTAAACTGTACCCTCAAGTTTGATCATAGTACTGTGGTCAATCATTTTAACCGAGTTTGGATAGAGAGCATAAGTAGCACTTGCATCTTTGATCAAAGCCATCGCAGTTTTCTTGTTCTTCTTTTCATCTTTGTAGAACGAAACAGTTCCTTTATAGACCTTACCTTTCTTAGGTTTCTTTGTCGGTTGTTCAATAACAGCATAACATCTTTTCCAAGGCATACCTGATCCGAATCTAACACTGACCCAGTCTTCATGAGCAAATTTTGTTTCTGCCAAGATGGTTCTGATATCCGACAACTTGGATCCTCTTGCTGAAAGCAATCCACCAGTATAAGCCTCTTGCAAAGATGTGTATTCAAAAGTGGCCAACCTGAATGCAGCGGTCCATTTGTGGAAGTCTTCCAGCTCAGAATATTGAAGTAAGTATTGGTTCTTCAGTGTGGTGGAGACGATAATGACGTTTTTCAATCCGTTACTGTTCTCGAGAGTCTCAACTGATCTGAATAATGAATCTGTAAAGTTGATATAATCTGGCTTGGAAGAAGCATTCAGAAGCGCCTCAGTGTCGTTCTGATACTTTTCAAGTTCCTCAACGTTCCAAACAGCAAGCTGGTTACCGAGAAGGACACCGTAGACCTCTCTCCATTGACGATTAGGAACTGGTTCACCATCCAGGTTGATCGATTGAAGCAACATAAAAACACCTTCATTATAACGGCGATGTGCTTGGGCGCTTAAGAGAGTGACAATAGGAGCGAGTTCTGGACTGACTGATTCATTGTTGAAGCCATTCTGAGTAGATGGAGAAGCTGGCAGACCTTGTGGTGTTTCTGCCAGTGAATTTGTTCTTGATCTGTTGTTCTCTGGACCAACTTTTGGGGATGATGGGTTGGAGCGGCCACCTGAAAAGAGACGTTTCATTTCAGTGGTTTTTGCTGTGAAGGGCACCTTTAGTACGTAGGTGTGGGTATGGGTGGGTTGGTAGTGTGAGGAGGGGAACAAGTGTTCGATACACGCTCTGTTTCGAAGTTGTTTCGAAGTTGTTTCGAAGTTGTTTAGAAGTTGTGTAGAAGTTAGGAACCTGTTCAAGCTCGCCCTGTGCTGTGCTGATTTTTGGCGCAAATCTCGGCATTCTTACGCCATTTCTCGCCAATTCATGGACTATTTTTGTTTGGAATTTCCCGATTAGGGAGCTGTGAAAATCAAGATCGCTAGTGCCTGAGGCTTAATAAACGAGCCCCGGCGTTGTATGTGCACTGCCTACTTATCAGATATTCCATAGTGTGATAACTTCTACAGTCTTGCGAATTGATTAACCTTGAAAGGGACTAGGGCTCTATATACCAGATCGATAGTCTATTTTTATAACCCAGCTCTATTTATATATATCAGCTAGAGGTTGGATCCTTATACTAGTTTCTGCACGTTATGCAAGTTGGCAAGCTCGGCTGAAGATTATCTAGAAGTAATCATTGCCCCAAAGTATTGGTGATATACCTCTCCTTGCATCCGAACATGATAATATGACTCCTTACAGTAAACATTCAAGACTCTCATATATTTATCTCAAAATATGTCGACCTCAGGTAAGTTCTTCTCTGACCTCAGCTTCCAGTATTCACCGGTGTACTTATAGTACTCACCTCCTGTGATTGGATGAGTCTCCTTTGTGAAGAATCGTGGTTTGTATTCGTCGCCTGATTCTTCACGTTCTTTTCTCTTTGCTCTTTGCTTCTCCTCAAGGTATAACTTCTGCTCACTTGCCCTATCGTACAGACCATCCTCCATAGCTCTTTGATCTGGTCTTAGTCTAGTATCGGACTTTGCCAACCATGGAAGCAAACTCTCTTGTGGATCGTTCAAAGTGATGGCATAGGATGTCAAATTGAATGGAACTGTTGGTCTTGGAGTCACTTGCCATATCAAGAATTTGGATCCATCGTCATTTGGACCTGATGCAATGTTCTTTCTGTTCGCAACATCGATCTTGACGTCATCTGAAATAATCTTCTTACCGTAAATCTTGGAGTTCCAATGACCACCAATGGCCCATTTCTTAACACCATTCTTATCTGTAACAATACCAGACATCTCGTATGCTTGACTGCTTCTCCATCCTTGTGGTTTGAAAGTCAAAGTACATTTATCACCGGTTTGATGGTTCGTGATCACCATGTCACCATAGTTGTCAATGCTTGGATTTCCAACAATGATACCAACGACAGAAGTTTTGAGTTTGACCCATGTATATATCTCTTCAGTCTCTTCACAATCTGGTCTTAAATGCATATACCAAGTTGCAATAGGTTGCACATCGAATGAACGACCATTGAAACCAGACTTGACAGACGTCTCACCATAGTAGTCCCATTTTGGATGTTCAGCATGAACGGCAGAGATCGGTGGATGATGACTGACTTGTTCTGTGAAGAATCTAAACCCTTGATCTGGTCTGGAGTATTCATAAGTCTCACCTAACAATGGGTTGAATGGCTTAGCAACACGACGAATGGTGGAAGAGTATTGAGAAACGGCAAACACAGCGAAATATAACATCCGCAGAGATGAATCTTCAAACGTGACGGCTTGGTCCAATAACGCACTGTATTCGAAATCCTCGGCGATTCTTTGTAACATCGATGTTGGTTCGTTGAATGAAACTGGTAGTGTGATTTTGGTGATATCCTTTCCGATCATCGATTTCAAGATTCCCCAGAGACCAACCTTTGGACGTTCATCAACTTTCAAGGTGAGATCGGTTCTTGGAGGGTCGTAGTAGCCAAGGAACGAACCTTCTCTTTTCATGAGTATACTCTTCTTCTTCTGTTCCATTGTAATTAGATCGTTTGGATGTTCATCAATCACATTTGATATCTTGGTGTCTGCTTTATCTTCAGGTGATCCATCCTCAGATGTGAGCAGTGACTCTTCGGTACCGGCCTCCTTGATGACTTGTTCCACTGTCGTATCCTCTTCGTCACTTTCAAATTCGTCAGCATCAAAGAATTCATCATCAGAATCATCAGATGATTCAAAAAATTTGGAAAGTTCTTGATCAGCAGTGGAGTGGTTCTCTGTAGGACTAATGACTTTGCTGTCCAATATATTACGTTCTTTATCCGTATCCAATGTAGTGGAGCTAGCAAGTTTCATATTCAACACCTTTTTAAGTTTCTTTCTTTCACTCTCAAATGCCTCCAATTCATTGGTTTTGGAGATCAGTTCATTCTCAAGATCTCTGATCGAGTTGATCCATAACTCATTGACATCTCTTTGTTTTCTCAACATTCTCAATAACTTATCATCCCTCTTCTCAACCAAACCAATCAATTCATCGAATGATTCAAGCATCGAGTTAACAGCACTGAGTGAAATACTGACAGATTCTTCAGATGAGCCGCCATGTTCAATGTTTTGTAACAAATCCTTCAATGCACCAAGTTGAGTTTTGAACCCACTCTTTGCCATTGAAATGTCCTGTGAGAATGGTCCCGCCACATCACGGATATCTTCTGAAACTGCATTGTCATAAGCCGCTGATGAAACATCGTCATCGTCATCATCATCATCAGAATAATTAACAATCTCATCCGCGATCGATCTCTTTCTCTCTGGTTTGATCAGTTGATCGGACGTCATGTGGCCACTTGGTACTTTATCCATAGGTGATGCCATTGGGAACGTACTGCTGGTCCTCGAGTTGGATGGGATGAATTCGGTATCTTTCAAAGCACGATCGAGGTCCAGAGATAATGCCGCTTGTCTTTCATTCTCCTTGTCTTTTGCGTATCTGATGGCACCTTGTAATGACCAAACCCACCTACTCGTCTCTGTTGGGTGGTTACCTTTCAAATGCCAATTATCTCCACTCATACCCAAAATCTCAAATTTCATCTTCTCCGAGGAATCTAAATGTAATACAGCGGTTCTCATGTTGAGACTTCCACGACATGCATTATTGGCATCATCTTGACTTTTGTAATATGATAAGATTCCGTTTTCATCAAGCACAAACCAACGAAGCTTATAACCACCTGCAAAATTGGTCCATTTGCTCAAGTATCCTTTGAACGTTGGAATAGCATGGGTAGCAACTTTCGACATGTTAATAACGCTCTGTTCTTGACTTGCATCGCGGAGAATCTGTTTCAAAGTTTCATTAGTCTTGGGCACAAGATCAATTGGTAGTCGACCCTTTTTGTCTCTCTTGAATGGGTCACCGCCATGTGCAAGGATCCATTGAACCATTCCATGATCATTTAGCTTCACAAATTCATGTAAAACTGTGTCTCCTGTTTCTGGTTCATGTCCATTGATATCTAAAAGTTCGAAATTTCTCGGTTGTGCCAATATTTCATCCAATGTTGCGAAATCATGATCTGAGAATGCCTTTCTAAACTGCAGCGCAATTCTCTCGATATACTGTCCTCTTTCATGTTGTAGTAAATGAACCATATTTAAGTCTTTGGTGAGATCAATTGGTTGTTTCATGTTGACATTGAGAATCGTATCGTTGATTCTTGGATCTCGAAGAAGTAACAGTGCGACATCGAGTCTGTTGTTCAATGCTGCAAGATGTAATGGAGTGTTACCATCAGAATCTTGGTGATTGATATCGATCTCCAGGTCATCAGCCGCCTCATCCGATAACAATTTCTGGATCAATTTACCAGAGGCCACTTGGACGGCTAGATTCAATATCAGAAGCTTGACATCTTTTAGTTCTGGTTGGTTCACTGCGTCAGAACCAGAGTCGGCAATGTTCTTCAGCAGACTATAGTTATTCTTCTTGAGTGCATCCAAAAGCTTGAGCTTGAAAAGTGGCGGATTGATTGATTGTGCCCTGTTTTGTTCGTTAGTATCAAGACTCTCATTGAGATGGCGGCTATTGCGTGAGGCCACGTACGTAGAGGCTGACCCGGCGTATGGGGCGGGTACAGCTTGACTTGACATATCAGTTGGTTCTTTCACTCTCTATACTTGGCTGTCAAAGTGATAGATCGGTACGAGATGTCACTGTCGTTGAGGTGGACCACTGAAACAACTACTCATGCCATGGATCACTGACAAGCATTTGGCTCAAATCGAAATTGGCAGATCGAGCTGCCCAACCCAAAACATCCCGGATACGGAAATTCCCGAAAAGGGCCTGTCATAAACATGGCAATTAGGGTACCCCTGATTAGAGCTGGTAGCTCTTTTTCTTCCTATGTGGACTTATTCATCAAGGAATCGGTTCCATACATCTGGAAAACTATCGAATCTCATTTCCTACAGCGAATCAATAATCAGCTGTATTGTAAGCTCATAACATTGTTGAGTGCTCAAACTGCGCAATCTATGAATACTCAACTTACTCAAATGTAACCTTACCAACAGTCTCAGCAAAGTACTTACCTTGAGCCTTGGCCATGTTCAACTCCAATTCACTTGGAGTTCTTGAGCCATCACCACCGGCAAAAGTACCCGCACCCCATGGAGAACCACCATGAACCTCCTCAAAACTAGTAAGGTATTGACCAGCAGCACCATAACCCAATGGAACGTAGATGATACCATGGTGGGCCAAAGTTGACAAAGTACTCACAACAGTGACCTCTTGACCACCACCTGGAGTACCGGTTGATACAAACACACTGGCGTACTTACCTTGTAAAGCAGCCTTGGCCCACAGACCACCTGTTCTATCCCAGAAGGATTTCCATTGCGCAGGGAAGTTACCATATCTCGTTGGAACACCAAACAGGAAGGAGTCGTACTCTTCCAATGTCGCAGTGCTGGCGATTGGATAATCTGGTTTTGGTGGAGCATGCATCAATTTCAAGACATTCTCAGGCAAAGTCTCCGGAACTTGATAGATAGTTGCTTCACCACCTCCTTGAGCGACACCGGCTTTGACGGCTTCGGCTAATTTGGCAATATGGCCATAGAGAGAATAGATAACGATTGCAACTTTCTTCGTCATTCTCACAAATCAATTGAATGTGTTGAATCCACTATAGGGTGATAGCAACTTTAAAAAGATGGATTACACCTTGGTTTAAATACCTTGGGCGCAACTCAGCTCCTATAGTTGAAGGCGGGGGAAGCGAAACAAACCCGAATAATATTACTAAAAGGACAACCAGTTTTAGTCAATGAATTATTCAAAATTAGTAAAATGTTTATTTAAACTCACCCAAGCATTCAAACTTCATACCCAAACACATCAGGTCTTCTCTGTTGCCACAATGGCATATTTGTTCTAATCTTCTCCAAATGCGCAACATCAATATCGGCAACACAGATCGCCTCAGCTTGGACATCTACGTCTCCAACTTCAGCGATAATGGTGCCCCATGGATCAACAATCAATGAATGGCCATAACTGAAACGATTTGGAGCTGATGGCTCAACACCATTAGCAATGTCCTCATCGGTCAAAGTCACATGTCCTCCGGTTTGTGCTGGCATCACAACATAGGTCTGAGTATCAACTGCACGCGCACGAGCTAGTAGGTGCCAGTGGGCAGCACCGGTTCTCTGCGTGAATGCGGATGGATAAGTCAAGATCTGAGCACCTTGTGTTCTCAATCTCAATGCCAATTCTGGAAAGCGTAAATCATAACAAATAGCCAATCCGACGGCCAAATCGGTAGTTGAGGATTTAACCGGTGGGAGAACCTCATTACCGGGCTCGACTCCTTGTGACTCCTTCATGATTGCTCCACCTGGGATCTCCACGTCAAATAAGTGGATCTTCTGATACCGATGGATGATCTCACCTTGTGGACTGAACCATAATGACGTATTCAGCACACGATCACCGTTAGTGCTTGGTTCATGGACACCAACGTTGACTTCCAACTCGACACCGGTGGAGTACAACTCTTTCAAGCGTGATGAGATGGCATTGACAAAGGGGGACTTGTCAACTGATACCGCGAGCTTCTTAGAGAACTCTTGCGATTTGGCAATGTAATCGGATGCTTCTGGAAGGAAGAGTATCTTGGCTTGACGCTTAACGGCCATGTTGATCAATTTGACGGCGATGGCTCCATTTTTGGTGAGGGAGGATGTGGAGGATAGCTGTCCAGCAGCGATTAAGACCATCGTGTGTATAGTTCTGTGAGTGATAGATAGGTCTGATGGGAAACAAAGTGATGTGTGTGGCTGTGGGAGTTGGGAGGAAGTGTTGATGGAAATCCAGACTTTTAAAGTGTCACTAAATACGACACCCGCCAGATTGGGCAAGATTGCCGAAGAGCTAGCTGTTTTAATTTAAGGGCCGTGAAGTTTAGGTCTGATTAGGGAATTATCACTTTCTTTTTTCCCACTATAATTGCTTGAAATGTTTCAGTAATCATTCAATGTCAACTATCAGCCAAGGATAGACCTATTAGTTTATTCAAGTGGTGTAAACCTAAAAAAAAGGAAAACATAATTTGATCCAAATAATCGGCCCCAGACTTTCCCTTATTGGTTAACGCGGAATAAATCCCGTTCGATAAACCCAGGGCTCATTGGTGCTGAATACAAATTATCTCCACTCTTCAACCCATTTCCCGCCCACCATTCACGTATTCAAGGGATCCATATCCAATCAGACCAGTGACAACCATCAAATCATCACAATGGGATTATCAGAGCCAGAAATGAATAAACCAAGGGGAGTTATCACCAAACCGCAGATCCTCACACTTAAAGACGGGTCCAAAGCCACATTACTCCCATTCTATCGCCATCATCTGCAAACACCTGAGGCTTTACCAAAGTCATTGGTCTCCTTCCTCCATTCTGAATTCAACATCGAGATCGAGAAGGGCGACACGTATCCATACTTGAACACCTTGTCGTTGGAGGAATTCCAGGATTATTGGTTCTGTGCCTTTACCGCGGTGTTGATCAATGGAGTTGATGTGACCCTATCTGAAGACATGAGCTGGGAGAAGGAAGTATTAGGGAGTTACTACATCAAGCCAAACTATACTGGACGTGCCTCACATATCTGTAACGCTGGCTTTCTCGTGAACCCACGTCTTAGGGGTAAAGGAATCGGTAGTGCACTCGGTGCGTCATATTTGAAATGGGGAGGTATTTTAGGATATGATTATTCCATCTTTAACTTGGTGTTCGTGTCGAATGTTGCCAGCGTTAAGATCTGGGATGGATTGGGGTTTGATAGGGTTGGAAGAATCCCTGGAGCTGGAAAGTTGAAAGGTTATGATGAACCTGTTGATGCCATTGTCTTTGGTAAAAAGTTTGAAATTTTTGAAGAAGAATAATCTCAAATGGTACACGGCCTAGAGTACAAAATAGATCTGATAATAAAACAATGTGTATATAAATGTAGAGCTAAACACCGAAGACGTATCGATCTTGGGACAGACCGATTCGAAAATCTCGACATCTAGGACACGATCCCACCAATGGCACAAGGACCCTATCGTATCAATGGGCGGATCCAGGGCATCGATGGGCTTATTCTCCTCCATAATAGGACCCTATATCCTATGGTAGAGAAAAGGATACGGGACAGAAACAGGAGTGGGATGGTTGGGTATGAAAGAAGTGACTTCGATGAGGGGTATGTGGGTTAGGACTGGGTAAGGATAGCCTTATCCTGTGGAAGACCTAGCCACATCACTGGTAATTGTACACATCCTCAAGAAGCACAACCACTGTAGTGTAGGTCGAAGTCCATGTGCTGGTGGAGGAAAGAAGAGTAAATTTTCACCTAGCCCTTCGGCCGCTTAAAAAAAAAGCAGGACAGAGCACTGGCTGACGTCATTCCCACCCGCACACCACACACTGCCATCGTTGTTTAAGCGCTCTCTCTCTCTCTCCACAACTGGGCCCCTTCGAGGGCTTAACATATGCCACGGACCGCAATTGTTCACGAATCCGTGGGCAAATCATCTTCCCCATCCCACTACACAAATACCAGCCATCCACACACCGCAATGTCATCATACATCACTCCACTGGCAGAGTACCTCCCCTCCCTGGAGTCAATACAACACCTCCTGCTCGCGACATGGCTACAGATACGCCAAACTACACCATTGGTGTTTTCCGCCTTATTTAACACCATCCAGTCCGCTTTCCATTGGATCTCGATTCTGGTGCGGTATGCATTTTCAACCACCTCCACCATTGTACGAACAATCTTCATGATCATTGGGATCATGGTCTCCATCGTGTTTGAACCTCCAATGCTATTCATACGGATCATTGAATATAACGCCAATTCATTCATAAACTTCTGGCTTGGGTTATTCTTCAACACTTCACTCGCTGAGATCTTTTCATGGCAATCAGGGGTCATGCACTTCAAGATTGTGGTTCAATGGTTGAAATTCGCTAATGTCATCTGTATCAGTGCATTGATGTTGGGGATCTTGACGTATTATACATTGGTGAGATTGATCTATTGGTTGACTACACAAGAGAAGAAGCTGGCGTTGACCAAGGATGTATCATATGTGAAGAACGGTATAGATGAGAAACTGGCGTATGTGAAACTTGTTAATCGTGAAAAGGGTGAATTGGATGATTATTTCCAAAATGAAAAGACAACATCGATGAAACCACACACACCACCACCACCATCATCGATGAATTCCAACATCATCAATCAAAGCATCAACCCATCACAACGTCAGCATCCATATCAATATGACAACCTGTCCCAGCTCTTTGGTGACGATGAAGACGACGAGCTCTTCACACTAACCTCATCGCCATCTGCAACCGCATTGACGACCCCATTGCCAAGACCGGCACAACTTGAGCAGAACACCCCAAATCCACAATTATACGCACAAGCACAACAAGAGGTTAAAGAATCACCGATAACAAAAGCATTCAGATCGCGTGTGAGTTCCAATACCACACCACCACCAACCGCTAGGGATGATTCGATCCGCGGTGAGGAGTATGCTTTCTCAAGTGGGTCAACGGCTATGAGTTCGATCTTTAGTAGGAATCAAGAGGGGTCGAGAAGAGAGAGTAAAGATGGGAGAACCTTGCCAATTTCCACAATTGAAGAGGATGAAGATGAATAAACTGCTGAGTTGCATTTAATTGATATGGATTTAGATTTGCATATATGGTGTTGGGCTATTTGGGGTTTTTTGGCTAGGATAGGAAACATATGTCCTCATCTGGTATGATGGACTCAATTGATGAAATTACTTATGATTATTATTCATTTGCCCAATTTTCTTTGTAGTATACCTGTCTGTGGATGTTTTTCAGAGTTTGAACTGAGGTTTTTTTATATCATAAATTTGGCAAATATTCCCGATAATTTGGTTGAGCCCATGCTGTGTGTATCTCAATTGAAGGGTCTACCCTGTATGCTGTGACTGGGCTGTATGCGAGACCACAGCATATCGTATAATTCAAGCGATCCGGTATATCCCGCAACCGCTGAGGCAAGAACCAAAGTTTCCCGAGAACTGTAAAATTTGTAACCCCCACTTTGACAGATCTGCTGATGTTTCGTAATCGCCTACTAGTACCAGACAATAGGACAATATCCCAGATATGGGGTACCATTATTCGCTAGCTCCATATAGGCCAGAATGTCCCCCCTCAGCCGTGGCTTGTGAATCTGTGGTTACAAGATATGCAACTGACTGATAAACCGTAGTTGTGCCATAAGCTGCAGTATGACAAGTGACAAGATTTTAGAAATTTTAACCTTGGTTTGAAAAATTAAAGTTCTCCTTGAATATGATTATCGATCTCAAATTTGGCAGATGATTTGGATATAAAAGGCGTAACACAATGCATGCATAGCTGATAATTCCCAAATTTTGAAGTTTTTTGCAATTTACAACCCTATTTTTAATGTAACTTTTGTCTAGCATCCCTAATACCGCACGCACTCCATGTTTCGTAGCTGTACAGTGTACGAATTATTCATGGCGTGGGGGTTGGATAGTATAGGGCTAGATTGTTAACTGTACCAGAAGCTGTCTACTACGGCCCCAATGCCTGGTGCAGTTATCAATTGTCCCTGTAATGGCCCGCACCCCACAGCTGTCTACTTCCCAAACAATGACTGTTCGGCCTAGTTGAACAACCGATCCATTATCCGTATCCCAATCCGCCATCATTCATGCGGTTGACCTTCTACTGACTAGCCCACCGATTGTCATAATTGTTAATGATTATGTGGATCTTAGAGCACAGCAAAAGGTCTTGTCCAATGGTGGTACCTATCTGCGGAGTCCGTTTCAGTGGGAAATGATTACCGATCGGATATAAGTTCAATGTTTGAATACTTGAACAATTGAACCAACAACTCGGATGATATTGAAGATCATGGAAGTGGCGCTCTAAATCTAGATACTTTCTCAACCGATTGCCAAAAACTAGGGTTGTTAACATAGAACTGATAGTCAATTCTCAAATATTGTATGCTTGACATTCCGAGCCGAACCTATTACCGGGGTTGCAGAGCATCTAGACAATCCTCTTATATTCATGTACGTGGCTGCATGCTGTCGTGCACATATCTTGGAGATTCTGCCACGCCTGGACCGACGTTGATGGTAAGAATGTGCCTTTGACTTACAGGCCTATGTTTCCAATGTCCATAACCTAGCTGCATGTTGTACCTCCCGTAATTATCTGTGGGTCATGTCTCCTCCTGTTCAATCTTTTTTTCCTTCGTTGCACTTACCGGCTTACTTTGTGCATGAATAAAGTAGGGAATGTATGCACAAGGATAAAGTAGGGACTGTATGCAGTACAATACAACATCACCAAGGACTTTTCAATAAAAGAGAACTTTTCTCTTTCCTTCGCATTTTAAGGAGGGTCCTGTCAATACACACTATACAGAAAGACATATATTCACAAAGGAATACATCTGATTGCCAACATAGGTGATCACCACGATGATGAATCAACAACCTTTCCACTCCTTACCATGGCCATACACTGTTTCCAAGAACCCTAATCCTGAGTTTGATATGACGGGTCAAATGCCCCCTTATATTCCGCTCCCTGTCTATATGGAAACCAAACCGAATGTATCCAGTTATCCATCACAGGAATTAATGATGAATGTTCCACAGACCTACACTACAACGGCTCCTTATCAATCTCATCCCTCGTTCTCGCAAATGTCACCCCCTTATCCCCTGGAAAGTTCGATCCCTAGGTATAACAGCAATAAACATCCATTAATGGGTCTAGAGGCCAAGGAAGGACCAATGCAACCAATTAAAAGATCAAGATTATCACAATCATCATCATCATCCACTTTTCTACGATTTCACGGGTTGAGATTACCATCGGTATATGAGTTCGGTCAGATCACACATGATATTCCTCATTTAAAGCAAGAAATGGGAGGAAGGATCCCCATGAATAACCATGTTCCCCAATACACTACCCCTTCTTCACATCAATCCCAGGAATATGTATACAAACTAGAGAGCCTATCCAGTCAAGGATCGGACATCCTCACCCCCACGGGGAAGACACCAATATCGCCAGGCAGGTTGAACGTGTTTTCAGATGAGAACGGGACCCCTCGTGGGATGATGGGGAGAAGACAGACGTATCCACCCCCTGGGTTTGTTGGTCATTCATCCCAGATCGTCCCTGTCAACTCACCTGTACCAACGCTGATTGAGGATTCTTCCCTCAGCACGCCAGGTTCCAGCTCGAGTATAAATGTGGCTGTCAAAGTTGAGAATCATAACAATTCGATTGATTATGACCCAAAAGTGGCCAAGTTCTTCCCATTGATGAGCATTGATTCAAAATTCATCATGAAACACCTCTCACGGGATCCCAAACGATATGGGATCGATCTGGAAATGGATGTGAATGCGGTGGAGATCTCGGAGAAGATGATTTTGGAATGGTCGCTCTTGGAGTTCTTGGTGTACGAATTAAAGATCCATGATAGAAGAACCGACACTGCTCCAATCATCAACGATATTCCGGAAAACAAGTTTGAAGTACGGATGGAATTCGAACTGATCGATCCCGAGGGGCTCAACTCAAAGATTTTGACAGTCGATATGACTTTACTAAAACCCACGAGTTCGAAATTATCATCAGTGGATATCATGAAGGGGCTGCGAATCCAATTAAACTCCTATTTCACCATATATGAGAAAACTTACCTCAAGCCAAGTGGGAGAAAGATTAATAGATTACAAGGTGTGAAGAAGAAGAGGTCACCAGCCAGACCTAAATGGGGGTTGGGTACTGAGAATGAATTGATGATTTTGGAATTCGATGTGGATTTAACGGATGTTTGAAATGTAAGAGTTAATTGAGAGTTATAAAAAGATGAGAAATTGCATTGCTATAAAAGGATAAAAGAAGATTTTAAAGATAAGAGATAAAAGGTATAAAAGGAAGTGGAGGTATTAGCTAGGTTTAGGTTGATTTTAAAAAGGGCATTTATTTATTGAGATTCGTTGTAGGCAGTATCGCACAGATCCGCCCGGCGTGTGGGGCCGGCCGTGGCAGCCAGGCAGGCGGGTGTCCTTCCGGCGTTGTCCACTTGTTCTTCGCCAGGCGGAATTCCCTTTAAAATCCTTCCCACGCTCCCCTTCTACAAAGAACCTCCCCAGCCCACGCTTCACCCCACACAGAAGGACAAACACGCACGCAACCATGTCTGCTCAGCTCAAGGCTGCGAAGGATGCTGTGAGTACCACCAGCGCTACGCTACTGATCGAACAATGAATGACACGTTGTTTATCGATGACGAGTTTATTCACTCGTGTCACGGTTGGGCTTTGTTTACCCTTGTGTGTTGTATACTAACGCGATTTCGTGATACCAATAGTTAGTATCAAGTCTCTATGAACTCTCCAAGGCCGCTACGGAGGCCTCATCTGCCACCGTTGACTTCTACAACGCCTCATTGACCGGCGAGGAGGACTCTGCAAAGGTGTTTGCCGATTTGGCATCCTCTTTGAAATTGTTGACCCAATCGTCGATGCAGATCCACAACAATGCCCAAAACATCATGACGGAGGCCAATATTGCTGCTGTTGCCGACCCTGCCCTTTTGAGTGTCGCCTCTTTGGAGCACCATCATCATGATCATCACTCAGTGGCTCAACACTTGGTTGATACTCAGGATGAACCATTGGAGATGCCATCCAAGAAGAAGAAAGCTGAGAAGGATCCATTCGCCCCAAAGAAACCATTGACCGTGTTCTTCGCCTATTCATCCTACGTACGTGACTCCATTCGTGAGGAGAGAACAAACAAGGGCCTTCCACCATTATCATCCACCGAGATCACACAGGTCATCTCCGGTAAATGGAACAATCTAAGCTTGGAGGAGAAGGATAAGTGGAAACAGGCTTACAACATCGAATTGGTCAACTACCAAGCACAAAAGGAGAAGTATTTGGAGGATAAGAAGAATGGGTTGCCAGTGAATGATACGATCATCACTACGGCTCCGGTTCCTATCCCTGATGAGATGATTTTGGGAAAGCCTAAAAAGAGATCGCACGATGGTGAGAAGGAGAAGAAGAAGAAGAAGAAAAACAAAAGAAAATACATGGAGGAGAATGGACTGGACTTGCCAATGCATACCAATTTTGCCTAGTTTTAACTCCTTTTCTCAAAGTTTGTTTTAATATCCAATTTCAATTCAGTGATCATCTGGATCCCCTTTTGTCTATCTTGTTTCATGAGTGTTGTTCTTTTTTTTTTTGTTTCCTTTCCAGTACTCTTGTTGAGAGCTGTGAGGTTGTGTGCTATATTCAGTTGATCAAAGTGTCTTGTAATCTAGAGTATTGTATTGTTACCCAGTTGTAGTGGCTACTTACTCCACCAGTCAAATTGATTTTCCGCGCCCGAAACTTTTTGGAACTTTTTCAGTGAAAAATGTTGATCGAGCCCACTTCTCATACGAGGAGCATACAACAGAGGACAGGCCAGACTCACACACACAGGATGTTCAGACTCACCAGAAGACAATTCTCCTCCACCACGAGACAGTTATCGGATCTCTACCTCCATCCCGAGAAGTGGAATGGGCTCCCAGCACAAGAGATCCTTGATCTTTTCCAAAAACGTCGTTCGATACTTGGTCCCAAGTTCAAGCATAACAAAGATGAGCTCAAGGCTTTGAAAACCACGTCACAGCACTCTGGTGTTGCTCCACACATCATCGAGAAGATCTACTACGGTGGTGAGATCGCCGCGTATGACTTGAGCGGGTTGAAGTATGAGGATAATTATGCTCCGTTGAAGTTCCAATACGATGAGTACCCGGAGGCTGCTCAGGAGATTATCAGAGACCACAGGGAACAGAGAGAGTACAACCGTATTGCAGCTTATGAAATGCCACATCTTGCCAAATATCGCCAGGAGTACATCCCAGCGGAGAACAAGCCAGTCACGTATAAATACACCACATACCTCGGTGAAGAGGAGTTTCAAGCCAATAAGAAGGTCACGTTGAGCTTGAAAGTCCGAGAACTAGGACTCGGTGTCAAGGAGACTCACAAGTTCAAAGTGCTCGCCGGTGTGAGATATGACCACGTGAAGGATGAGTTCAAGATGGGCACGGAGAGATTCGACGAACCATTACAAAATACGAGATACTTGTCCGGAGTGTTACAGACCCTGTTGAAGGAGTCTAAGGATCTCAGCGATGACCTGAGCGACATCCCATTGGACACTCGTCACACGGATGTGAGGGACAGAAAGAGCAAGAACAAGAAGAAGGCCATCTTCCGCACAGCGTACCCTGAGGAATGGAAGAGACCACAGGATGCTCCGGTGAAGCAGGAGACAGTGCTGGACCACGTGAAGGCCCAGCTGCAGTGATCTAGCTGAATATATGTACATAGATGGCGTTGTTGTAGTGATTGATCCGGAGTGGATACCTGAAGTGGGAAAGGTTGCGCAGCGTTTGAAGCTCGGCCCGTTTTGTTTATCACTCACAACAATACTCCCACCAACCACCCACTGGGAAGAACATCAAATCAGCCCCATACACTGCACAATGGTCTCTCGTAATACCACCAGAAGACGCACAGGCAGTGGTCCCAAGACCGGCGGCAAACAGCCGGGCAAGAAGACCTCCAGTGCCTCGGCACCATCCAACACGCTCAAGGAGATACTTTCCATCCTAAACCTTGAATTTGACACAGAGCTCGGTGTGCTTAATGGTGAACTCACACGTGTTGTGCCTGATCACCAGACGCTGGAGACGCTCAAGAGGGGATTGCTGAAGCTCGGCGATCAGCTGGAGATTGTGTCGAATAGTGATGATTCCATCATTGAGGACATCCTAGCCGTGAGGGCCAAGTTGAAAAACAAGCTCGAATCGGAAAATAGTGAGTTTGAATCGACACCAGCGCTGGAGAGCACTGTTGATGCCGAAGAGTTCCACACCAAGCCGGGTCATTACGAAGATGGTTCCAATGCACAATCAAAGGAGCAAACCCAGAATATCGATAGCGACGTGGAGATGAAGGATGAAGATGGGGATGAAAGGAAAATCCCACAGTTAATAAAGAACAATACTCGTGGTTCAAGAAACGCAAGTATGAATAATGACAATGATAATGAATCTGATAAAAACAAGGATGATGATGATGCAATCTCTGATACTGAGGGGAAATCCAAACCATCACCAGAAGCACAAGAAGAATCTCGCAAATTGAGCATCGACAGAATGGAGAATGATCCAAAAGTACGGAATCCAAAATCTGAATTCGTCACTGCACAAACCCTTCCAGCTGCGGCCTTAGCACTGGGTCTATTCTCAGAACAGGATGGTGGATTGAATCAAACGGGTGAAGAATATCTCAAGAAGAAATACGGAGTCGCATCATACCCAAAAACAGACCTCCAGGATAAATTACCCGGTGTGATCCCGGACATTGATTTCTCCAAAGCCAAACCGTCAAACCAAGTACAATTCGCCACGTTTCAAACGTTTTTTGAGAATTTTTATAGGGATTTCACAGATGATGATATCAAGTTCCTCAAGAGTAAAAACATCATTCCAGATTCCCTATCGAGTGATTCTAACTATGATCCAAACATCACGCCATATATCATCCCGGATCTGGGTGCTTTGTACTCAGACCTATGGAACGAGGAGGAACAATCAGATAACTATGCCTCGCCTTTGACAAGACTTACTCTGGACGCTGTTGAACCAAAGAAATCATCCAATGATATCAACGACGATGCATTGGAGACCGAACAAGTGTCATGTGGGCCATTGGTCACACGACTGTTGAGTGCCATAATGGAGGATAAACCAAACGATGGGGCTGATGAGAATGTCAAACCGGTCAGTGTGACACAATTACCCGAACAACAGGATTGGCGGGTGTCGAGCTCCACTACGGACTACACCACGTTGGAGGACCGTCTGAAACGAGAGTTGAAATACATTGGGATCCTGAGGGGGAACGGTGATAAGAAGGATGATGACATGGATGATGAGCCGAACTGGTTGAAACCTGAAGATGATGAGATTTCCACCGAGTTGAGACAATTACAAGCCAATCTCCGCACGGTGTCCAAGCGGAACAACAAACGTCGTCGTTTGCTCATGCCTATCATCGAACAACAGATCGCATGGCAGGAGTACAACTCCATCCTGGACGACCTCGAGAAACAGGTTGACCAGGCATACCTCAAGCGGAACCGTGCTCCAAAGTCCAAGAAGAAGAAACAGACGGGCCATATCATTCCAAGTGTCCAGGCACACATGCAGGCACAACAGGCACAGCAGGCCGCGGCAAACATGGCGGTAAAGAGTCTGTTGGAGAAGAGGGTGAGGTGGATCGAGAGGATTGGACCGTTGTTCGATAGAGGTGATGGTGTGGATGTTGGGTTGAAGAAGATGCCGAGGGAGAGTGTTTTCGATAGGGAGAATTTGGAAGAGGAGGAGGAGGAGGGTGAAGAGGATGATGGGGATGAGTTGGTTTTGAGTAGGGATTGAGCTACTTTTTTTTTTAATGAAAGAAAGAAATATACCCAGTCTCATGATTATTGATGTAGGTATACAAGCTACGACAGAATTTCAATAGATACAGTAATGTTCTTTTTTCTTTCTTGCTCAATTATATACATTCATTCAACATTAACAACGTTCCAAACTTCAAGCCAAGGCTCTAGTCAACTCCTCAACTGATGGAATTGACGAGACATTCCCCAAAGCAGCAACACTTACCGGTTTGCCACCCAATCTGTAATTAGCCCAATCCACAACGTCTTGTTTGTTGATACAATCAACTTTTTCCAAAACCTCCTCGGGACTCATTCTCTTTCCGGTGGTGACAATCTGTCTTCCAATATCTTCAGCAATCGCCGTGGATCCATCAAGACTTAATAGTAATGAAGCTTTGAGTTGAGCTTTGGCACGTTGTACTTCCATGTCGGTGAATTCACCTTTTTTCAAACGGGTCCATTCCTTGATGATCTCATAAAGCACGAGGGAAACATCAGAGGAGTTATCAGTGGTGAGGTAGACACCCCAGAGTCCAGAATCGGAATATGAAGTGGAGAAGGACATGTATGAATTAGCCAAAGGTTCATTTCCATCCCCCGAGACACCACCGGCTACGGTCAAGGCCAATTGTGATGGTGAGTTTGAGCCTGTTCCCAAAGAACGATCCCAGTTACCAACGATTGATTGCGTGACCAACGCTGTGAAATAATCTGGTGCGTTCCAAGAAACACCTTCAAGGGCAATGGCAACATGAGTGTTTGGAATTGTAAGGTCCTGAGTCTTGATCTCTGCACCGTGGAAAACTGGTAATTCACCCCTTGGTGTGCCCAATGGTAACTTTGATGGTGATTGGGTCAAATGTCCGAAATATTGTTGTGCGAATTGTTCCAACTCTTCATGTTCAACGGCACCGGCACCGACAAGCACCATACGATCGGATGAATAGTTCTTGGTGATGTAATCTTTGAGATCGGCACGCTTGATCGTCTTGATGTTGGAGATTGGTCCCAGGATGGTACGACCTAATGGCTGGTCCTTGTAACAGATGGAATGGAGGTGGTCAAACACAACCTCGTCATACATCTTATCAACCTCCTCCGACTCACGGATGATCACGTCTCGTTCACGCTCGATGGCCTTCAGGTCCAGCGTGGACTTGGTGAGGATATCACTGAGGACGTCGATGGATCTTGCAATGTCGCCCTTGGTGGATTTGGCGTAATAAACGGTGTTCTCACGGGATGTGTAAGCGTTCAAGTGTGCGCCGATGTTTTCAATCTCCAACTCGAGTCCTAGTTGAGTACGTCTATTGGTTCCCTTGAAGGACAAGTGTTCGAGGAAGTGGGCAGTTCCGTTATTGTCAACGTTTTCAGAACGGGACCCAGCATCGATCCATACTCCCACGGTGGCGGTGTTGAGGTTTGGGATCTTTTCACTGGCAATGGTGAGACCGTTCGGGAGGGTGGATGTGCGAGTTATTGGGAGGGACGCAGTGGCCAGTGTGCGGATATGGGTGAGTGGCTTTGGCAATGAGCGTAGCATGGTGTGTGTGTTCTGTTGGGTAAGCGGTGAAGTAGTTGTATGAATCGTGAAGTGTCACTTTATGACCATTTCAAAGCATCCAGGAGCCATTACGTAATGTGTGCGCTGCGTGTTACGTAATCCCTCTTCGGCGTTCGCGAAAAACAAATTTCCAAATTTCCAACTTTGACAAGGATGAAGAAGGAGGGACTCTGTGATCATACCACTTGTACACAGTGTCTAACACACCCACCACAACATGTTCAGACTCACGGGTGCGCATGCTGCACTCCCACTCAGGGCTCTCTCCAGATCCCAATCAACAAAACCAGCTTTTGACCTCGACGCCATCTTGAGCAAGCTCTCCAACGTCTCACAGCCAAAGAAGCAGACATACAAGAGATCCTTCCAGAAGTCGAACAAGAACAACAACAACAACAACAACGCCCAAAAGGCCGCCCAGGGCAATGCTGACTCACAACCAAAAAGGCACTTCAGCCCAAGACCAAGAGCCGACGAGGGACAACAACGCACGTATACCGCCAGAACCCGTGAAAGATCCAACGTTAACAGAAACGCCTCATCCAATGGGAAGCGTAGACCCACTGGGTCCAAGGCCAAATCCGGTTCCAAACCAAACCAACCAAGATCAAGATCAAGAGATGGACGTGTTGCCGACGTGCCAAACCCAAACCTATCAGTCATCACAGACGCATACACCCCAACGATCCCAACGTTGGAATCATTACACGCAGACTCGTCATTTACATCCACAACTCCCACACTACGTCTTCTTAAATCGCTCTCCAGATTGCAGAAGGATCCAAACTTTGACATCTCGCCAATCTTGAACGGTGAAGTGAAATCTTTCGATCAAGGTGTGTTGGGTAAATTGAACGGTGGCTTGAAGAAAAATGGTGAGGTTGTGTTGACTGCTTTGGGAAAGAATAAGGATTTGAGTTATGAGGAGAAGTGTAAATTAGTGGGTCCATTGACTGGGTTGAGTGGTGTTAAGCAGTTGAGTGCTTAAGTATCTTGAATACTGTGTGTTAAGTGGGGAAATGGTTCGTGTACATAATTTATAAAATCAAACCATGTTATTTTATTGAAAATTTTATTATTCGTGTAAATTTTAGTTTTATGGAAAGATAGACAGTTTGTATCTACAAATTTCAAAAATCCTACCATTATAGTTCTTTCACTTTTTTTTTATAAAAAACAGAACAAATCCATAAATCCCAATCGACAAAACCAAAAAAAAATTAAAAAAAAAAAAAAAAAAAATTAACAACAATCACTTCATATCACCCTTTCGTAACAGTATCAAATGATTCATTCATTATACAAGATCCCATCGATTAAATCCAATTTAACATTCAAAACTTCACCTTGATTCTTCAATCTGAGTAAAATATCCTCAATATCATCAATTTCCAGCTCCAATTCGTTACTCAACTTATCCAATGCGACTCTTTTGAAAGGTTTTATGTAATGGATTAGAAGTTTTAGTTTAAGGATCGCTTTCACTTTCAAAAGGGTTTGTATCATGAATTGATCGTCTTTCTCACCTTGGATCAATCGATCATGGATTTTGACAAACTCACTAAAGTTTAACTCTTCGAATCCTTTCAACAATTGGACAAATTTCATGATACTCTCCTCCTTTAAAAAGTATTTAGTCTCTTGACTTTCAAACTTGTTAATCTCATCATGGTTCAAAATGGTTGAAACGATCAAATATTTCAAAACTGTCACTCTTTTCGCCTGGTTCCCCACCTCGTCATAATTCTTGAAACTTTCATAAAACTCATTCGAAGCCTCTTCATACTTCTCCTCCCTCATGAGCATCTTTCCACCACATTCTTTAATAATGGCATTGATCCGAGGATGTGGGATTGTGCTTTGGATGAATAACGTTTTTTTGTAAATCTCCTTAAGTTTCGAAATGTCATTCATCTCACTATACGCCTGGATCTCAATGGCATAGAGCTCCAACAGGTTTGCATTCTTACTCATCTCGGGCAACCCATCCAACGTCTCATACGTCTTGTGTATCGTTCCCAAGATGCGATTGAACTTCTTCAGCGCGAGTAAACTTTGATATTTCTTCAACGATGCACGAATGGTGAATCGTATGCTCGTTGTGTAGTGTGATAGGAAAAACTCAATGAATTTCAACTGGGCCTCGTCGTCGGGGAAGTGATAGGCTTCAATGATCCGTGTGAAGCTGTCCTCCACGTATTGTTTCTGGAGTTGATCCAATGGCAACGTGAAGAATTGCGCGAGGTAGGTTTCGAAATCATCCATCCGGTCAAGTTTATAGAGCGCCTTGAGGATCTGTTTCAACGCTTTGAACTTGTATCCCACCACCTCTGTGCCCTCTTCATCAACATTGAGGATCTGTTGGAACGTGGACAATGCACCGTCGTGATCATCTTGTTGTTTGAGGTCTTTGGCCTTGTAGTAGAGTGCTTCGGCGCTGTTGAGGTCCAGCTCGATGGATTGGTCAGACATGTTGATGTCGGATCCACTCTCCTCTTCTTCGTCATCTTCGAATTCGAAATCATAAGAGTCGTTATCGGAGATCGCCTCTTCTTCATCGGACATGGTGGCAAGTGTGTGATTGAGCTGATTGAACTGTGTCGTGCAGTTGTGTGGGGTTGGGTAGGAAGGAGGTGAGAAGGTGGGTTTTTGATGTAGACACAGGGCCGGATTTGGGAGTTTGGCTCACGTGAGAGGGGCGGCCGGAAGTCTCAAGGATCATGATAGCTGTTAATTCCATGAGCCATGAAGAAGTTGAACATATCAAACCTCACTTTGCTGATAGATCCCAGAACTTTTGAACTTTGAACTGTATTGCATTAGTAGTTAGTGACTCAAAACTCCCTGTTAGCTACGACCGAAGATCACGACTTGTTGAAAAATCACTGTATCAATCATTAGTGATAAGTTTTAGAAATACATCTCAGCCTGAAAAGTATTCCTGAATGGAAACGAAATATTCACTTCACTTCACTCAGTCTAAAAAAAAAAAGAATGGTTGGCATTCTTGAGCTTTCTCAAAAGGCATTTGAATTTGGAAAAAAGCGGAAATCCGATAAATCGATCGCTAAACCACTACAGTTTGACTGGTGCTCGTTCTCCACTCATTTGCGTCTTTCGATCGCTGTTTGGCATGACACTTCTTCACTCTTTTACAATCTCTTTATTACATGAAGGAATACTTGCCTATGAGATGGATCCCCATACCAACCCTTGTCAATCTCTGGTTCTTATCCCGGCCCCACGCGCTTAAAAGCTAAGTCCGCTGGCACTGTAAAAAAACACTCGCCATCTGTGAGGAGCCAAAACTAATCCCACTGTGGCTAAACATCCCCCAATGTTCACCCTCTTTCCCTTCCACCAACCCCTTCTCACTCTCGATACCTCGCAACCATGTCGGCAATGTCACAAGGGCGGTGCCCCAAGCCGTGGAACTTTGACGATATCACCTCCTGTGCTAGAGAGATCTACTTCGATCGGTATTTGCCATCCGTCTTGCTAACCATCTCCATCATCACCGTTGTCGGGTTGACAGTGTATAACTACCATCTCGAGCTGAAATCAATCCATCTCGATGAAAAGGAGACCGAACCATTGCTAGTCACGGATGCTGGACCACTGTCTTCATACACCACTACGCCTGAGCAATTCACTGATGAGATTAAGAAAAGACATTTCGATACATCGTCTTTGCCACCCGTTAAGCTTGATGGGTCTCCTCATGGTGAATCTGTATTATACCCAAGATCTATTTTCGAGAAATTTAGAGTTGTTGTTGAGGAACTGGTTCTGTTAATCCAAGTTGTTCGTCATTTTGTTGGGAGCTCATCTCTTGCTGGTGAGGGTTTCTCCATTTCATCACCTGTTTTCTGTTATCTATGGGCCTGGCTATCCATCATCACTGTTTTCAGAGTGATCAATCTAAACGATACACATACCAGATTACAAAGAATCATTCCAAATGTGTGGGTCAACAATTTCGTCATCTATCTATTCCTCTGGTTTCCAAATGTGATGCTTTTCAGATCCGCTTTGATTGGCAACACCCCAGATAACAGATTCTACATTATTGATTTTCTCCTGATTTCGTTCCTTTTGGCCAATTTGCTCACTTCAAAGGTCGGGTACAGGGTTCCGTATATCTATCTCTCTGACTTGAAGAGAGTTCCAGCTCCTGAACCATATGCTAGTATCTTCTCATTGGTGACTTTCTCATGGATTGATAAGTTGATATGGGGTGCATACAAGAACTCGATCAAGGAGGAGGAGGTTTGGGATTTGAAGAAGGAAGATTTCACATACTTCACACTGACTGGATTCAGAAGGTTTAGTATGAAGACCGGTTGGACATTCACCAATAATCTTATAGGGTATTTCTTACCATTCTTGTTCGTTCAAGGGTTTTGGTCTATTGTCAATTCCATCATTGTGTTTGCACCTTCGATTCTCATGAAGAAGTTGTTGGAATTCGTTGAGGATAGATCAACCGGTACCATGTCGTTGGCGTGGTTGTATGTTGTGGTGATGTTTGCCTCAAAGGTTTTATCCAATATCGTCAATGGTCAATCGTTGATCTTTGGAAGAAGGGCATCATTACGTATCAGATCAGTGGTCATTGGTGAAATCTATTCCAAGGCTTTGAGACGTAAGGCCACCACAAGATCCAAGTCCACTGAGAAAGAGGATGCCGGTATTGATAATGATCCTGCTCAGGTCTCAGAAAGTCCAGTTGAAGCCAGTCAATCTGATGATTCATCAAGTAGCTCTAAGAAGAAGACTGATGACGAAGGTACCAGTGCAAACCTTGGTGCTATTATCAACTTGATGGCTGTTGATGCATTCAAGGTCTCAGAAGTGTGTGCTTACTTACATGGACTTGTCGGTTCCCTATTCATGATTGTCGTTGCAATTTATCTTTTATGGTCTCTTATTGGCTGGAGTGCCCTGGTTGGTGCCGCTGCGATTGTTGCTATTTCACCATTGAACTTTAAGGCTTCAACGTGGTTAGGTCGTGAACAGAAACTCATGTTGGGTGTTACTGATAGACGTATCCAGAAGTTGAATGAGACATTACAGAGTATAAGAATCATTAAGTTTTTCGCATGGGAAGAGAGATTCAAAGAACAGATTATGAAGATTAGAGATGAGGAACTTCAACATTTGAAAAACAGAGTCTATATCTGGTCTATAACGATGTTTCTTTTCTGTCTGGTTCCTAGTATTGTCACAATTGCTTCATTCGCTTGCTACATTTTCATTGATGGTAAGACTTTGACTACTCCTGTTGCTTTTACTGCTATGTCGTTATTCTCTCTTCTCAGACAGCCATTGGATCAGATCTCCCATATGTTAAGTTGGGTCATTCAGTCCAAGGTTTCTCTTGACCGTGTTCAGGATTTCTTGGATGAGGAAGAGACCGCAAAGTACGATCAACTCACCAAGTCTCCTGATGATGGAAAGATCGGTTTTACTGACGCTTCTTTCGGATGGGATACAAGTTCGAGCGATTTTAAATTGAGAGATTTGAATGTCCATTTCAAACTTGGGAAATTGAATGTTATCATTGGTCCAACTGGTTCAGGTAAGTCTTCATTGTTATTAGCGCTTTTGGGTGAAATGAATTTGTTATCTGGTAATGTTCATCTACCAGGATATCTCGCTAAGGAAGATCTAGCCATTGGATCTGATGGTTACACTGATTCCGTTGCTTACTGCTCCCAGGCTGCTTGGTTGTTGAATGATACGATTCAAAACAACATCACTTTCGGCTCAGTATTCAATAGGGATCGTTACAGAAAAGTTGTCTCTGCATGTGGTTTATCCCGTGATTTCGAGATTTTGAAAGCTGGTGATCAAACTGAAATTGGTGAGAAGGGTATTGCTCTTTCTGGTGGTCAGAAACAAAGAGTCTCCCTTGCTAGAGCTTTGTACTCCAATTCCAGACACATCTTGTTGGATGACTGTTTGAGTGCGGTTGACTCTCACACCGCTTTGCATATTTATGAAAAGTGTATTTCTGGTCCATTGATGAAGAACAGAACCGTTTTGTTGGTTTCTCATAATGTTGCTTTGACCGTTAAGGCTGCTGAGTTCGTCATTGTCTTGGATAATGGTAGAGTTAGTGATCAAGGCTCACCTGAACAATTACTTGCGCGTGGTGCTTTCGGTGATGACTCCATGATTAAATCATCTGTTGAATCTAGGGTGAATTCTACTGTGGATTTAGTTGATGCTAAGAAACAAGCTGAGTCTCATGAGACTGTTTCAGATCAAGTTGGTGCATTGTTGGATGATCCAGATGTTCAAGATCGTGAAAACTTGGAACTTGGTAAATTAATTGAAGACGAAACATCATCATTTGGTTCTGTTTCTTCTGAGGTTTACAACTTTTATCTTCGTGTCTTTGGTGGCTGGCCAATGATTGCTTTTGTCATAATCTGCTATGTCTATGTCGACGCTGTGAGCTTCTCTCAATCATGGTGGATCCGTATTTGGGCCAGTGCTTCAGAGTCTTCATTTTCAATTGCCACCATCAGAATGTTCACCCCATCAATTAGTGATCTCCAATTCATCAGAGTCGAATCAATATTTCCTGATAGCACCAAGTTGACAAGATTCCAATATATCAATGACGGTTTCACAACATTGGAAGCAACTGACAAATCTCTCTATTACATTGTTGTTTATGGTGCTTTAGGTTTCCTCTCCGCGGCTTCGGTTGCTGTCATTTCAACAGTCATCTCATTGATCGGTATCCGTGCTGCTAGGGCCATCTTTGATAAAGTCCTGGCTAAGGTTTTGAGAGCCAATTTGAGATTCTTTGATTCCACTCCAATTGGGAGAATCATGAACAGATTCTCCAAGGATGTTGAAGCTGTTGATCAAGAACTTACTGAGAATGCCGAAGGTGCCATCTCGTGTCTCATATCAGTCACATTCACATTGATCTTAATCTCAATCATCACCCCGGGTTTCCTTGTGCTTGCTGTCATTGTTGGACTCTTATACTTTGGTATCGCAAGCTTTTACCTCTCTGGTTCTCGTGAATTGAAGAGATTTGACTCAATCACAAAATCACCAATTCATCAACATTTCTCAGAGACTTTGGCTGGTGTCAGTACGATCCGTGCCTATGGTATCGAACGTCGTTTCCTTCAAGAGAATATCAATAAAGTGGATGAGAATAACAGACCGTATTTCTACCTATGGGTTTCGAATAGATGGTTTTCATTGAGGAATGATACGATCGGTGCGTTGGTGATCTTGTTCTGTGGTGGGTTTGTGCTTCATTCCATCGATCATCTTGATGCCGGATTGGCTGGTATTTCCTTATCATATGCCCTATCGTTCAATGATAGTGCACTTTGGATCGCTAGACTCTATGCAGAGGTTGAGATGACGATGAATTCCGTTGAGAGATTGAAAGAATATTGTGATCTGGATGAAGAACCAGCCGAATACGTTCCAGAGAATGATCCTCCTAAATCATGGCCACAACATGGTAAACTTGAAGTGAGGAATTTGACTCTCCGTTATGCACCACATCTACCAACCGTGATCAAGAATGTCACTTTTGACGTGTCACCATCAAATAAGATTGGTATCGTGGGGAGAACGGGTGCTGGTAAATCCACAATCATCACTGCATTATTCAGGTTCTTGGATCCAGAAACCGGTCATATCAAGATTGATGATGTCGATATCACAAAAATTGGGTTAACAGTATTGAGAAAAGCCATCACAATCATTCCACAAGATCCAACGTTATTCACCGGTACTATTAGAACCAATTTGGACCCATTCACAAACTATAGCGATGCCCAAATCTTTGAAGCTTTAAGACGCGTGAACTTGGTTTCTGATATCGAACTGGCACAAAAATCCAACGGAACCATCGTTGATGACTCTGCTGAGAACGTGAATAAATTTTTAAACCTCGAGAATGAAATCACAGAAGGTGGTGGGAACTTATCCCAAGGTCAACGTCAACTCATGTGTCTTGGTCGATCTTTGTTGAAATCGCCAAAGATTATGCTTTTAGACGAAGCAACTGCGTCTATCGATTATGAATCCGATGCCAAGATCCAACACACCATCCGTAAAGAATTCTCCCAATCTACGATATTGACCATTGCACATAGATTGAGATCAATCATTGATTATGATAAGATTTTGGTCATGGATGCCGGTGAGGTTGTCGAGTTTGATCATCCGTACAAGTTGATCAGTGATGAAGGTTCCACTTTCCACAAGATGTGTGTTCATAGTGGTGAGTTGGATGCTTTGGTAAAATTAGCAAAGGTTGCTTTCGAGAATGAATGATTAGATGTGATGATTCTAAAGTTTTTAATTTAATTTTTTTTTTTTTTTTGGCATACTTTTCATTTTGGATCTTTTAGATCTTTATTGTGTTTCTTTTCTCTTTTTTTTCTTGATGTTTTCTTTGGTTGTTAAATCTACAACAGACTGTGTTCAACAAACGCAATGAAAATATTACTAGATTTCAACTATTTAAATAAATCTATTCCTGTTTTTGCAAAGCAGTAGCCAAGATTTGATTAGCCTTGAAAGACAAGCCCTTCGTCTTTTCTATAACTTGTTGATAGACGCTATTCTGTGGGTGGTTCAAGATGACGCTTCCTTCAGCCTCATCAATCTTTGCCGCCAATTTGGTCTCCTTGATCAAGTTGACGATCCATTTCTCACCTTCCTCTTTGGTCAAATTCAAGGACTTGGAAATCTCATTGAGGTTGATTCTTTGATGTACGCGACAGTAAACCTCTGAAATCAATTGTCTGGCATTCTTGACAAAGATCTCAGACACGTTGGAGAGGAAAAAGTCAGAGTTGAGGATGACGATTGATTCTTGAAGTTTAGCATTGGCCTCTTCGAAATCAAAATCAATGTATAAGGCCTTGATGAAGTCGGTCAATGGGTCGGAATACTCATACTCCTCTTGTCCAACGACTCTGATCAAGTCTTTTAATCTTTTTTGAAATATTGGGTTGGATAGATTATTCTTTGTTGATGCTTCGGATCCAACAACAGCAGCAACCAAATATCTCAAGATCCAAGGTGAAGCGGCCTGGATGGTGGATAGGTATGACGAGGTGAAGAACAAGTCCAATAGGGATTCAAGACCATTCTCGGCGTTGAAGAATGGGTATAATGACCAATGGATGATCCAAGTTCTATGGTGTAATTGGGTCAATGGCTCAGCGTAGGATCTAGCATCGACAATCTCTCTCAATTTTGAAAGGTCCTTCAAGGCACTGTCCCATTGTGTGTTCAAGATCTCTGCGGCGAGTTTACCCCATGTGGCATTGAGGACTTTATCGTTGTTTGTGGATAAACCTCTGAAGTTTGATAATAAATCAGCGGCACTGGTGTAATCACCAGATTGGTATTGGAATTGACCAAACTCGTAGATCTGCTCAATGTCGGACTCGGTGATGCCATGTTTGGAGGCGAGGTACTCCTGGTTGAGTTTCTTATCCTGGCTCAAATGGTCCTGTGTCTCCTGTTGGCTGAGGACATCAAGGATCTTCTTGGTGGCCTCGCTCAAAGCCGCATACTTCTTTGCGTTCTCCTCCTTCTTGGCAACAATCTCCTTTGGCAATGGGGCAGAGGCACCTTCCAAGGCGGTCCATTGCTTCTCGAGGAAGTTGGTGAGGTTGGTGTCCTTGAACAACTCGTAGGTGAGCTTTGTGATGGTGTTGTCGTCGTAGATGGTGAGGGAATCGATGATTGGGTAGATCAAATGACGGTCGAAGAAGGGGATGATCTTCTGGGTGAGGTCATGTTGGCGTGCGAGCGCAAGATCCCTGTCTGAGAGGGAGGACATGGCGTGGTGGTGGATGTACAGCGCTGTGTCTGTTCTCGTACATCTTCCTTGAGTGGGCCATTGATAAAACTTTTTCCAAAGTAGAACACCCGCACACCACCCCGTCCTCCCCGAAAGCGATTACGTCAGACTTACGTAACACACGCCCCGTCGCGTGGATTGTTCTGGCGATGCTCCATGGCTCTGGCACAGTAGGGCGAAGGCTGTTGATGGGGTACAACAACACCCTAATGTCACTCAAGGACCATGCCAGTGCACTGCTCACCACAGCACTGCTGAAGGAAAACAAACCAGTGAGTCAAATGCACGCATTATAAACCGTCTTGACGCGCTATCATCACACGTACTAACACATCCACGTATAGTACACTTACAAACTCCTCTCTCGTCAACTGGACATCCACGTGAATGACGCCAAAGCATTACTATATACATTCTTACTTGAACATTCGGATAAAGTGGAACCAACTTACGTTATCATAGGACACTTAAAACATCAAGAGTCAACATGCATCAAATTGACAAAGAATCTTGGTGATAAGGAACTCTTCTCGAAGGTCACCAGTGTGGCGATCTATTCATTGGGGAATAAAGGATTGACCGTTGATGAGATCAGTCATTCTTCTAGGGCACAAATGGATGAATTGGTCGTTTCAGAGGAGAAGTTGAAGAAATGGGGAGTTATCAAAGGTCCTGATATTGTTGCTGTTGAAGCAAGTATCAAACCAAAGGAGCAATCTGTTGAACCAGTTGTGATAAGGGAGAAACCTAAAGAGTCTGTTAAAGAAGATGAGGTGAAGAAATCACCAAAGAAGAATCCGCTCTTAGATAGTCTTTCATCATCGAAGAATAAACAGAGAACCATTGGTGGATTTGCATCAAGACCAGTTTCACAATCCGAGAAAAAAGTGACAGGACCTAAAAGGGCCAAAACGAATCCTGAGCCGTTAACCGAGAAGCAAAAATTGATCCAATTGGAGCAGGAGAAGAAAAGAAAGGAATTAGAATCGATGTTTGATGATGATGATGATGACGATGTCATAGACATTGATGATGATAGTGAAGTGGTTGAGATTGTCGAAAAACCAAAGAAGTCGGGCTCCCCAATCAAGGAAAAGAGCCCTGAACCATCAAAAGTTGAATCCCAGTCCAACAACGCCGACCTTGCAGATATATTCGACACTTCCTTCTCTCAATCCCAATCCCAATCCCAACCACAATCCCAAGCCGAAACAAAATCAGAACCACAACCACAACCACAACCACAATCAACCCAAACAGAGGTCGATGACGACGGATACATCATCACCACGACAACACCAACCATAAAATCAAAATCAAACCCGAAACCCGCACCAAAGAGATCTGCAACGGTTCCTTCTGGTACTCCGCCGGTGAAGAAACAAAAGACCAAGAGTACTGGGAAACAATCGTCATTGACGAGTTTCTTTGGGAAGAAGAAGTGATCAATAAAACTCTTGATTATTTAGAAGTTGTAGAGTATAAGGGTGCTACCCGTCTTAGCTAATCCAGATCTGGACCCTTCTGCCGGCCACGCTGCCCTTCCGCATTTTGGCCATTGCTTGACTTGCTCCACTCCACTCCTTTATATGTGAACTTGCGAACACATCAGTACAGCCCAAAGTTCAATGAGATGAGAGTTGAATTCGTAACCTTACTGATCTTGATCCATTCAGTGGTGGCTGTCAAGAGTGAGCTGTTCAAGAAATGCTCACAATCAGGGTTCTGCACCCGCAATCGTCACTATGCTGACCAGATCCAATCCAGTGCTTCATGTTATTACTCCATTGACCCTGAAAGTATCATTTTCGCCCAAAATGGCATCACTGGTGATATGCGTAAGAGACACGAGGACATTGATGTCAGATTGCCATTCAGTCTCGAAGTGTTGGTTGGTGAAAGTCTCAGGTTTCAAGTTGATGAGGATAGAACACATCTAAAGTGGGGGGAGAAGAGTTTGTTGCAGAAAGAAAGATATTCACGCGCGTCACATTGGGCATTCGATGGTGAAGTGGGGAAATTGGGATATGACGTTGTTAAGGATGGGAAGGATGGTGTGTTGAGCGTTAAATATGGGAGTGGTGTGCAGGTTGATGTTGAATTGGACTCATTCAAATTGGAATTGAGCTACGAGGGAAAAGTCCAAGTGAGTTTGAACGAGCGTAACTTATTAAATGTTGAGCATTACAGAAAAAAGCATCAACAAGAATCACAATTACTCCCTGAAGAATCCGAGTTTGACAGTTTTGACGATTCATTCAAAGATTCCAAAAGTGATACGAAACCATTCGGTCCAGAATCAATCGCATTAGACACCACGTTCCATGGATTCAAACATGTCTATGGTATCCCTGAACATGCTGATACTTTAGTCCTCAAAGACACAACAGATAAGGAACCATATAGGCTCTTCAACGTTGATATCTTTGAATATGAAACGGATTCAAGATTGCCAATGTATGGATCGATCCCATACCTCGTTGCACATAAACCTTCGCTATCAGTAGGTCTGTTTTGGGTAAACGGTGCTGATACATATGTCGATATCAAATACACCGAGGATAACAACACTCAAACGCATTGGATGTCAGAGAATGGTATTATTGATCTTGTTATCCTTATTGATAAGAACCCAACTGGGTTGAATGCAAAATATTCAAAACTAACCGGAACAACACCATTACCACAACTATTCACATTAGGGTATCATCAATGCCGTTGGAATTATAACGATGAAGATGATGTTTTGGAAGTGAATAGCAATATGGATAAATATGGGATCCCATATGATACCATTTGGTTGGATATCGAATACACCGATGAGAAGAAATACTTTACGTGGAAGAATGAAATCTTCCCAGATCCGGATAGGATGTTGAAGAAACTCGAACATACGGGAAGAAACCTCGTTGCCATTATTGATCCACATATCAAGACCAATTACGAGATCAGTGAACATTTAAAAGATAACGGATTGACATTGTTGAACAATGGTGGTGATCATTTCACAGGCCATTGCTGGCCTGGTGAGTCCGTTTGGATCGATACGTTCAAAGAAGAGGCCCATGAATATTGGGGGACGTTGTTCGCCAATGGAACCGCTATCGCTGGTGGTGGTGATGCTACCAACTTGCACATTTGGAACGATATGAATGAACCTTCCGTGTTCAGTGGTCCAGAGACGACGACACCAAAGAATTTAATCACCCATGAATCCGTTGAGATTAGATCTGATCATAACATCTATGGACTTACTCATCACGAGGCTACGTTTGATGGATTGAAGAACAGATTCGTCAACAAGAGACCATTCGTATTGACGAGATCCTATTTCGCAGGCTCTCAACGTTCAACAGCAATGTGGACCGGTGATAACATGTCCAAATGGTCATATTTGAAAATCTCCATCCCAATGATTCTCACACAGAATGTCGTTGGGTTCCCATTCTCCGGTGCTGATGTTGGTGGATTTTTCGGAAACCCTTCAAAGGAATTATTGACCCGTTGGTATCAGGCTGGTATATGGTATCCATTCTTTAGAGCACACGCCCATATCGACTCAAGAAGACGTGAGCCTTGGATCGCCGGTGGTGATTATACAGAGATTATGACTCAGGCTGTCAAGTTGAGATATTCATTGTTACCATTATGGTATACCAAGTTCTATGAGTCAAGTTTGACTGGTGCTCCGGTCATGACTCCATTGTTTTACAAGTTCCCAGAATTGGAGGAGACTTTTGCGGTTGAAGATTCATTCTTTGTTGGTGATTTATTGGTTAAGCCTGTCTCTGATGAAGGTGCTGTGACCCAGACCATGTATATCCCTGATGATGCCACTTATTACGATTATTTTACATATGATGCTATTCAAGGACAAGGTGAATACGTTGTTGATGCACCATTGGATAAGATTCCAGTGTTGATCAGATCAGGGTCTATTACACCAAGAAAGGATCGTTACAGACGTAGTTCCAAGTTGATGAGATTTGATCCATATACATTGGTGGTTGCATTGGACCAAAATAGAAAGGCTAGTGGTAAACTATACATTGATGATGGTGAGACCTATGATTATGAAAATGGTGAGTTTGTCTACCTTGAGTTGATTGTTAATGGTGGTATTTTATCATCAAAAATCCTGGATGGTCATCTATCAGTTGCAAATAAATTGGAAAAGGTTATCGTTATCGGTGGTGAGCCAACCAGTGAAGCTGCTCATGTTACTCAGCTGAATGAGAACTGGACCTCATTGATCGAAAAATTCGATGGTTATTATGAAATCAAGAATCCAGGTGTTGTATTGGGTGAAGCTTGGGCAATCTCTTTATAATATCAATGAAAATATTGAAACTTGTATGAATTTTTAATCTCTCAGGCTTATCGTAACTTCTCAATCTGTTTTGAAGATATATTAACTCATTAAATGTTTCAAATAATTTTCAATTATGGAAATCAATCCAGTTTTTGAATTAATTGAAAATTTCAAAAATAAATAAACGATGACAGATAAGGGTCACCTTCACAAAGCTGTCAGATTACCCCAAATTCATAAACATAACAATTGAGCTGACAGCTACCTAGAGCCCGATAAGTATAAAAAAGTACTTTGAATAGGGATAAAATCTGTTGATGGTGTGCGGGTGTGGTCAATCTGACGTCATGTGATGATTGCTCACCAGATCTCAATTTTGGTCCGATCAAAGATGTTGGAGAACTCCTCCTTTACCACTTTTCCCAATTGATCATACAAAGCCCTAAGAAATGCCAGATTCCAAATACGATCTCCCAGCTGACTTCTACGAGGTGGTCCAAACCACATACAAGAAGGCCCACGAGGAAGGTGAGGTTATCTTTACTGACTCCACATCCACCATTGTTGAAGACAAGGGCTACCAAATCTGTGTGACTTTAGCGCCAGGACTTGCCAAGAAGCCAACTCAAGAGGAATCACCAGAACAAGAACAAAGACCAAAAGATTTCAATCCATTCTTGAATCCAGAACCAAAGACCACTGTCCTCGCAGACTACGCAGATGGTGAGTTCAACATTCTTTTGAACAAGTTCCCAATCACTGAAAACCATTTGTTGCTTACCACCAAGAAGTTCAAGTCACAGAACTCACCTTTATCTCAATCTGAGCTTGTTGCATCCCAAAAAATCCTCAAGAGTTTAGAATCAGGTGGGAAGAACGGAGAAAAGTTCTTTGGATTCTTTAACTGTGGTGAGAACGCTGGCGCTTCCCAACCTCACAAACATTTGCAATTTTTGAAGTACCCAGATAACTTCACACCATACCCAGCTTCAATTGCTGCAAACGAAGAGGCATACATCGCCAATGCAAACAGAGAACCATTGCAAAGCAAGAATTTACCATTCGCTCACTACATCTTACCTTTACCTCGCGATGATGAAACACTATACGGTGAAGATTACTTGGCATTGACGTTTTCATCACTTTTACAAAGAACCCTGACGGTATTGAGAGATGAAGGGAAGCCTGTTGCTTATAACGTTATCTTCACAACGAAATGGATGATGCTTGTACCACGTTCCACGGGATATTATAAGGAGAAGATCGGTATCAATTCTGCAGGGTTCACAGGATTGATTCTGGCTAAGAATCAAGACTGGTATGATACTATTATTGAAGCTGGTCCATTAGAAATCTTGAAAGAAGTTGGTTTTGCCAATACCGCTGGTGAAGCTACTGATGAATACCACTATTAGGGAATGAATAGAGCTTCTAATGGCCTATGGCTAGATATACAGTGGAAGTATGACATTATAAAATAGAAGAAATGAATTTTTGATGAGGCTTTCGGGGGCATGAAAAATATTCTGTAGCACTTCAGTCTATATTTGACCTTTCGATTTTTTGCCAATGCTCACTTCTTTAATTGATAACACGTCTCTCTTTAAACTAGTGCCAATCCTACATAATCAGCTAATTTAACAGGTAATTATATATATTGGTATTTTATAACGGTGGATGTAATTATCGGCTAGCCTCAAAAGCTTCCTTTGCCAACTGGATCAATGTATCCAGTTCACCACTGTCAGCACACATACCGTAGAATGTGGACTTTTTATTACTGATCAATTTGAAAGGATGATCAAATTCAACAACTTCACCAGCATCCATAACTAAGATCTTATCGTAATCAATAATCGATCTCAATCTATGAGCAATGGTTAAAATAGTGGACCCAGCAAACTCTTGTCTTATAGTCTGTTGGATCTTAGCATCTGAATCGTAATCAATTGAAGCAGTGGCCTCATCCAAAAGCATGATCTTTGGAGATCTTAAAAGGGATCTGGCAAGACATGTCAATTGACGCTGACCTTGAGACAAGTTGGTACCACCTTCAGAAACTTCATTTTCAAGGTTCAAGAACTTGTTGACATTTTCTTCAATCTCAGATGAGTTACTAGATACAATTCCAGATTGTTTCTTGAAAAGATCAGTCTCAGAGATCAAGTTAACTCTTTTCAAAGCCTCAAAGATTTGGTTATCTGAGTACTCAGTGAATGGATCCAAGTTAGATCTGATAGTACCCGTGAACAATGTAGGATCTTGAGGAATGATAGTAATGGCGTTTCTCAAAGTAGTCAAACCAATGGTAGTGATATCAATATCATCGATCTTAATGTGACCAGTCTCAGCATCCAAAAATCTGAATAAAGCAGTAATGATAGTGGACTTACCAGCACCAGTTCTTCCCACAATACCAATTTTATTAGCTGGGGAGACATCGAAGGTAACGTTCTTGATAACGGTTGGCAAATGTGGAGCATAACGCAAAGTTAAATCTTTAATCTCCACCTTACCGGCTTGTGGCCATGATGCAGGTGGTTCAGTTTCTTCAATCAATTCAGCTGGTTCCTCTTCAATGTCATAGTATTCTTTCAATCTTTCAACAGAGTTCATAGTCATTTCAACGTTGGCGTATAATCTGACAACCCAAAGTGCACTGTCATTGAAAGCAAGGGCATAGGACAATGAAATACCAGCGAGACCAGCATCAATAGTGTCAATAGAATACAAGACGAAAGCACCAGAGAACAAAATCACCAAAGCACCAATCATATCGTTTCTGAAAGATAGCCATCTGTTGGAAACCCACAAATAGAAGAATGGTCTGTTATTCTCATCAATCTTGTTGATATTCTCTTGCAAAAATCTGCGCTCAATACCATAGGCACGAATCGTAGTGGCACCAACCAATGTTTCGGAGAAATGTTGATGAATTGGTGACTTCGTTGTGGAGTCAAATCTTTTCAATTCACGGGAACTGGCCAAGTAAAAGTTGGCAACAACGTAGTACAGGAAGGTGATAAGAACAGCAAATATCAAGAATCCAGGGGTGATAACCGAGATCAAAGCCAATGTGAACAGAACAGAGATGATACATGAGATGACACCTTCGGCGTTACTGATAAGTTCTTGATCAACTGCCTCAATATCTTTGGAGAATCTGTTCATGATTCTACCAATTGGAGTAGAGTCAAAGAATCTTAACTTAGCTCTGAGAACCTTAGACATGACTTGTTCGAAGATCTTCTTTGCAGCACGGACACCGACAATCGTCAAGTAAGTACTGGTGAAAGCGACAAACACAGCGTAGAACAATCCAATACAACCGTAGACAGTGATGTAGTAAACGGATTCGTTGGTCTCTTTGAGGGCAGTGAATTGGTCATGAACGAAATAGAACTTCATAATGAATGCGTTCAGTGATTTCAGGCCACCAATAATGGAAGAATGAGAGTATTGTTGACTTTCGGAAATGAATCCCATAGCGCTGATAGCACCGTGATGCTCAACAGCAGCAGCCCAATAACGAACCCACCATGATTGCAGGAAGTAAATGAAGTTATCCAAAATGAACAGGAAAGTCAAGAATACGACCATGGTCCAACCACCAAAGATAATGAAGTACCATTTGTAAACTTCAAATGAGACAACACCATCGGATTTGTGCTCCTCCTCGATCAACTTACCAATCTTGAGGTTCTCAAGTTCTTCAGCTTCGTTATCCTCAATAGTGGTGATAGCAGTGGCAATGTCATTGGCTTTTTGGGCCAAGTTCACAGAGGAGTTGTTTCTCGATTGGATGGATGATTTGATCATGTCATCATCACCAAGAGCACCAGCGCTCAAAAGAGATTCTGGGGAGCCTTGATGAGTAATCCTACCATTGTCTAAAACGATAACAAACTCAGCGGATCTGACGGTCAATGCAACATTATGGGAAACCAGCAAGACAGTTCTGTTCTCCATCAATGGACCAGAGATACAGTTCTCATAGATATGCAAAGCGGTATGGGAATCAACAGCACTCAAACAATCATCCAACAAGATGTGTCTGGAATTGGAATACAAAGCTCTAGCAAGAGAAATTCTCTGCTTTTGACCACCAGAAAGAGCAATACCCTTCTCACCAATCTCAGTTTGATCACCAGCCTTCAAAATCTCGAAATCACGGGAGAGACCACAAGCAGCGACAACCTTTCTGTAACGATCTCTGTTAAGAGGAGAACCAAAGATAATGTTGTTTCTAATGGTATCGTTCAACAACCAAGCAGCCTGGGAGCAGTAAGCAACAGAATCAGTGTAACCATCAGGACCGATATCAAGGTCTTCTTTTGGAAGAAAACCTGGCAATTGGACTTCACCAGAAGTGAGTTCCATCTCACCCAAAAGAGCAAGAAGCAACGAAGACTTACCAGCGCCAGTTGGACCAATGATAACGTTCAACTTACCGATCTTGAATTCGACATCCAAGTGTCTCAATTTGAAGTCAGCATCAGAACTGGAGTCCCATGAGAATGAAGCATCCTTGAAACCAATCTTATTTGAAGTCTTAGATTGAGTCAATTGTTCATACTTGGTGGTTTCACCCTCATCAAGGAAGTCTTGAACACGATCCAAAGAAACCTTAGATTGAATGACAAAATTCAACATATGAGAAATCTGATCCAGTGGGTTTCTCAACAAGCTGAAAAGGGAAAGAGCAGTGAAAGCAAGAGGGGTGGTCAATTGACGACCTTCAATGAAGATATAGCACCCGAATGAAATCAAAGTAACAACGCTTGGAGTGAAACTCCAGATAGCAACGACAGCAGCCCAAGCATATGCTCTCTTCTTCAAATATTCAAGTTCCTCAGATCTGATTTTCAAGATTTGATCTTGGAATCTTCTCTCCCAAGCGAAAAATTTAATGATTCTGATACTTTGGAAAGTTTCATTCATCTTTTGAATTCTTCTATCGGTAACTGCCAACATCTTTCTTTGTAAAACACTCATCATAGCGGAGAACTTGTAATTAAGTGGAGAGATTGCGAAGATGGAAACAGCACCAACCATGGCACTCCAACCCAAAAGGTTGTATAATAAAGAGATGGAAACAACGATCATGGCAGCAGCACCGAAGAACGAATGGAGATAAGCACAGACTTCAGAAATCTTGAAAGCATCAACAGCCATCAAATTGATAACGGCACCCAAGTTGGCACTGGTACCCTCTTCCTTTTCATCCTCCTTTTTACCTTCACCTTCGACTGCAACGTCTGCTGAAACCTCAGCATCAATTGGGTTATCAGTAACAGATTTAGCAGATGAAGCATCAGAAACACCAGCGTCAGCCTTATCCTCCGATTTAGCCTTGGTAGAAGCCTTTTTTCTCAAAGCCTTAGCGTAGATCTCACTGATAATAAGTGCTTTCAATTGAACGCAAACTCTTCTACCAATGAACAAAGCTTGACCAGAAGCAATGTTTGAGAAGAACTTAGAAGAGAACATGAGCACAACGTAGAACCAAGCCAATGACAAAGATCCTGAATCTTTATCTTGAACAAACTCCAAGATTCTCTTCAAGAGAAGAGCTGGAGCAAAGACAACAATGGCTTCAACCAGAGCCCAGAAAGCTTGGATGAGAAGATATGGCGCAAAATATAACATAACTCTCTTGGAAAAGTTCAGCTTTGAACCTTCACTAAATTTCTTGAACTTTTTAACAACAAAGTAAGCGAAATCACCTTGAGCCAAATCCCAGATTTCTTCTTGCTTAACAGTATTCTTATAAGATTGCCAGATCATTGGATCAATCCATGAGAATGTGATAAAACTGAAAATACTGACATAAGGTTCTGGAGCGTGATGACGTTTAACATCGGAATCGTAAACCGTTGGTTGGACATAACCGACATGGGAGGTAAGTAAGTTGATGAAAAGAATGGATAAAATGGCAAAATCAAGATGGTAGAAAGAATCATCAGCAGTATGCTTCAAAAGGGCAGATCTAAAGACCAAAACATTTGGAAACCAGAGAAAGAGGTATGTAACGAAGTTGTTAGACCACAAGTTTGGAATAACACGCTGAATCTTGGTGAATGTATCATTAAGGTTAATCACTCTGATCAAAGTTAAAAGAGCCAACCAAGACCATAAAAGAACGTTAGCGAAGGAAGTGACCGCATGATCTTTAGGTTGAGTAGAGAGCTTATAAGCATGACGAGCAATTTGGATCAATAACACAAGTTCTTCGAAGACAACTCTGAATTTCTCACAACCAGATCTTCTGAATACTTTGACAGCACCATGTGGTTCTCCATTGAGCTTAACCGGTGGCAAAGACGAAGTATCGAAATGCCTCTTCTTAATCTCCTCAGTCAATTCCTTTGTGTTTTCTGTGTATGATAAATTGTGATCACTCGAAGAGCTCAGCAATGGTTCACTTTCTTTATCGTCTGGAAGCGCGATGCGTTTGTGAACTTGGTACAAGTTGTATGAACCTTTGAGGAGGATGGTGGCGGCCGAGACGGTCAATAGGGCGGTTGGCCAGTTGTTCTCGAGGTAAACTTCTCGGGCACAGTCCGACAAGTCGTCAAAGTCCCATATGTTGGGACATCGCCCAGCCGGTGGATACGCCATTCTAATATCGTGAGAGAAAGAATTGGAATAGCCGCTGTGTGTGGGAGTGCTCCTCCAAAGTGGTTGGAGTAGGTTGGAAGAATCCGGGCAGCCTTTGATATAAAAAAGGCGAGAGCGGGCCAAGGCCGAAAATCACACCGCGAGCGGGCATTCACGGCGCTGGCTTTGGCCAGTCTGGACAGTTTTTTTTTTTTTTTTTTTTTTTGCCAACCGTATCATATCTATCAACAGACGCGCTATGTAAGTGCAATGAGTCACGATAGTATAGTACAGTGTAGATTGCACTAAACTCCGTACAAGGATGACTATAAAAACAGGCTGTTAAGTTATAAGTTATAGCGCTGACAGGACTCGCAGTCAATCAAGATAGAGCTCACGGGGGATTAGAGAGCACTGTCAAATTCGGATCATTACAGTCGCGTATGCGTACTATTCGAAACGAAGGATTTTTCAGTCTTAGTTTGGTGTTGGTTGGGCTAAAGCAAGTTCTTGATCAACATTAACTCGAAGATTAAGTTTACATTTACACAGCACTTTATTATCACCCTTAGTCAAGCTCGTATGACGTAAAGGAAGCAGACTCTAACTTTGATTGCTTCTTTTTGAGACTTGGGTGTGCTCTATGGCACATTCACATGTCTAAGAGGTTCCTGGTAGAATAGCTGCGGTCTACGGGTGTTAAAACTCACAAATGTAGCATACGCATCACTTCTTTCCTGAAAACTCTGATCTTGCCCATTGCTATTATAAAGTCCCAATAACAGAGCTATCTCTTAAATGAATGTTGGAAATCCTTGTATTCTTACTAGTTACGGCTTCTGCTCACTTTCGTAAGTCCTATAACCATTTCTAAGCTTATCGCTGTTAAATCTCCAAGTAGGCCTCCCATTGGCTCAAAAATTTCAAGTCCGTGGCGGACTTATAAATTAAACCCCGAACTGCGTGCGAGTGCCGAGCCGCCAGCCCGAAATCTAAGTGGGTTTCGGATACGGAAAAAATATAATGGGTTATGGAGCAGAAATGGAGGGTCAAAGTTTCGATGTTGACAAAAACTTCAATGTGAAGTGGCTTACAAGCTTAGATAGGTCTTTTACGTCCCGATGACTCAACTATTTGGGGCTAAGGAATGAGGAGCACTACACAAAGTATTCACCTTCAAATTGCAAAAATAATTTTACATTGTTTCATAAGCTAATATCAACAACCATAGTCAAACCACAGCTTAACACAGCTTTCATCAAGCAGACGGACTCATTGTTCAACTTCAGCTTCAGCAACCTTCTCCTCTGGGACATCATCAACAGGTTTCTCCTCTTGAACCTTTGTGTCAATAGCAACGGCAGCGTGGATGGCTCTACCATTCCACTCCAAAGCATTAGCCTTCTCAACCTTTGATTCTATTGTCTCACCATCCTTCAACTCCAATTTGACGAACGCGTAACCTTGATTCTTCTTCAACACTGGCTTGCCTTCAGATTCAAGTTTTTCAAGTACTCTCTTTGGAATCTTGCGGAATGGGATGGAGATCCATAATGTGGTTTCACCATTGGCGGAGAAGAGCTCTTGTAAATCGGATGTCTTGACATCGTACGCCAAATTATTCAAAAAGAGCGTGTTGGTAGATTTGATGCCTTCAGCTAATGGCTTCTTCTCTGGTTTAGGCTTCTTAGCCTTTGCCTTCTTCTTTGGCTTTGGTTCATCAGCGGTCTCAGCATCAGCGGCTTCCTTTGCAGGTTTTGGCTTTGGAATGTTCAAATAGATTTGACGCTCTTTGAATCTTGTATCGTTGAATTTCTCAATGATAGCAGCTAGATCCTGTGGAGAAGCCTCACTGAACTTCACGAAAGCGTAACCTTTTGACCTTGAGACAGTCTCACCGGAGCTATTGTTCGTGTATGTTCTAACCGGGAGGTCAATGGAAGTGATGGTGTAATCTTTGAAGAGTTCACGAATTTCATCCTTGGTGACGGAGTAGTCCAAGTTACCAACGTAAAGCTTGGTTGATGTTTGTTGAGTTTTTTCAACTGGTGTTGTTTGTTCAATTCCAGACATTGTTGATATTATAAAATGGGGTTTGTTGTATGATTTGTGGGGGTGAAAAATAAATCAAGCGTTGTATATATGTCTCGGGTGGAGAGTTCAAGCAATTGGTCTATAGCCAGACGTAGGGTGTATAGCACAGATGTGTCTGAGTGAGAGTGTTTGCAGTGGTGCGGTGGTTACCGGGTGGATGGGGTATTGCTGTGATTTGTTATTGATTGGGTGATTGTGTGGTTGTCTGGTGGTGCGTTTGCTCACCGCCACCACGTCTCGCGGTCGCCGCCGAATTGTTCCAACTTGAACAAGGGCCGGGCGCTTCGGAAGTTGGAATTTCCGATTGTGATGAGATAAGCTGTAGCTCACTCATGTTGGATAATTTATATATTATGGACTGTTAGACGCTAGACTATCACAATGATTATTCATTTAAATATATACCAGAAAAGAGACACAACTGTGCTGTGAAGCACCAAATTGGACAATTTATCAACAATCCAAATTATTCAGGAATCTTCAACAACAACTTACCAGTAGTCTTTCTTCCCTCCAAATCCGTAGCAGCTTGTTTATACTCACTCAATGGATAAACCTTTGTGATATCGATATCTATAATACCACTCTCCACCAAATCTTTCAATTTTGAAGAATAAAACTCCCATTCCTCCTTTGTGACCAAATAGTTGAAAACTGTTGGTCTCAAGATTTTTAAATTCTTTCGAGTTAGTGTTGAGATTGTTACTGGTGGAACTGGTCCAGATGAGTTACCAAATGACACCAATGTTCCCTTTCTTGCCAATGAATCGATTGAGATTTGATACGTATCGTTCCCTACACCATCGAAAGATGCATGTACACCTTTACCATCTGTGAATTCCAAAACTTTCTTAACGGTATCATCCGAAGTGGAGTTGATCAAGAATTCAGCACCAGCCTTCTTTGCCAATTTCAACTTCTCATCTGTGGAAGCAGTAGCAATCACATGGGCACCTGTCAACTTGATCAATTGTGTCAAGATCAATCCAACACCACCGGCAGCAGCATGGACCAGGATATAATCACCCTTCTTAACCTCGTAGGATTCATGGATAAATGTCAATGCTGTCAAGCCTTGGATCACCAATGCAGCATAAGTCTGCAGTTTCTCATCAGTGACGTCTTTTGGCAATTTGTATAACTTTGAAGATGGGTCAAACTTGGTGTATTGGGCAAACGTCCCAGCTGAAGCATACGCGACATAATCACCAACTTCGACATCTTTCACATTGGCACCCTTTTGGACGACGATACCACTGGCTTCTCTTCCCAATGTGTATGGCTTAACACTAGGATATAATCCAGTTCTGAAATATTTCTCGATGAAGTTGATACCGGCGTATTTATTCTTGATCAACACCTCATTCTCTGAGATCGTTGGCACTGGGACATCAGCGTACTTGATCACGTCAAGCGAATCAGGGGATGTGGCATCGATGAAGATTGTCTTGTGAGTCTTTGGGATTGTAAACGTTGACATTGTTCTGATTGGTATGAATCTTTTCAGCATTGAAAGCATGGGACCTATCAAGAGGGTGGGAGGGAAGTTGGTTGGTTTTTTTATAGTTTTGGAAAATCGGAAAAATGCACAAAAATGAGTGATTGATTAGCAATTGATTGTGAGATCTTCGCCATACATTTCAACAGAATTACTAATGTGGACCCATCACTACGGATAAAAAACTGAGTGGTAGCTTGCTCACTATATAAATTTGTTATCAAAAGTGTTGTACAATAAGCACCATCCAGCCAACCAAGATACGAACCAAACCCCTAACACCGACCACAATGTCTCGGAGAAAGCTAAATGGAAAACTTTTTTTTTCTCGCTCTCACGTGATTTGCTCCTGTACATAACCTGACAAACCATAAAATTTATTGTGAGAAAAACAGTCCGTGATAGTTTAGTGGCTAGAATTACCGCTTGTCGCGTGGTAGACCGGGGTTCAATTCCCCGTCGCGGAGCCAAAATTTTTTTGGAGCTGTGCGGCACTGGATATGAAGTGCATGAAGTTTTGAAACGATGTTGATACAGATTTGTTATTAACGTTGTTGCATTTTTTCTAAACACAGCAAATATGGGGTATGATCGAGACTGGATGATTGCTTGCTATTGACTACAGGTATGGATCTTGGAATAATATGGATTAATGATGGTTATATCTGTTGAAATATGATCGTTGTCATGGAGATGGTTATGGTGTACAAACCAAATAGGATATTACTAGAACTTTGGACTGGAGTGTTCAACTTGACGTGTCAGTTTGAATTAAATCAAAAAGTCATCAGGGGGGTTTCGAACTTTGAGTATATAAACCATCGAGGATCTCACATTTACATCACGGCACACAGACCACACAAACAAATACATACACACAAGGCACATTCACCATGAGTTATTATCAAGACTCAATGGATCCATCCACTGCTCCACCAACCTCCTCGTTGAACAACTTTTACAATTCTTCATCAACACAAAACTTCTCACAACAATCCAACAATCCAAGTACCAATACATCGTCTTCCCAATTCTGGAGAAAACCACAAACGGCACAAAATTCACAACAGCATCAATCCTTCAACAACGATATGAACAGCTACACGCCACAATCGATGGGAAACACGATGAATAACAATTACATGACCGGGATGAGTCATGGGTCAATCCAGACCGGAAACACAACCTTGAACAGTTCAGGCTTCGTCTCTGGGATGCATGATCCCAGTGAGGTTGACAAGTTGAAATTACAATTAAAGATCAAGGATTCACAATTGGAATCCCTTGAGAGTGAACTGACGAGATTGAACGAAAACCTTAACAAGTCAGGCAATGTGGGGAAATTAACAACCAGTGTCCCAGAGAGTGTCAATGAGATGTTTGTGATGATTAGTACGAAATACGAGGCTACAAAGCTGGAACTGGACGATACGAAACAGAGATTGGAAGCGTTGATCACGGGGATCAATCTGAATCCTAGTAATGGGATCACAAACCATGGGAGGTACGATGAGATGGAGGTTAGTCATAAGATTTTGATAAAATTGGAGAATTTACAAAAGGAGAATGAGGAATTGTTGAAACAGTTGAGTTTTGGCAAGTTTAAACAGTTGGAATTGGAGTTGAATCTATTGAAGAGGGAGAATGAGGAGTTGAAATTGGAGAATGAAGAGTTGAAGAGGATTAAGAAATGAACAACTATATTGGGCTGGATATTTGGAAAACAAAAAAACAATTGCTATATTATATGTTAGCCTTAGATCTCTTTTGATAATGATCCCCATCAACTGTCATCATTGGATAGCTGCTTCTCACGGGCGAACTACTATGGTATAAATTCAATGCTATATCTTTTAAACTCATTAACTATTTACAAAACACCAACCAATTCATAACTCCTTGGTAACTCTTGGAACAATCTCGATACTCTTCTTAACAAAAGGATCCAAAGGACTATTCAAATTCTTCGAAGGCAAACTCTGCAAACTTTCCTCCGTGTTGAAGAACTCAACCTTCATCTCCTCAACCAATTCTCTAAACTTGGCATCACCATCAACTCTATGCTTGTTCAACTTGTCAACGTTATGCTGCGTTAATGGATCGATCGGTAGGCCTTGTTTCTCCAGTCTCGCAACCACCTTGGCCGTGAGCCAGAACTTCATCTCACGGGGACCATCAACGAGCTCCACTATGCTCTGTTCGGCATTATCACCCAATCTTGGCTCGAGGGCAAGCACTCTGGTGAATCCTCCCTGTCTGGTAGCGTAACGTGTTTTCAACTCGTCGAATAGCTTCGGTATGGTCTGACCCTGCTTGAAGACATCTGCAGAGGCGAGCTGCTTGGCGTGCTCCACGTCCTCCTTCTTGGTGAGGGAGATGAGTCTGTCGGCCAGTCTTTGTGTCTCTTTGGCCTTGGCGTGTGTGGTGGTGATGGATTCGTGCTCCAAGAGGGCGGTGACGAGGTTTCTCAGAAGCGCACGTCTGTGTTTTCCGTCTCTGCCAAGGTATCTAGTTCCAGCCATAGTTGTGTGTGTGGGGGGAAGTGAAAATGTTAGTTGTAGCTCGTCAACGGCCTGTTCATTGATGGATCTTTGAAGAAAATTGAAAAGTGGAAAACTCCGCGAACTCGCTTGCCGAAATGGCAGTGCTTAGGTAAGAAGCAGCTGACGTAAGTGGGCTCCAGTCTGCCGAACATTTCATCACCAAGATTACAGAGGGAGACACCACTGAGAACTAGATACATCTCCAGCTCACACATACACACACACACAATGGGCGGAAAGATCCATGGCTTCCTCGGGGCGGTCCTCTTTACAACCTCTGCTGTTTACTTCACCTCCAAGGAGTTCAAGAACAACCAGGAGTACATCTCCCAGACCCTCACCAAAACACAACGTATCATTGACAACGGTGAGACTTTGCCAGCGAGTAGACAAACCCCAAGAGAGTTGCATTTCCAATACAGACCTTCCTACAGAGAGACCGTGGCCGATATATGGGATGATTCCGTGCTTAGTGGGATCAAGTGGATCTATGGTGTTAACGTTGAGAAAAATATAAATACTTTGATTGAAAAGGTTAAGGCTTTGACTTCATAGCTTACAACATATCCCATATACATGTCATATTCTTTGAATGCTACTGTATACATCTAAACTTCCATACTATACCCTGGAAAGTCAAAACCAATTTAAGGAAGGCATAGTAGAGATCTAGGCAAAAAACAGCATAACCAGAACGATCCAGGGCCTAAATCATTCTGATCTTTGAAATGTTGAACATCTAACACTATCCGCAACAAAAATCATGAATTACAAATTATCAAACTATCAAAATGCATAATCCTATTAGCTATAATCACTTTCATTTCTTAATAATCTGTCTAACGCCCTTCAAAAACTCAAACTCATCACCAACATCCAAATACTTAAACCATTGTGCCCCCTCATCATTCTTATTCAACTTCTTCAACGCATCGGCGCCAATGACATCCAGTATCTCATCAGAGTTTCCATAGAGCCTATACCCGATCTTGTCAAACAATGCGAGCATCACCCTCCATAGGAAGAAATCGCCCTCAAATGCGTAGACGTCCAATAACAGGGAACAACACTCCAAATTGAGATGGTTTGTGAATAATGGCTTCAACAAGGGGGACAAATACTCATATTGCGAGTCCTTGAATCGCGTGCTGACATGATCATGTAAACGTGGTTGTAATTTATTCAACGTCCGTAAGAAAGAACCAGCTTCCTCGTTGAATTCCACCTGATCCTGTTCAGTAGCACCATATAGTGTCTTGAGTAATGGGCGTTGTAACAGTCCACAGAGTGATGTAAATGTTTCATCGATGGTGCGGATATTATAGAGAAGCAGCGCACATAGTGGGGCCAGCTCCGATTGGTATGGTTTGTGGAGGGAATACATCATTAGGATGAGAAGAAGTGTGTCACCTAATGGTGTGGTTTGGAACACTCCCAAGTCTGGAAAGACTGATTGAATGTCTGTGCGGATCTTCTGGACGAGTTCGGTGTCGTTATTAATCAATCCTTTCGCTTGGAGTTGAAGTTTTGATACCTGTGATCTCATCTGTTTCGATTGTAATAATTCAGGCCAGATCCATTTCCTTAGCTCGTTTGGAATCCCCCTCCACCATAGTTCCCTCGTTTCGGATGATTTAATCATCTCGTTGAAATTTGGTATGATATCATCTTCCCATCTCTTCAAATCCTTCTGCATCTCCTTCGTCCGTTTTGCCAATTGTTTCAATCTCAACTGTTCGTGCTTAAACTCATCCTGTAAGGCCTTCTTCTTCAACATCTCCACCTCTTTCGAATGTCTTTTTGATTCGATGGAGCTTTTTGGTGGGAGATGTGATGGTCGTGTTTTGGAAATGAATTTCATCTTTAGATCCGTACTCCCGATCGTTGTCTCATCCGTGATGCTGTCTTTGTCCTGGTCCATCATAGTGACGATGTAATGTTTCCGCAGTTCTGATTCCTGTGATGCTAATAATGAACGGGATTTGGAGTACTGTAACGAGAGCGCCTTGCCCATGTCATCAGGTTTTTCATTCATGTTGATGTTGACGACATGATCGTTCTCATAGTCTGAATCGGCATCACGATTTTTGGAATGGTCATAACTCATGATACTAGATGTTCTCGTGGTGTCGGACATTAAGCTCTGTGATTTCACTTGTAATAATGGTTTTTGATGGGATGTTAACTGTACCAAAGATTGTGATAATGGGACATCGTATATGATTGTGGAGTCATCGAGTTCATCATCAGCGTTATCGATGGTGTTTGTCAAATCATCCAGGTTCTTCAAACCCCTGAGACGTTTCAATTTCTTGGATGGAGAATATGTCGACTTTTTCGATGATGGTTTGTTATCCGTGATGACTGGTGCTGTATGTGGTCTAGGCTTTTGAGGAAGTGGGAGTGGGAGCGGGAGACTGACTTTTGATCTTGACCCATTGAATTGGTCATATGAATTATTGTTCAATAGCGTGAGTGTGGATCTGTTGAATGAATCAGTGGATGATGCAACTTGACGATGGCCACTTCCTGTACGGTGGTTTTTGTACATGTATCCCAACGATGAATGAGTTGAGCGGGCAGCACGTCTCGGTAGAGTTGGAACGGTATCGATTTCCACGTCGTCAAATGTGTCGTCTTTATTGGAGGTCATGGTTATGATTTGTAGGTGTGTGATCTGATGTCAATAGTGATGGTAGTATAGCACGGATGGTGAAGGGTTTAACGCGTGTTTTGGGTGGAAATTCAACGGTAGCAAATAAAAAAAAAAGAGTATATTTAATGAGTGTGGTAGCTATCTTTGATTCCAAGCTTCAAAATGAGTAAACGGTGAGTTGAGTGATGTGTAGACAGTCCTTATAAATCTCAGATCGAGTGACCCACCAGCTTTCCCCGGTACACGCGAGAATGAAACAGAGGATGAAACCTGGTGTTTACTTTTCGCAGAGGCCATCCGCACACCACCGCCCAGATCCCTTCTGCCGCAGAGAAGTCTCGGCAGAAGGGCGCTAAAAATAGCCAGAAGCCTCCTTGGAAGATCAAGCGCGTCTATGATAAATGGCGGAGACAGTGATGGACACTGGGGTTTAGATTGCAAAACTTCTTGACACATTGTATTCGGCCAATTGACTTCTGGAATGCCAGCTCGCCATTGTGTTTTGTGTTCAATTGCTCAAAGTTAGCTGTAGTATATGAATGGTTACACCTACAACGCACTTTTTACCTAAAAATATCGTGATCTCGTTAAACGCGTCTATATACATATCCTTCCCCCTGCTCCATTTACCAAACTCCCGAGCTCCTGAGCTCCCGAGTCCCTGTCAGATTAGCTTGTAGCTTGTACAGGACCCAACAGTTCATCCAATTCCATTCGTAATCCGAAATCATCATGAGCCTCTTGTAATAAAGGTGTACCATGTTGGTCTGCACTCACAGTGCCAACCATTTTTGCTAATGCAATCTTCCAAATCAACTCATGTTCCAGATTGGTTTCTTTTTCAACTGTAAGGTCTTGAATCATGGTCTTCTCATCAATCTCTTGTCTGTTACTAGAGAATGGATCCATTGATTTCTCCTCCTTTTGTGATTCTTGTAATCTTGTCATAGCCATTGTGTACTCTTCACTTCTCTCAATCAACCCCCCTGATGATTGTAATTTCTTACTCTTATCATCAGCCAATCTTTGGATCAACTTCAATGTCTCGGGTGTTGGCGGACACTTGTGAACCATTCCCATATATTGCAACACACAGATGATAGCATGATGATCCGAGATCAATGCGAATGTCTTGATGATAATTTGGTAGTCTCTAGCAGATGGGATGACTTTATCGTCGATCATCTTCATGAATATCACCCTTGGATCTGGTAGGACAATGTTTGGATCGCCTTTCAACTTGGAAATATGTCTCATGGATCTCCAAATGGCTGAATATAATTGGGTATACTTGTCCAAATATTGGATATCCTCTTTATGGATATCCTGAGTGATGACCCCATCAATGTATCTGATCGCTAACTCATATTGAGAGTTACTATCTAATGAACTGATGATCTGAGTCAAAATCAATGGATTGTGATGACCCAAAACCTCTTCAAATCGATCAATCATCGCCAGCATATCTTCAACCCTTCTTGAAATTCCAAATTGTCTGATGAATGCCATGTAATGATGTGGCGACACGGGTGGAATAACCAAATCATCCATATTATCAGGGTCTTCCAATGCCAATTCGAATGATTTTTCCAACTTGTCAAGAACGGTGAATGCCTTCTCATGTTCATTTCTTTGCAATAAAGCAATGAGGAATCGATACATATTCTTCTGGGTAAGTCGGTGTTGTTCATCGGTTAACCTCTTGATCTCTGCAATGACATCCTCCAAACCATCAATGCTAACCAATGATTCCAATAGCAAGTCCAATACATCCCCTTGAGTACTGATCATCGGATTAGATTCTCTGTATTCATGAAAGAAATCTAATAGTTGACTTGTATCTTTCATACCGACGCCTTCCAAGATCGGCTCGATTGTGGATTTGAATTGGAATCTGAAATCCAATAACAACTCCTTCAAATCATCTTCAGATGTACCGGGTTGCTGTAGGTAGAACTTGATCAAATTCCTCACAATTTCTGACATCAGTGGCTGTTGATCTTTCTTCTTGTTGAGCTTCAAATGAGATTGGATCACTTCAAGATATGTTTGTTTGAATGGCTTATCCTCATTGTTCAAGTAGAACATGATTTCTTCTTCACTGGAACCGATACTTGGCTGAGCTCTCTCACCTTGTTCGAATCCAAACTCTTCAATAAAGCTTTCAAAACAAGAAGTCCAATGCTTAACCCTTTCAAAATTCCCGGCAGTCAGATAGACATTGATGAATTGCAAATATATTCTCTCATCCAAATAGTTCCCATATCTCTGTCTTACCATCTCCACCACACCCTCAGCTTTGTTCAAGTGTCTCAAGTCGATATAATTCATGATTGATAATTCATACCACCATCTTTGATCAACTTTATCCTGACGTCTAAGTAATAATCTATCGGCTTCAAGGTTATCACCAAATTGCATCAACGCCTCGATGTATTGATATTCATTAATCAAATCGAATTGAATGGTTCCCAGACGATAGATCAATGACCCGGCAAGGAATCTAGCTCTGAATTTCAAGTGATCAACTTCAATATATTGAGCCAATTCGAAAACTGTTGCCAGTTCTTCCACTGGGAATAACTCTTTGGATCCTGGAACTTTTCTAGCATTTTCCAACATTATCAACAATACCTCAAATCTCTTATATCTCTCATTCTCCACATTCCATCCTTCTAACATCTGTTGTCTCCATCCATATTCCAACTCTTGTTCCATATTGAATGGTTTCTTTTTCTTTTGGGAACCATCATCCGTTAAAACACGTTCATCGGCATTAGGGTAATGAAATATTTCAAGACGAGACTCTTCGAGAAAGAAAGTGAATAGCGACTTAGATTTATCACTCTGATCCGTCAATGACTTCATCAATTTCTTCTGTCTCGAATATCTCTTATCGGTTCTCGTCCCCGGTCTTGAGGTATTAAGTTGATCTAAAATCATCAATGACTGATCAGGATCAATCCCGATGGATTCATCGTCCTTGATAGTGTCGTCTTCCAAGGCCTTCAAGGCATCATCCAATCCTAAGATCCTTCCCTGTGGTTGGGGTGTAGGTCCATCTCTACGCCGTAATGAAGATCCTGGCCGTGTACGGACAAGCCTGATGGGTTGGACTTGTGGGTTTGATATAACACGTCTTGGTTGCCGTATAAGATTTATGGAGATTCTTCGGAGCATGTGATGCTGGTTGATAATTGTGGCTATTGGTGCCGTAAAGAGATGGCTTTGTTATGCTCATCGATGGGTTTGAAATAATTTTCGGATTTCGGATGTGTCATGTGTCGCAAACCATTTTGAACCACAATAAACTACAAAACTTGGGCTACTTTACACCGAAATATGCCATTTTCCAATGGTTCTTGTATTGTAAGGTAGTCTAAAAAGATCATGATCTTTCCCAGATGTAAACATACCCGTTCTTCTCCAATTCTTCCCAACTTTTATAATCACCAGTGACATCAACAACTTTTTCATCGTTGAACAAGATCCATTTCTCATCCTTCTTGACGAATGCGACATAATGACCAGATGTGACTTGTGTACCCTTGTGACAGATAACAGCTTTCAAAGTGTACTCGGATGACGTTTCCTCCGAGATCAACTTCTCAATCTTTGCCTTTGTCTTGTCCAGGGAATTGGCATCATCAGAGGAAGGAGGTAATTCACCATCATCATCAGGATTAGTAAAGATCCATTCAACAGCAGCTATCGTGTCTTGATTATTCAAAATCAATGCTTTGGTGGCCAGCTTAGCTGAGAATCCCATATCCATCACATTGTTAATCTTCTCCTGATCAACAGTAATCTTGGCCTTCTTCTTTGATAGGTCTAATGGTGAATCGATATCTGGATCCTCCATATTCTCAAATAACCAATTCATAGCGACTTCACCTGAAGTGTTACCAGTGTTGTATAATGCCTTTTTGGCTCTCACCTCAGGGAATCCCATTTGTAATAATTGGTTCAATCCTTCTTGATTTGGACTGAATCTTTCTCCATCGTCTTCTTCAAGTTTTTCAGTCTCGCCATCTTCCAAGATCTCTGGGGATTGGAAATCTCTCAAGTCGAATGATTCTGGAATTGTAAGTGGAACATCTGTTTTTATTGGGATCCAGTTTTCTAGTTGGATTCTTTGAATTGAAGTCACCAGGTATTTTGGGAAACTCTTGATGAATGTGGACTTGATGGCTTTGCCATTCTTCCAATCAATCTCCTCCGCAGATAAGACCTGGATTAATGAATCGATGAAATCTTTTCTCTTGTATGTCTTGACCCCAGACTCTTGATCAACTGACTCGACTTCAATCTCGGTTTGTAATGTCAAATTTTCAGTCAACTCTTTCTTCAACACAACTTCACTCTCACCTTCAACTTTGAGCTTATCAACCGACACAAACTTGAAAAAATCAACAATAGAGCCATCAATTTTTTCAATTTTATCAATCAGATAGTTCCAAAATTCAAAAGCATCCTGTTGTTTCATTGTACTAAACTCTGCATGATCTTTACCAATGATATATTTGAAACGAGTTGGGGCAATACCAACTTGATAACCTTCTTCATTTGGTTTACTGAATTCACCCATTAACAAACCCTTCGCCAATTTGATCAATTGGAATTTCAAGGAATCTATTTCAGTTATATCCTCCAAGTTTGCACCAGATAATGGTTGGAATTCATCAAGAGACATCAATACTTGTAAAACACTCGACATGTAACAACTATTTCCTAAATTCTTCAAACCGGTCAATCCAGGACCAAACACAGGTTTCAATTCATTTCCTGAATCATCAGTCATATTGAATTCCCATTGTAAATTCTGTTCCAACTGTAACTCAACAAGACTCTTCTCTGTCTTAACAAATTTCGCCAAATCAATGCCAAATGTCTTCAAATATTTTCCCGCATCAGGGAATGAAATTTCATCATCACAAGTGTAACAATAAACATCCATTGAATCATTACTCAAGGATCCCAACTTCACAGCAATAGGATGTCCTGACAACTGTGAATGTTCGAGGGCATGTGTATTACCTGGGACACCACCGAATTGTGCCCGACCGCAACCTAACTGGCCACAGGTTAGGCAGATCCATAGATTTTCATTAATGTCACAATCATCACATTTTGAGAGTTGGGAGTGGGGTTTTGGAGTTTGTTCGAATTCAATCGTGTGCTCACATTGCATGTACTCTTGTGTCCACGATTGGATTTCTTCCTTGCGGGTTGTGGAGCTGGAATTGAGGATATCATTCATGATGACTTGCTGATCTTCAGTTGGTATAATAACCTCATCATTTTGGAATAGTTTCAATTCAACATCGTACAACTGCGTTTCAACTTTAGCTTTTATTTCCAGCTTCAACAGCTTTTCAGGAGGTGTCTCCCCTGTTTTCTTCTTTGGACTCTTGAGAACATAGACCAGATATTCAGACTTATAATCTTTGTATAAGTGGAGATGACCCTGGCAGAATGCACGATGGGCCACGGGGGAGATGTACAAGCCATCCAATTGGGTCTTGAAGCAGTATGTGCATTGATCCTTGTCCAGAGGTTGTCTGTCGTAGCTTAGCATCTTTATATGAGTTGTAGATGTGCTGTTGTAGAGCGTAGTAAAGCTGGTTGTAGAAGAGTGAGTTTGCCACTGTAAAATCCACTTTTCTTTCAAAAACAAAAACAAAAACACTCTCTCATCAAGGATAACTTCAGACAACTATCAGCGGATACAGGGCAATACAAACAATGTTCAGTGGGCAATTCCAGATCAATGGCAAGGAAATTGTCATCACCGGTGCATCGCAAGGTCTTGGTGCCGAACTAGGTCTTCAAATGATCTTACGTGGTGCCTCAAGCGTCACACTTATCGCACGTACCAAATCCAAACTTGAGAAGATCGTCCAATCCATCAGTGAGAAGTCACACGAAGGTCAGTCGGTGAGTTACATAAGTGCAGACCTTTCAACTTACGAAGAATGTGCCAAAGCTGTTGATCAATTGTCCGTATCACCAGACATTGTGTTCTTCTGTGCTGGATCATCAGTTCCCAAATTATTCCTCGACTTGTCCCCATCTGAATTACAACAAGGGTTCGATATTAATTACAACACCGCCTTATATTTCTGTCACTCGATTCTCAAACCTATGCAAGCCGCTGATGCATCACAGAAGAGACATTTGGTGTTCTTTTCTTCCGTTGCCAGTGCATTCCCATTCATCGGTTATGGACAATACGCACCATCCAAAGCTGCAATCAGGGCCTTGAGTGATATCATCCGTCATGAGACCGAACATTTAAACATCGAAGTCTCTTGTGTTTATCCTGGAAACTTTGCCAGTGAAGGGTTCGAAGAGGAGCAGAAGACAAAACCATCCATCACAAAGGACATCGAGGGTCCATCCGCTGCTATCAGTGTGGAACAATGTTGTGGAATCATCATATGGTGGTTAGATCACGGTTATAGAAGTGTTTATACTGATTTGATTGGATGGGTGTTAAGTTGTGGACAATTGGGGATGAGTCCAAGGGTCTTTGGTGTGCTGCAAGTTATTATGGCGTTTTTGTTGGCTATTATCGCTCCGATTTATATGTGGTTTGCTCAGAGGGATATTAGAAAGTTCTTCAAGAAGAATGATTGAGTTATTGGATAGACATTATTTGCTGAGATGAAACGAAATATATGAGATATTCATGTTATACTACGTATAAAGGGCTAAAAAGTGGCACCATATCCAAAATTAAATTCCAAAGTTTATGTATAATAAAATGTTACAGTAGACGAAGAAAGATAACAAGAAATCAATATCCATACCCAGTACCTTGATATTGTTGATTTGGGAATCCTTGGAACTGTTGTGGATAACCTTGTTGCGCGTATTGTGTTTGTTGTTGTGGTACACCCGTTGGTTGGTTATACAACCCCATGAGTGATTGTTTATCAATACCAGTTCTTTGTGTTTGTTGTGAGTACCCTGTTGGCACGGTGGAAACTCCAGTGTATTGTGAAAACCCGGTTTGTTGCATACTGTGCATACTTGGGGCACCATAGGATTGTTGTTGCTGTTGCTGCTGTTGTTGTAATTGTTGTTGTTGTAGTTCCCATTGTTGTTGTTGAGCAGGGTCCACATATATTACACCAGTGGCAGGGTCCAAGAATTGTTGTGGGGGTTCGGTCATGTATCCAACTGAAGCAAGTGCTTGAGCCTGAGTTTGCCCCGCTGTGACTTGTTGGTCACCGGCCCACCAATCTGAATTGGCACTTGGTGGTGGGTTGGCCGATGATGCTGCTTGGGATTGCGAAGATCCACTCACACTGGTGCCTGGTCTTTTTGGAAGTTGTGGTCTGTTCTCCACAGCGTCATCATTTGAAGCCTGCTCCAAGATCTTTACTGCCAATCTAACATCACCACGACTGAGACTCAATGCCTCATAGTTATCATCACTGTTTCTGAAGCCTCTATCTTGTAATTTTGGCTCCACCTTGCGATATTTAAGTCTCTCCATCTCTGGGATATCAGCATGTCTCAACTGTGGAACATAACCGGCATTGGAAGCAGAACGCGCACGGGAGCCAGAACGACCATTTCTTCTTGCTGGATAGTCACCACGTTGGTTGTAATCATCCTCAGTTGGCTTGGAATATCTGAAATTACCCTCGATGTATTTCTCTCTCAACCATTGATATATCCCCTCTTTATCCTCATCATCATACGGGAATGGTTCTTTTTTTGGATTCCAAATTCCCTTGCTCTGATGGTTTCCCAATCGTTGTAATTGAAACAAATCGTCATCGGTCCATTTATCAAGGGTGAGACTCTTCACGTCAGAGATCTCAGGGCCCAATCTTCTATGTAATGAGGCACAACGGCCACAGAGAAAGATACCAAGATTGGTGGAGGCCCAGGTCGGATACCCTGCAGAACATTCGCCACATTTGTTGCGGTTTTCACGGGAATTGAGCAGGTCCTTGAGCTCGTTCTCGATTCTCTTCTGGGAACTCTTGGCCATCTTGTATATCTGTCGATGGGGGGGGGGGGGGGTTGCTCTAGTGAGTGGAGTGGGATATGTGGGTGGGATTTCTGTGATTTTTGATCAGGTTGTTCGTTTTGGCCGTTTTGGGCGCTGCGCCGAATTTTGATTTTTTGGGAAATTTGGAAACTTGGAAATCCTGAGGAGAGCCATCACGGCGGCTAGCTCATCAACATCTACAGATCACAGATCAATCAGTTGCAATACTGCCACAATGGTCAGCTTGATACTCTTAATTACTAACCTTGCCTGAGAATGGCTAATTGGCATGGTTGCTAACACTTCCCCAAATTAGCCGCCAAAGAAAGGAGTCTCCCAAGAGGACAAGCGTGCCCGTTTATTGGAGTTCTTCACCAGAGAGCATGCTTTTTACAACATCAAGGAAATTGAGTCCAGTGGTGCTAAGTTTGTTGGGATCCATCCGATGGCTATGAAGGACTTGGTACAATCGCTCGTTGATGATTCCTTGGTCAATGCTGAAAAATGTGGGATTACCGTTGTTTACTGGTGTTTTGAATATGACAAGATCAAATACTACAAAGATCAGATTGCTCGTAAAGAGGCAAGACTTGCGGAAGTTTCCAGATTGGCAAAAGAAATGAATCACAAGATTGAGATTGAAAGAGCCAAAAGAACCAGAGGTGATGCTGAAGAGAGACTCTTAACCTGGAAGGAGTTGGGAAAGAAGAGAGCAACCCTCAACAATCAATTGGATAACTCTGTGTTCGATGACGAGAAAGTCCAATGCATCAAGAATGAACTAGCATCAAAACTAAGCAGAGGGGAGACTGCTGCAGATAACATTGAAACATTGATTTATCATTTTGCAAATAAGAGTGATATCAGAAGAGACCTATGGCAGAGGGAGTTGAATATTCCTGAAGAGTTTCCCCCATTAATGGACTTGAGTAACGTACTTGATAATCTTGAATGGGATCAATCCCAATGATCCATTGCCACGATTTACTTATATGATGTTGCAATCAAAGTTGTATTCATTGAACACAATTATTACACATGATGCTTTCCGAAACAATACGAAGATTGCCACATATCCCAGCATTCCAGACCCGAGCTACCGGAGCTGAAAGATGATACCAATGAAACCAGGTATTGTTTCTCTATTTGCTGCTATTAATATCGATTACAAATACATGCTCACATGAAGTCGAATTCTCACACGCGCAAAGCTTTGCAGAGAAGCCCACTTTTTGAAAATCCACAACTCCTCATATCAATGATTTTGATCTCCCAACACATTTATTCTATCTTTCCGTGAAAATCCGTATTCCAATATAACGTCAACGCAATCAAACATTTGTAAATACTACTTTGAATGTCTTGTAATTCATAAAATCATAGATAATAACGAGTGTAACCAGTCCGCTTCATAACAGAATCATAGTTTACTTGAAGATAAAGGTGCATCACCAACATTAGCGCCACCATCAATTGGAATAACAGCACCATTGATATAGTCAGATTCCTTTGCAGAGAAGAACAACACCACACTTTCAATATCCTCTTGTCTTCCCAATCTCTTCTTTGGGTTCTTAGCAATGAATGAATCACCAATACTTTCAAGCAAACCATTAGACATCTTCGTTGGGAAGAAGCCAGGTGCTAATAAGTTGACATTGATGTTCTCTGGACCTAATTCCAGTGCAAGACATTTACCAAGATGCATGACACCGGCTTTGGAGGCCGTGTATCCATAAGTACCACCTTCCATTGCGTCTGGCCTGATACCTGTGACTGATCCCATGATCAACACTCTGGATGAATAGTCTTTAGTTCCAGCTTTTTTCAATAGAGGGTAGAAAGCCTGGATGGTTAAGAAGACACCTTTGACGTTCAAGTCCATAATCTTATCAAAAGCCTGTTCTGGATGTTCTGTTAATGGTGAACCCCAGGAGGCACCGGCATTGGCGATCAAAATATCAACTTGAGATTCACGACTAGCGACAAAATCATAAAATTTTTTCACTCCTGCACCATTTGAAACATCAGCAGCAACACCTTCAATATTAACATCCGTGTTACCATATTCCTTTGCAATCTTTTTTAAATACTCAATGGCTTCATTCACAGCATTATCCTTTCTGGAAGTGATATAGACCGATTTGGCCCCGTTTTTCACGAGGACTTCGGCACAGTTGAGACCTAGACCTCTGGATGCGCCTGTGATAGCTGCGACTTTGCCGTTGACGTTGAGTTTCATGATCTGTGTATATTGGAAGTGGGTAGATGATGATCTGGATGGAGTCCATGGAAGTATCAAATCAAAATTTCGCCAGACGGATGGATCGTGGTTTTTATAGGGCGTGCTCCACTGGCTTCTCCGCACTTTCGCAGCGCACAAAGTGACACCAAACGAGCCTCGGCGCGGAGTTTGTGCCGAGGCCGCGAATCGCTCGGGAAAAACAAAAAAACCAAAAACGGGCTGCTGACGTCAGCAGCGGTCTGTTTACTTTGTTGGGCCCCACCCGAAACAAAGGAAAGCCCCCATCAAGAGCCTCCGCTCAACCTCTGCTGGACGCTTCCACTCACGGCGGCTAGCCAACCCACACTTGTCCCTTCACACATCACCAATAGCATTCCCTACCAATCTGTCCAATCAGAACTGCACTTTCCAAGCGTCTGCTTCTTATAAAATACAAGACTAATTATAGTGGCAACTTCTGCAGCAACAATAGAGATCGCTTGATTTTCCTGGACTCTACACAACCACTTACCGCCAACGCCAATCACATATCGACCAGATTAGAAATGAACTCGATATCATACGTGGCTCATAAAATCGATGATGCTTTCAACCCAGCTGAGAATGTGGAGGGCACACCCGCAAGTGATAAGCAGACGAGAGCTCAACAAGAGGGGAAACAACACAATCATCAACCACTTCCCCTATTCATACAAATCATATGGTTCCTACCAAACTTACTCATAGTGAGGCCCCTATTATTCTGTTGGTTCATAATAACTTTCCCAGTGGCTGTATTGGAGCAGAAGATCCACACAAAGAAAAAGATCAAGAAGAAGAAGAAGACGACCGAAGAGGAAGATGCTACCTTATCCAGCATGATCAGAAGAGAATCCAGAACAAGACCAATACCACCTAGATCATTCAGTGCTACGATTCTCGAAATCGATGAAGACACTTTACAACTACAACCATCAATCAATGATGTCAACAATCTCAAATCACCCACTTCACCTTCAGCACTATCCCAATCTCAACCTAAACAACTCGCACTACCCAAAACCGTTTTCCCTCAGGCACTCGTCTCATCCGGAATGAAGAAAACTTTAATATTGGACCTTGATGAAACTTTGGTCCACTCTATGTCTCGTGGTACAAGAATGGCTAACGGTCATATGATTGAGATCAAGTTGAAAGACCAAGTCGCTACCTTGTATTCGGTTTATAAAAGACCATTCTGTGATTTCTTCCTCCAACAAGTTTCCCAATGGTTTAACTTGGTGATTTTCACCGCTAGTGTTAAAGATTATGCCGATCCAGTTATCGATTGGTTAGAATCAGAAAGAAAATATTTCGTCAAGAGGTATTATAGAAATCACTGCACTCTCAGAGAGGGCCAAGGATATATTAAGGACTTGTCAATTGTTGATAAGAACTTGAATCATGTTATAATTGTGGATAACTCTCCGATTAGTTACGCATGGCATGAGAAGAATGCAATCACGGTTGAGGGTTGGATTAACGATTCTTCTGATACCGATCTTTTGAATTTAATTCCGTTGTTGAAAGCGGTGAGATATACCACTGATGTTAGAAGCATTTTGGCTTTGAAAAATGGTGAAGCCGCTTTTGAGAAATGAACACAAGAGCAGAAGGAAATACGATCTTTATGTGGATTTATTTATTGTACTGAGATCAATGAATTATGACATATTTTTAAGTTCGATTATGTAGATCATCCAGTAGTGTCAGGCTTGATAATATTCAAACTCAATCCAACCCGACCACTACTAGCTTTCCTCTGATTTATAGAACTGCTTTTTGAGCTCTTCCTCTGAGGTACGATCATACCACCAAAATTATCGATACTAGAACCACCATCATCGTTTCCATCGTGATGAACCCTTTCATCATCAAAAGAATATTTATAATGATCAGAATAGCCACTGGGGGGATGCGATAGTCTTCCAACTGATAATAAACGATCCCGAAGTGAGAATAGTTTGAATTCAAAGTTTTTACTCTCTTTTTCAATGTTTGACCGTGAATCTTCCAGAAGTTTCTCCAATGTTTGGATTCTGTCGGATCTTGTTTGAGAAATAGAACGAAGAGTTTGGACTTCCTGTGCAAATTGATGATTTCTCTCCTCGAGTTCATTGATCTTCATTGTGAACTGTTCAAGTGTACGATCCAATGCTAGAATTCTATCATCTTCATTCTGAATCTTCTTAGTCTTTTGCACCACAGCGTCTAATTCCATTTGGAGATCAACAAGTCTGAGACATTTTGATTCCAGATCTGCTAAAATAGCGGCATTCATCTTTTGCGACTCTTTCAACTGTTGAGCAAGTGGGGCTTCTTCATCTGAGATTTCCTTATTGAATGATGGCGCTGAACTCAAAATCGTTGTTAGCTCCTTGACACGAGCTTCAAGATATTCAACACGAGCAGGATTGGTATAATTTGTGGTGACAACCGTTGCACTATCATCATCCAATGAGCCAGTTACAGAAGTACTGTGCTCTGGGACCAATGAGACCTTATTCATCCCAGTTCTCCATAACTCCAATTCAAGTTCCATATCCTTCATACGCAAGGATTGATCCAGGTTGATTCCTTTCAAATGATCAATCTCCCTAACGAAATCCAATTGACTTGGTTCAGCATTGATATGTGCCTTGTTTTTGATCTTCTTGGCTCTTGCACCGAATCTCAAAGTGGAAAGAGTTTCTGCTTCGTTGAAGCTTGATGGAGAACAATTAATAATCAAACTGGTTCGAGAATTTCCACCTAATGATTCCTGCAAGATTCTTGTCAATTTTGAGTCTCTATATGGTATATGTGATGATTTAGAATCTGTCAATGCACTAATCACATTTCCCAACGCTGAAAGGGAACTATTGATCTTCTTGGCCTCTTCCAAAGTCTGACCAGATGCACCTGTTTTCCCAACCTTTTCACTGCCAGCAAGATCAACCAGGAATAATTTGGATCTTTTGATACCACCAATGAGACTCTCCTGTGTTAAGTCAATTTGTAAGATGGCGTGAGATCTTGAACTTTCCAAATTCATATCTGTTCTCCCCACGGCTCTGGCATCTGATCCACGTTGGAGTAAATTATAGAGGTCTTTCTGAGATGTGAGATACTCCTTGGTCAAATTCTTGACATGAACACCATTAAGACCATCCTCATGGATTGCCAATTGTTTATCTCTCTTCTCAGTCAACAAATCCCTGATCTGCTCCATGTAAATCTCCATATAAGACGCACTCAATGTGTGCTCGGTGTCATCATCATCCTTGGAGATTGTTTCAAATATGAGATCAGTTAACCTTGGAATGACACCTTTCGTAACTTCATCATCAATTGCAGATCCCATCATCGTGAAGGTCTTACCAGATCCAGTTTGCCCATATGCCAATACCGTGCCGTTATACCCACTGAACAAATCATCCACAGTCTGTGAGATACTAAAGTCAAAGACATTCTTCTGTGTTGTATCGGATTGGAAAACCTTATCAAATGAAAAAGTTTCATTATTGACTGTAATAGTGGCATCATCGATTTTATTAACACAAGGTTTGCCTCGTACTTTCTCGGACTGTGTCTCTGGTCTAAACCGCGCTATGACTTTGATTGAATCTCTATTCTTCAAAAGACTTTCCGCTTGAGCTTTCCTCTGTGACGAAGGTGGTGGTGATGAGATAGGAGATGGTGGAAGTGATGAGCCCAATTGACTTTGTCTCTTCACTCTCGAGATGGTCTTTTCTGACGTTTTGGCAGGGGAGTGCATCGATCCCGTAGTGGATTGTAATGGACCTCTTCTTCTAGGTGTTGATGGTGCTGTTGACGGCAGGGCGGCAGACCGTGTACGCGCACTTGGAGTCAATGAACGGGTCGATGGTGAAGGTGAGGTCATGGCGGAATGGATATCGAAAGAATAAACTCGATTGGCTTAGTGATTGTACAAGCGCCCGCGGGTTGTGGAATGCCCTTTGCCTGAACGTGCTGTGGAGAAGTGCGGTACGATGCGCATAGGATCTTTTGATGCTCCGATCGGAGGTTGCCCAAAAAAGATAACACAGCACAGTACAGGACTAATAACGTCAAACAAACAAACTAACAGGATCTTCAAAAGCTCGAAGAGTTAGAATGAGATCGAGTTGTTCTACAGAAAAGGACTAACAAAAGCGTGAAATTGATTGATCTATTGAATTTCAACGCCATAAACAACAAATGGTTCATACTCTGGATCCACCAAAGAGGCGTATTCACCTAAAGAACCATCTTTTAAAACTTTCCCCTTACGATCTTTGGAGAATGCACTACCGCCCAAGAAACCGAATTCATGGATCAATTCCTTACGAGCCTGATCAACAGACTTGACTGAAGGGAGCTTGATCAACGTGGTTTGGAAATCTGGTGGGAGACCGTATCTCAATACACTCTCGACATAGACTCTGATGCTCTTCAAATGGAACCAATCGGAAACAATGTCAGAGTACACGGCTCTGGCTAATCTGATGGCTTCACCTTTCAATTGTGACTCGGCCTGGGAGGCAATCTCGTGTTCCTCTTTCAAGCTGTTCAACAACTCTTCAGAGTAGACGAAGTCTCTTGGGATGTACTTGCGTTCACGGAGAGCCTTGTTGAAATCTGGAATGAACTTTTTGAATAGAGTTGTGTTGAAAAGGACGTAATCAGAGTCCTCGGCAATGACGTTGGCACTTCTTGGGAGAATGTACTCACATAATGTTTCGTAACATCCTAAATACTCCTTTTTGAGGTTCTTAGGCACAGCAACCAAGACGGTTTGTAAAAAATCTGAATTCAAGAGGAAGTCCTCTGGGGTTACAACATCATGTAATGACTTGACTGATAAATCACCGGATTTCTTTCTCTCAGCGGAGGCAAGGTTGGATTTAGCAACGGTGTAGTTGGAGTAAGCAGTTCTAACATCAGCATCCAATTGGAATGCTTCTTCGGAAATCAACTTGATCAATTCCTTCAAGGACTTGTCGACTCTAAATTTTGATGCCTTCCATTGAAAGCTCTCAAGGTAGTCAAGAACGTCTCTGTTGTCAACCTTCTTGAATCCATTCACAATTGGCAAGTTGTTATCGTATAAATTTGACAACACTTCGATGACTTTAGAAATGATTCCACTCAATTGCTCGTCCAATTTTTGAAGCTCCTCACTTTGAAGCACAAGGGAGTCCAAAGTTCCAATTTTGAAATGTGGTATGTTGATATTGTTTATGACAGCCTTCCCTCCGATTAGGTCCTGCTCAAGCCAGTCCTTGGTGGATACGGAGAGGGCGGACTCTGGGGTGGCTTTGGAAGGCAAGGAGACCAAGAGGTAGTGTGCCAATGGTTTACTCATGGTATGCAGTGGTCTATAGTGTGAGGGTGAGAGAGATTATTTGATAGATACAAGCTGGTGGAATTGTCCGAGACGAGTTAAGCAGCCTGCTGGCCCTGCCCAAACCCGCACACCCCAGGGGAGGCCGGGTAACCGTTCTGAAGGATCAGTCACCTGCGGATCCTGCTGACGTAATGCATCACGTGCGGCAGCCCACATCTGGCGTGCTGCGCGGACCGATGGCGAAAACAATTTTCTAAGAAACTTTTCACCTTCTCTAAGGGCAAGCGATGAGTTCCTCTACACTACTGAACATCTCACCATAGCACTGCATTTTGGAGACCAACACAAAATGAGTTTATCTTTGGAGGTGGGTACTGTTGACTTTTGAGCCTGGTTCAAAAAGCACCACACTACCCCTTTGCTGTCTTGCTTCCTGAACCTCGCCTTGTGTCTAGTCTTTACTTTGTACCACAGTTCTATGTTACTAACACCACTTCTAGGAACGTTTGAAAAACAACTCATCCGCGTTCGATGGTTTATTGTCATTGATCCCTGCCAAGTTCTACTACGATGATGACACTCAAGATCAATGGAAGGCTAAGAAACTCACAAAAGAGGAGGCCAAACAAAATAAGAGAGCTAAATTAGATCCTTCCCAATCTACAGAGAGTGAGAAAGCTGCATCTGCATCAGAGATTTTGAAAAAGAGAGCCAAGACTGCGAAGCCTGTGGTAATACCTGGATCAAAGAAGCCTGTTGTTCAAGAGGAGAGCTCCGAAGAGGAGGAGCAATCATCAAAAGATACCAAAGAGACACAGCCGCAACTCTTACAAAAGCAAAGGAAGAACGAAGAAAAGAAGTTCAAACAAGTAACCCAAGATGAGGATGATATTTCTGAGGAGGAAAACATAAACTTTGAATTTGATGATGATGGAAATGAGATCGGTTCAACTTCAGAAACCACACCAGACGTTGAACAATCAACTCAAGAACCAAAAGAGAATCCAAAGAAGAGAAAAGCCAACGAGATGGATGATGATGAAAAGAAGAAGAAGAAAGCAGAATCAATCATTGCACTCAGAGAGAAACTTGCCAATAAGATCAACACCATGAGAGAGAAACGTAAAGCCCCAGGTGTAAACGTTGCCGGTGCACCATCTTCACGTGAGGCCATCTTGGAAGAACGTCGTAAGAAATTAGAAGCCAAGGCTGAGAAAAAGAGATTGCGCAAGGAGGCTAAGGGTAAACAAAATGATGCTAGTGATGATGAAGACGCAGATGCAAGTGATGTTGATGACGATAGTGATGTTGAAGATAACAATGTTATTTATCAAAATATCGTTTTTGATGACAAGACAAAAGTTACATCTGATTTACAAAACCTTCGAATTGACAGAAAGAAAGGACCAGCCAAGAAGGACCTCAAAGCCCATATCAAACTCCTTGAGCAGAAGAAGCAAAGACTTGATCAATTAGACGATGATAAAAGACTCGCACATGATGAGAAGGATAAATGGCAAAGAACCCTTGCACACGCTGAAGGTCAAAAACTCAGAGATGATGAAAAACTCCTAAAGAAGGCATTGAAGCGTAAGGAGGCACAGAAGAGAAAATCCGAGATTGAATGGAGAGACCGTAAAGATCACGTTGAGAGTCAGATAAATGCAAAGGTGAAGAGAAGAGATGAGAACTTGGCTATTAGAAAGGGAAACAAAGGATTGAAGAGAAAACAACAGACTAAACAATTGAGAAAGTTCAAGACAGGTGTTAGCCATAAGAGAGCAGGTTTCGAGGGAAGTAGAAGAAATGCTAATAAGGGGAAGAAATAAACTTGAAAAATGTTTGAATTGATTATTACATTTGTAGTTTGTTTTCGTTTTCAGTTTTTTTTTTTCGTTAATTCATAAATCCCATCAACATCATAATGTAGAGGACTGGAGAATATATATATGGGTGTGAGAAAGCGGTTTAAAATCCACCGAGGTTCAACTCATCATCGGATATCTTTTCATCATTATCAACATCATCAATCAATTGTCCAACCCTTGAATTCTTAAACATCTCCTTCACGGCATTAGCCAACAATTCTGTCCTTGACATTGCGACATCGTAAAAATCCGTATTTTCATCCTCCTCCATCGCCGAGTCCGACATATCGGTTGTTCGAGTGAAATGTCTGCTTCGGGAGTTCAACGTCTTACTCACACGAAGAAAATCTTGTTGATCATCGGATTCTTCATCGTCGGATTCATCATTGATGTTGTTGATGTATGTATCGAAATTACTCAATAATTGTTGTGGAATCGTCAACACCCTTTCGCCTTGTGCTTCATTGGTTGTGATTGGTTTTGGAGAGTGTTCACCTTCACTTCGATCCGCATTCTCAATGGCGAAATTCGTCCCCAGAAGATGTCCATTCAATGGCATATTTCTCAAATCTCTCAAGCGTGGCATGACCCTCCTCAAATTATTGGTCGTTGTGGATAATGCATCACTTTCAACATCACTCTCCTCCGGCTTGATGACTTTGATCTGTGAAGTGTTGTAACTCTTACAATTATCACACTTCAACCCCAGCACATGATAAGGACTCTGACTCTTGGCATTGCAATCATTACAACTGATCACACATGACCAATTCGAATATGGCTCAGGAAGCGGATGTAGTGAGATCTCCATATCAAGGACCCGGAATTGTGCCTCCATGTTCAACACCGTTTTCTGACACGTTGGACACTTGTATGAATGCTTGGAATGGTCATCAAAGCAACCTTGATGAATCGCATGGCCACAGGACATGAACACAACGGGTTTTGTCGACGTAAACATGTATTCACCACAGATGGGACAGTCTGATTGTGTTGCACGTTCGATACAACGATGTTCATCCTGGAGTTCGATGGATAAGCATGCGTTACATCCGTCACAATGGAAGAAATCTTGTCCTAGACCGAGACCAAGACGGCAGATCCCACAGGAGTCACAGTGATAAATGTCCTTGATCTTGGAATCATCATAGAGTTTGCACGGTTCACAGTAATAATGAGCGAATTGAACATCGCATGAATCACAGAATTGAGAGGGGTCTTGGATGTGAAAACAGTGGAGACACATGACATGACGCGTCTGTGAACGTTTGAATTGATGGTCTGTGATCTCTTCATCATGACACTTGGGACAGCCAACCCATTTCAAGCATTGTGGACACTCCATCTTACAATGACGTTCATAATGGGGACATCCGTAAACTTCCTCTTCTTGATCGTGAAATATTGGCTGTTTATCCTCTTCTGTGACTTTCACTGCATTTGTGGTTGTGATTGGTGTATCGGGTTTGGTATCATTCGAAGCATTATCATGAGTAGCAATGTGGAAAACTTCATCACCATTCTCATCAACAAATTTAACTTGGTCGTAATGTGCACCCATCATTAATTTCTGTACAAGTTTATTCTTAATCTCATCCGTTGTGTCCAATTGTCTTATCTGGAGGATTCGGTCTCTAAGTAGTGATTCATCTTGTTTCTGTACACTTGAAAGTTTGGTAAGATGGTTACCCTTGAGTGTATGACGTCTCTTACGTCTTGGTTCTTTATCTTGTGGTATGACAAACTGATCTAGGATGGGAACGTTTTTTGGTTCATTAGCTGGCCGTATAACTTGTGGGACTGTATTGTCCTCGTCTTCTTCCTCTTCATGATCATCATCAGCCTCATCATCGGTGGTGTTGACAATGTTATTATCGATGGCTTCATCAACTTTACTCTCAAGGATGAGTCTGATGGTTTGGAAACGATCAAATGCTGTCTGTAATGAAAATCCACTCTTCAGATCCTCAACGAAATTACTCAAGGGGGAATATCTCGATAGTTCAGCCTTTTCCAATTCTTCCACTTTAACACCTTCACCGGTGGTGACGGCCGCATTGGGTGTAGAAGTTGAACCATACCAATTAAACGAGGGCATTCTTAACCCACCAAACGAGGTACCAATAGCATTCAGATCCCTGTCCATGGAATCCTCCGAATCCGAGATGGACCCAGGAGACTCTGAGTGGTAGTTGTTATCTGTAGGAGACGCCATACGAGGGTGTGGTTGTAGATATTCAATAAAGTGTTGGTGTCGGGTGTGGTTTACTGTAGAAGTTCAAAGTGAAGGATCGCCTTGTGCGCCCGGTGGAAAATGGCAGATGGGCCGTATATTTAGACAGGCACGTGTGTCGCACGTGAGCATCAGCCGGATTTCATAAACACCCGCACACCCCATCCGGCTGAGCCAGCTTAAACAATGTACAGCGCATACATACTACACAACAACATCTACTCAAAACACAGCTTCACTCCACATAAATACAAAACAGCAACACACAATGGCTTTCAAACTCTCCTCTCTCATCAATACACAGGGCATCAAGGACGACCTCACGTCCAAGAACTTCAGTGTCTATGGCCAATGGAACGGTATCCTTTGCATCATCCTCTGTTTCGCATTGGGGATAGCCAATATATTCCACTTCTCCTCCGTCATTGTCTTTTCCATCATCGCTATTGTCCAAGGTCTCGTGTTGATCTTTGTCGAGATCCCATTCCTCTTGAAAATATGCCCAATGTCCGATAACTTCACCACTTTCATCAAACGTTTCAATCAAAACTGGCCTCGTGCCGCATTCTACTTGATCATGTCCTTGATTCAATGGCTTTCAATCATCGTCATGGCTACGAGTTTGATCGTTATTGCGGTTTTCTTGATGTTTAGTGCTGTTTTCTATGCCCTTGCAGCTTTCAAGAAACAAAAATTCCAAAACTCGGCGGCTAATGTCATGCATAATGCTGATACATTTCCAACTGATGCTGCTATTAGGGAGATTTTATGATTATTTTTACTTTTTTTTATTTTGATGGTGATTAATCGATATGTGTATATATCGATCAGGATCTGTTTGAATTGGGTCGGTTTTGGGTCATACTTTTTAATAATAAATATCCATAGTATGATTCATTGAATGTTGTAGATTCTAAGGAGTACGATGACTACGAATCTATAAATGAATGTAATTGTATGAATTGCAATTGGATTTCAATTGTCTATGCTAATAACGTATGTATGCTGCTCTTAAAATTCTTCCCAAGTCCCACTTTCTAAACTTCATCACTCCACTCCGAATCAAATAACCAGATGCACTGAAGCTCTTCAAATATCAGCGAATAATCACAGGCTCATACCTGTCTATTATGTTTCTTTCTCAAATGTGCCTTCATATTATCAGCACGGTTGAACTTCTTACCACATCCTTCCTCATCGCAAGTGAATGGTTTCTCACTCGAATGCGATCTCATATGTCTCTTAACATGTTCCGGTCTTTGGAAAATCCCACCACATAAGGGACATGAGTGGATCTTCTTCGGTTTCCTCCCCGGTGTTCTGCTCGATATGGTGGACATTGAACTGGACGAAGTGAGGGTTGAATTGGTTGCCGTGAGGGTGGAAATGGCATTTGATGATTGTGATTTCGTGAGTCGTTTCCGTGGGGTAAGGATGTCATATTTGGTGATCTCCGGTGGACCTTGGAATTCTCCAAGTTGGGAATAGAGATTGATGTTGCTCTGTGATCTTGATATTTGTGCTGATGAGTTCTGTGTTGAATTGGTTGGTTTGGTACTTTCAAAACCGGTGTCTTTATCCTCATCGTCAAGGTCATCATCTTCCTTATCGTCATTTGGAAGGTTCGCTGGTGATTCAACTTTCAATCCAGTTTCATTAGAACTTTCCTTCTTGATCAGATTTTCCAACTTGTCCGGATATTGTGGGATCGATTGCGGTATGACCGGTTCACTCACCGTTTGTTGAATCTCATTCAAAAAGAACGGTTGAGATATCGAATGACCCCTCTCATGGAACTGATGTGGTGCCAATAACGGTGTCCCTGATGGTGAAGAGATATGAGGACTCTGTGGGATCCCCGATCCTGAACCATTATAAAATGGATTCCCCGGTGATCCTTGACCTTGTGAATGTGTCTGTGAATCTCTCAACTGATCATCCATCGTCGTGATAATTGACGCGGCACCCATTGCATCGAGTGATAATCGTGATCGGGTACGTCTATGTGTCCGTATCTTCTGGATCTGTTTCGATGAACGTGGTGACGATTTGAGAGTGAGGTTAGGGTTGGACGTTGATGATGGGATTGGCGTATGAAACATCGGTTGCGAACTGTTGGAATCACTTCGATATCTGACTGGTGAACGAAGGGTTTTCTGTATCGAATTGGTGGTTTGATCCGGTTGATATGATGGATAGGGCTGTGCGGAATGAAGGGCCGGTTGTGGTTGTGCTTGCACGGGTGGTGCTAATGACGTTTGGGGATGTTGATTATATGAATCCATCGTTTGTATATGTTGATCTTGTTGTTGAGTATGTTGTTGTTGATATTGATCTTGATACGTCTGTCCTTGACCTTGTCCCTGTTGATGACTATATCGTTGACTTTGTCCATATTGACCATGTTGTTGTTTATATGGATGCATCGTCATCATTTCGGGGAAAAAGGTTTGTTGAACATAATCTGGTAATGGACTAATCTGTCTAGGTGGATATTGTAACACTTGGTTATGATTGTTGTACACTTCATTCCTCGATACGGGTACCACGTCACTTCGAAGATCCATCATACTCGTCGATGCTGATGTATTTGTCATGGTGTGTGTATCATCTTCAAGGATTTGGTGTTGGTTCAGTAGTGATGTGTCTATACTGAGATCAGCTGAGAAATTCAAATGTTGCTCCAAATCATGTGTATCCAGATGGTTGTCAAGATCAGTGTTGATATCAAGATCTGGTTGTTCCTCTATATTGTGTAGTTGTGTGTGACCTTCGTCAAAGATCGGTAATAGGTCATCATCACCATATCCTGACTGATTGAATATTTCGTCATCATCTATTTGCTGTTGTTGGTGATCCTCCATGAAAAACCGCGATGAATTTTTGAAAGGGGATGAGCTCATAGGTGGGTAATGTGTGAGGGGCATGGGCTCGTGATGAGAGCTCATGCACTGCGTATTGGCGTATATATCGTTGGCGATGGTGGAGATGTATTGGTTTTGTTGATGTTGTGGAAAAAGATCTTGGGTCTCTGTTTAAACAGGGTATTTATTCCATAGGGTGATTGTTGTTGTTGTTGTTGTATGTATTTTTAGACCTTTAAAGGTTCTTGATCCCTGTAGTTTGCTGGGTAATGGACACCGGTGTGGATCTCCCAAAGGTTGACGGTTATAAGTGTTTGTATGAGACACCGAGAGCGATCCTAGTGAGATAGAGGGGGAGTTGATACACAATGGATACTCCTTTGGTTTGTTTTGGTGGTGGTTGATTGTTTCAGCTGCGCAGCGCCGCGTTGCAAAAAAAACGAATTTCAAAATTCGAACCCGCCTTTTTCTGAAATTCTGATTCTGATTCGGGTTTTCCCAGGCGGGTCTTTTCTTTTTTGGACTTGAAAGTTCGAAGTGGAACGAAAGGCCCTTGTCACCACAACGATATAATAACATGATCTGGTGTTAAACTACACTCTGTGTTAAGCTGTGTGACACTAGCTCCCAATGTTATCTCGATGAGCCCGGGCTCTTCCTGGCGATCTACAGTGATACGCCTGAGTTTCGCCATTTGCGAAAGGCAAAAAAGATTCAAGATCATCCCGATTACCCGATCAGGCAAAGCGGCAAAAGATGTCTTTGTGTCAACTTGACGAACAACGCTACCGCTTCCCTCAGGAGTCATTACTGGTTAGACCTCTTCTATGATGCATCTTTTTCCTGACCTGATTCCATGTTTTTCTCAGGGGTGCTCTTGTTGTTTTACCACTTTCTCTATACCCTGGTGATGGTTTGAGAAATAGCCGCTGACTATACAAATACAACCCCATACTCAGACCCATATCCGCATCCATATTCAAAACCGCACACTATCATAGGAGTATCAACTGTTATGACCGGTTTCCCACCCTATAGCTCTGCGTTCCCATCAAGAAGGCCCCACACTGCCACTATATCCCCTGCTGACATCGTCGGTGACTATACACAAATGATCCAGGGTCCACAATTCCAAACTATAAGACCTGCCACTGCCGCTCAGTTGAAACGAACTCCTTTGATTACGAATGATGGTGGACAATTAGTTCCAAGTACTTCCAGTGCATCACTTTTATCCCGTGAATCTATGCCTAATTCAACTGGTGGTGTGAACAGAGGAGAACGAGGTCATTGGTTTCAAAAGTTGAGGACGCACCTATTTCATAAACCACTGAGTCTAGATGACTCGAACAAGGCATTGGTCGGTGATACAACGGGTGTTGACAACCATGAGAGTGATCTCGAATTTTCGTGTTATAATATGTTCAAAGGCCAAGTTGAAAAGGAGTTTAACCAATTACAGACCATTGCAAAGACCCCAGATCCCGATGAATTACAACAAGTACAGATTCCATATTTTGCCCCAATACATGACTTGGAATTCACAACATTGGAGAAGATAAAAGGTGACTTGTTCAGATTAACAGATTTGTCAAGCGATTCCATCATTGATGAACTATTACTGCTTACCAAACGCTATACTTCAAGACCGACAAGTCCCAATGCTCGTGGTTCGGGTTCAGCACTTCCATCGCGACCAATATCTCTGCGATTGCTTCCACCTGGGCATGCTTTTTCACCAGGTTGGCTGAGCTCAATTCAAAGTTCAGGTAATTTCAACATCCATAAAGAGACAACATTAGGTGATACATCAACTCCACTGCAGACTGACCAAACTCCGGAACTTCCACAAGGAACACCTCAACAACAACAACAATTAGGAACACTGGCATTTGTACATAATAACAGAAGACAACAGCTGCTCAAGCCAATTACATCATCAGTTTATAGTCCAGTCAGATCCAACTTGTCAAACTTATCTCGATTCCAGTCACCAGATATTGCTTATCAATTTCCTATTGATAATATATTGACCGCATCTTCATGGGGAATTGCTGAGACTAGTGATCAATCTGAAACACAAATATTTGAAGATCATTCTGAAGAGGCTAGTCGTCTGCGAGATCCAATCAAAGAAGAAGAAGATAAAAAGTATCCTGTATTTGAAAAAGACGTTGACTACAGTTCCGATGAGGACCTATTGTTGCCAAAGGATGGTGAGCAAGTTGTGGGTAACGGTTTATTCTTTGCAGGTCCACCTTTACTGTCTCCAAACTTGGTAAAATCTCCCCAATTCCCGAGAACCCGTTCAAATGAACAGTATGTTTACTCTGTATACAGAGAGGAAGCTCAAGAACCATCATCATCAGGCTCACAGGCTACGTTTTTGTCTGTGACGAATACGGATTCTTCGAGGGCCCCTAAGAGCCCACTGGTTAGCTCCATCGACGAAATTGAAATGATTGATTTTAATCATGATCATGGTAAAACATCTACACTTAGTGGTATCAGTCCATCGATTTCAGGAGATTTAAGCTTGGAAGCATTGAAAATTCTGACGCCGAAAGTTGTTAACGATGCTCCTACTGGCCTGAGAAGTTGTCCAATTTATGAGCTGAAGAGTTCTGATTTGGATTATCCTGAAAGGTTACTGAGTCTTCTTAGAAAATTCAAACAATTTCATGCTACTAATGAGATCGGTAATGCTGTCCGTGCCGCTAGGAAATGAAGATATATGAAACAGTGTTTAATTTTGAATTATATGTAGTTTATGGGCCTCTCAAAGTTTAGAAGAACTAATGAATTATATAAGAAGTCGTAGACAGAATTGTATATTTCATTTAACAATCTAAAACAGTAGATAATAATAAATAATGGGACAAACAAATTGAAAATGTTTAATCGATTTATTTAGCCTCAGTAACGAAAGAAGCACCCTTGGCGATGTTCTTAGCCAAAGTCTCTTTAGCAATCTTGATTTGTTCCTCCTCGTAATCAGCAATCTCGCCTAATCCATGGATCTTCTCAACACCGTGTGGACCCAAAGTAACATTAGTAGCGAAGAAATCGATACCCTCAGACTTGTAGATTGGGTTCTCGACGAAAGTTGGTTCAATGATATCCTTCTCACCGTCAAGACCCTTCAAGACTGAAGACGCGAAACGGGCACCAGCTTGAGCCATGGAAAGAGTGGCGGAACCAGCACCGTTCTTAGCTTGGACAACCTCGTCACCACCGAATTGGATTCTGTGGATCAAAGCATCACGCACCTCTGGCTTCAAGTCCTTGTGCTTGGATTGGGACAACAATGGGACAATGGTCAAACCGGAGTGACCACCAACAACGGTGACTGGCTCAACGGTTGGGTCAGTACCGACAACCTCGGAGAGGAAACGAGAGGCACGCAACACATCCAAAGTGGTGACACCGAACAACTTCTTCTCGTTGTAAACGCCCTTAGCCTTGAAGACTTCACGGACGATTGGGACGGTGGAGTTGACTGGGTTAGAGATGATCAAAACAGCAGCGTTTGGAGCATTCTCAGCGATGGAGGCGGCCAAGTCACGGACAATTGAGGCATTGATGTTGAAAAGATCATCACGGGTCATACCTGGCTTTCTTGGGACACCGGCTGGGATCAAAACGACATCGGTGCCGGTAAGGGCCTTCTTCAAACCATCCTCCTCATCTGGGGTGAATCCTTCAACGGTGGAGTTGGTTGGGATATGGGAGATATCAGCAGCAACACCCTTGGCACCCTTGATATCGTACAAGCTCAAAGAGGAGACTCTGTGGTTCAATTTCAAAAGAAGGGATAATGGTTGACCAATACCACCAGCAGCACCGAGAACGGCAACTTTGTATGGGTTGGCAGCGGTGGAGGAGAAGGATCTCTTTGCGATTCTGGAAAGCATTATGGATGGGAGAGAGAATCGATTGAAAAGGAAGAAAAACTCAAACAATTGAGGGTAGAGGACAAAGTGCTGATATATTTCGTTGTTCACACAATCGTTGACAAAAAAAGGCATGACCTCCCTTGGAAACTTGGAGAAGCTGACATAACAATCATGCGGCTGATGTCAGCGATAGACCCCCACGCGCTGCGATCTCGGCCCAGCCAGCCAATCACGGCAACGGATTCCACGCTCGCTGTGGCCCGCACCGCTCTGGGCTCGGCCCCGATGAGGCCGTGGTTGATCCCGGATTAACCGTGTGCCGGCGGGTTATCGTAACCGTGGTAAATTGTTACCTGTGTCTTTAGTGTGACAGTAAATAATTGTAATGGATGAAACCACTACTACTAGCTTGAGCCAAAAAAGAAATGTGCAATGAATTGATAGAAATATTATAAAGAGAAGAAATGAAAGAGATATGTGTCAACCTAATCTGACATCTGGTAAAGGACACCGGTACGTGGAGCATTGATGATGATAGCATTCAACAAACCGGCAACCAAACCAGCAGATGGCAAAGTGATGAACCAACCCAAGTAACAGAAAGCAACTATTCTCCAGTTGACAGACTTGAGATCCTTGTTACACATACCGACGAAAACGGTGGCACCAACGGCGCATTGAGTAGTTGAGATTGGGATGGACAATTGAGTGGCCATCACCACTGTAACAGCGGCACCTAATTCAATGGAGAAACCTCTCGATGGGGATTGTAAAGTCAATCTGTTACCCAAGTTTCTCATAATGTTGTAACCATAGGTCCAGACACCCAAGACCAAAGAACCAGCGGTGAAACAAAGAACCCAGACTGGGACATCGGATTTCTCTTCAACCATGTTCTTTTGCCAGATTTGGTACACCGTGGACAATGGACCAGCAGCGTTGGCAATATCGTTGGAACCGTGGGCAAAAGACATCGTACAAGCAGTGATGGCTTGTAAAAGGGAGAACAAGTATTCAATCTTGTTGTCATAGTACTTGGCACGAGAGTGCATATCCTTCAAGTCACCAGACAAAGCGGAACCATTGGTGGCCATTTGATTACTGATAACATCTTGGGTCCAACCGTGGATAATAACCAACCAAGCCAATCTACCCCATTGTGAAGGCTTCTTGAGCATTGAGAACCATAATTGCCTAGTAGTCAATTTCTCCTCCAATGGAGCATCAACTGGAGCGACAGAGGAAACGGCGTTAACATCCTTATCATCAGCGTACTTGTTTTCCAAGTTTTGCAAATCTTGATCGAATTGAATATCCTTGTTCTCGGAAGAAGCACCAGTTTGGGATTCTTCATCACCTGTGACATCTGGGATATCATCGTAACGCTTACCTTCGTAGTAATCTGGGACAAGCAAGACTCCAGCTGGGATTGGTGGGATGTTATCGGTTGGTCTGAAGTAGAGAACTGGACCGTAGAACATCTCATACCATTTCAAAGTCCAATCGTTGAAAACAAGACGACGTCTAAAATATGGGAACAAGAAGATGAAGTAAAGAATGGTAGCAACGGAACCGACACCAAAGATGGAGCCAATGATGGCACCGGAACTCAAATCATCCAGATTCAAATTTGGAGCACCCTTCCAGGTGATCAACATGGTCAAGATAGCAAAAGTGGCAAAGATCAACACTGGCATCAAAAATAACCCGTTTCTAATGTGATTCTTTCTTTCAAGGACACCATATTTGGAAACCAAAAAGATGGCTGAAGCGAAAGCACCAGCGATAGCTGGGGCAATGAACCATGAAGCTATAATCTTGGTAAAACCGTTCCATCCCCAATGGATGTTATCAGCACCAGCAGAGGCAATACCAGCACCAATGACACCACCAACAATGGAGTGAGTGGTAGAGACAGGTAAACCTAATCTAGTGGCAATAGTCAACCAAACACTTGAACCAACCAAGGCACAAGTCATTGTAAGCATCAAAGTAGTTGGTTCATCAGTAAAAACGGAGACATCAATAATACCGGACTTGATCGTACCAGAGACACGGGCACCAGCGAGCACAGCTCCCAGGAATTCCATGAGTGCGGCCAGTATCATGGCTTGCCAATATTTCAAAGATCTGGAAGAGACCGAAGAGGCAAAGGAGTTGGCAACATCGTTGGCTCCAATGTTCCAGGCATCCAAGAAGGCAAAGAGAACGGCAATGGCAAAGATATAGTCGAATTGATGTAAAACCATATCTGAGAATGTTTATCTTTGTGATGTGTGGATGATGAGATGATGAGATAATACAAGCGCTTGAGATTAACGGATGGAGATGAGAGATGATATTATCAGTCTTTTATACTTCGCTTCATGTCTTGTGAGTTTTGGCAAAATTCGTTCACATTGACCACATGGGCATTGGGCACTGGGCATGGCCATGTGTTCAGAACCGACTGACATTGCCTTTGGGCTGGACTGAATTGTCTGGTCTCTTGATTGTTCTTCTCAGTATGGAGAGTGCTTGGCGGGGGAACCCACGTTGTCTCTTGGCTAGGAAAACTCGTCTGAGTTGGCGAACAGGTCTGGCAAAGACAGTGGAGGATAGGGGTTGGTATGGAGGAGGGTCTTTGATCGTAGTATATGGAGCGTGGTGGTTCTCTGTGTTGTTGGACTTGGAAGGGTGGTGTACGGTGTATGTATGTGGCAAAGAGCTTGTCGCGTGGTGTTCCAAAGCAAGAGGACCCTTGAGCAGCCCCCAACGCGATAACGGTGTGTGCAGCACCACACGTGGAGTGTGCTTTATCCGTCAAACATTCAGCACACAGCGGAAATTCCCTGATTGTAACGTTGACTGGTGTAAGCCCGGTATGCCATGGCTTATGAACTTTGAAGTACCTTTGATGAATCCCGCTCCTCGGCGACTCAGCCATCTTTGCTACGCAAATTTTGATATCACACTCCCACGTTTCATGAAAGCGTCCACTATTAATGGCAACCGTTATTGTGAATCATCAAACACGTTTTTCATTGTCATGGCTCCACTGATCTTTGGGTCATACGAAATTTCGCTTGATAATGGAGAGCTAAAATTTGGATTCCCGATGAGTTTGGAAAAGTTTTGTAGGAATATCATTTTTTCGAAGCATTTGGAATTGATTTTTTTTAAAAAAAAAAGATAGAACGTGTCAAATAAATTCAAAATATTCAAGGATTGCAGGGAATAAGGAGAAAATATTTGATGAATCTAATCTGATCTACAATATACTCTGAAAAATAAAAAAAAAGAAGCTATAAAAGTTATAAATTTCTAATCTATACCAACTTAATCATTCTACAGTCTTCTTTGGGAAGAATGAATCGACAGACCCACCAAGATACAACTTCAACTGTTTCTTCGTTGCCGGGAGGATCTTACACTTGACCAACGTTTCCTTCTGCCCCGTTGCATTCATCCTCTCATAAGCTTGAAATCTATGACATCCCCCAAAAGCGAAATAATAAACCTCTCCATCCTCCCTGATTGCCATCACATCGATCGCTGGTAATTCACCGTTCAGATCACGCGCTTGTTCCAATGTACACGTCGCCGAGGCGGTTGGTTCCCCGTTTAATGTATTCACCATCGCATCGATCTTACTATAGTCTAATACTGGTGGGATGGGACGTTTGATCTGTTGAAGAGGGAGATATGATATCTTACCAATGTGTCCTGATTGAATTGAAGACATTGTTCTGTGTTCTATCGTGTTTTTTCCGTTGTACTGATTCAGTGCAGTGTGCTTGCTATACCTAGGGCACAATAGGTGTCATAGTAAGTGTCAGTGAGGGCAATACCCGTTGCTACTTATATGTTTGATCAAAGTGGATGACATTTTGAGTAACATCTCGCGATGATTACAAAAAAGATCCAGGCCCAGCCTCCACACACATCAGAACACCACTACTAACCCGAACATGCTGACACCATTAATAATAGCTTCAGCAGTGAGAGAAGGGGAACTACAGTTCTTGCTAAATGTGTAAAGTCCTTTCATTCTATTAGTATTAAGGGTAATCATAGAAGACCACTCTTTTTCAAATTTTGTTGAACAATCATATCCGTCACCGCTGTCAAGACGAATTTCATACTCTGAGTATCCGTTGCACAGGTTCTATGGACATAGATTGGTTTATTTGTTCTGTTCAAACTCAAAAAGATCTCTTCGAAATATTTCAACCCTGATTGGGCATCACCAGCCCTTCCTGGGAAATCTGGGAAATAATTCTTGATTGGTGATATTTTCACCTTCTCCTCAAAAAGATCAATCTTGTTCAAGAATAGGATGAATGGCACGTTGATGAACCATTTACTGTTGCACAGCGAGTCGAACAGCATGATGGCCTCGTGCATACGATTCACCCTCTCATCTTCAAAAAGCATTTGATCGTATTCCGATACAGCAAGCACGAATAACACAGTGGTGATGTCTTGGAAACAATGGATCCATTTCCTTCTCTCGGAACGTTGTCCACCAGCGTCTAATACTTTGAACTTGGATGATCCAATGTTGAAACTCGTCTCTGTGATCCCGGTGGTTTTGATACGTCCTTTCAAAATGTCCTCATTCGTACAGATGTATCCAATGTCGGCAAATTTATCAATGTTTTCGAAATAGTATGAGGAACTTCCCTCCAGTTGGAACTCATTGGCACGTTGAAAACAGTTTTTGATACCGCTATCCTCTCTCCATAGTTGTTTTATGGCCTCTGCAATCTCTTCACGAGATGCAACGATATTCCCACTGTTCAAGACTTGTGACTTCACAGCAGTGACACCTGGCCTTATACTTGCTCCATTCATCTGTTCGTTCAATTCATCCAAATCGATCCCAGTTCCATTGTTATCACCGTTTTGTTGCTCCTGTTTGGAACCATCATCGAAATCCCATACCGATCCGGTTCGTCCAGTGCTCTGTACCCGTCTCTTGGCTTCACTTCTTTCACTGTATTTCAAAACATAATCGTTCAAGAAACTTGATCCACCAGCGATACCAGTATTCACCTGATCGAGCACTTTCGCTCTCAAGACACGCTGTTTGTAGATGTTCAAATTTGAACCGGGTTGGTCACAATCCAGTTGGATCCCAAGTTTTCTGGCCTGCATCAACAGGATTCTCATACTTTGAATCGAATCGGCCCAGATAACTTGACTATACTGTTGTCTCTCCTGATGTGTGAATCCATTCTGATGAAGCACTTTCATCTGTTTCAGAACAGTCGACTTACCAGACTCACCGGCTCCAAGAAGTAATAATTTCACTTCATTACGATCGCGTTGCTTTTCCATCTGTAGTCTTTTCTCAATGGCTGCGTTTGCTCTCTTACTCTGCAAGAAAGGATCAGTCTCCTCAGTAGAGACCGGTGTGCTCGTTGTACATCCCATCGTTCAGTGTATTCTTTGATATTAAACTATATCCCTTCTTCCCAAGTGTTTATGAAAAAATATTGAAATATTCGGTGTATAACTCTAGTGGTGATGTGGGTATTAAGTAGAGTATGAAAGTTGAAAGTATGTGATGGTAAGAATGCGAGTATTAAATACAGTGTATAGGAGATGATGAGCTTTCGGATGTTGAAAGTTGTGTGTTCCTGGAGAGAGATGTCCGTGAGATTGTTGAGTCCCTCTGAACCTCAAATTTCCTGTTAATGCTGTGCTTTGTTTTCTGTTTCATCGTGCCAAACAGAGCCAAATGCAAAATCGGTGAGCCTCAAAAAGTTGGCCAAAAACCGGAACACCGAGATGAGCTTCAGCGATAAATCATCTCGAACCACTATCGCTACTACAGCTCTACTGATTTGACACCAGCCATGATAAATTTTATATTCAACTGCTACTACTTCCAAACTTGAGTGGTAAGATCTCTGCCGACTTGATGTCTCCACTTGCTGTCCCATTCCCTGCAAGGCTATCATCGGAATAGTTATATTCCAGAAATACGTCTTGTACATCATACCCTCCTTTAATATCCATATTTGGGTACTTGAAACTGTCATATTCTATCGATTTTGGATGTCTTGAGTGTGACTGTGAGTGTGGCTGTGTTTGTGACTGGGTCTGCAAGAAGCCTCTGATCTGTTTGGTCGTTCTCTTGATTGTGCTGTTCATTGATTGAGGCATTAGAACATCCGATTCTTCTTCTCTAGATCTATAACTATTCTGAAGGTCAACCAAATCAGTATCAATTATTTCATTCTCATCATTTAAAACGCTCGAACTCAAATCTGGCAAAATGGTATTGTTGGTGAAGATTCTGTGATGTGGCGCCGGAGATGATTTGGTGAAATCAGAGCCATATTTTGTTGGTGATTTTGGCAACAGTGGGAAATCAACACCAGTTGAAAGTCTAGCAGCATAGAGAGAAACATCATTCATGACGACGTTCCATGGCTGTGTTGCTTTCAATGCCTTTCTTTCACATATACTGCAGGTACATATCTTCACCGCACCCCCATGGGAGTGGCCATGCTCCATTGCTGGCAAAGATGGTCTGGTATTTCTTCTCGAATAGGATGAGTACTTTTCATCTTGCAAATAGAATGGAATTGCTCTAGGTGTTACCGGTCGCAAAAGCTGACTATTATCTGGCTGAAGGAGCTTCAAATGTTGTCCCTCTCTGGATAATTGTGAATTCTCAGTTGAGCCATAGGATGCTGCAATGATCTCAATACCATTGATGTTCTGTGCCAGTGGCTCCTCCCTATTTATAGTTGATGTCTTTTGTATGGTGTTTTCTTCTGCAGCTCTGTCTGGCTGGGAGTTTGGTATTGGTGTTGTTGATAACTGGAGCCAATCTTTTAGAAGCTGAAACCTTGACTTCTTCACAGTCTTGTTCTTGGGATCCTTCACTTCAATATACTTCACTCCATGAGGTCTCATCTGCTCATATAACCCAAGTGCCTCTTCTTGAAATTGATTTCCAAGTTGATAACAGAATCTGTTGCACTCCTCCAAGTGGTAAAATTGATGATTCGGGTCTTGAACCTCTCCATTATGGCAAATACAACGACAAGTGGCCCTTTCATGAGAACCCCTTGATTCAGCATTATGTCTCTTGATATTATCAGCAACAGACTTCAGTGTATCAACAAAGCCACGGGATACCATCTGAGCAGTATGGAGAACCTCACCATCACCTTGACCATTCTCACTCTCTGGCTGTTCTTCAATATCGGAAAACCCATCAAATTGGTCCTGATTGATATCTTCTTGGTCACTCGAATCAACATTTCGGTTATGGGTACGTAAAGTAAAAAGCGGCTTGGAACCATCATAGTTGTGGATGACATGGTTATTGTCTGAAGTCTTGTTCTTGTGATGATGGAACTCGATCAACAGCCTTTTTGCCCTATTCTTCCACCTGGTGAGTTGGGGACTTGACATTTTGCTTTGAAATCTATGAAGTATCGGTTATTATCAGCTGCTATTAGTGTTTAACTGTTAAAAACCTAAGCTCCCAGATTTGTTAATCTCGGGAGGGTTCTTTGGTTTTGTGTCAACTGTCTGAGGCGCTTTTCTCAAAACACGCTTAGGGCCTTACACGACGGGCGGTAAATTCCAGAATGGTATTAGAATAGACTCCAGAGACTCACATGGACGGCCAGACCAAATATATCTTGGAACTGTAAGGTTTTGACTGCCATCGTTATATCAAGAAGCGCCGCCCAAACATTCTCTCATAAAATGTGTCAGATGGGGCTTCTCCGATCAACGGAACTCCGAGAGCTTAAAGCTTTTTTATTTACTGGTACCTAGAGCCGATACTAGATGGCATTGTATTTGATCTATAAGATGAAAATATTGTTGAATGCTGTAGCTACATGGAACAAGAGTATATGTTTTTATTTAAAATTGTTCAGTATCCTAAATGAAGGTGGGTCAAAATTATGTTGACCTAGCGTTCGTCAACTCCATGAACGACTTCTCAACCAAATCTTTGATCTCCTTATAAGAAACTATCAAGCACGATTGTTCATCAGGTGCAACCATTTGTATTCTCTCTTCAACACCGGCATCCAATTTATTGAGGTTTCTCAAGACATGAGAAAGATCCAAAACTGGGTTTCCCTTGGAATCAACTTGGTTAAATACAAATTGGTGGAACAGCTTGATTGGGTATCTCTCTCCAATTGGAGACCACATCTTCTTTGTCTCATTCTCTGGACGGTCAATGATGAAATTAATCTTGGAAATAAGACGTACAATTCTTCCATTCTCCAATTCACGTTGAAGCTGATTCTCGTAGAAGTCTGCACTGATTTGTTGACGGGCAAATTCACTCATGATCTTGGTCGATATGAGGTCTTGAAATCCTGTGATAGTTTTGGATTCACTCGTATCCAAAAGATACGTCAAGGCACTCTTCATTTCCTTACTCACGTTCAACTTATCCACATCCTCCAATTCGAATGACTTGTAATGTGCTTGACGAGACAAAATCCGAGCCAAAGACAGGATCAAAGATCCAAAGTTGAAAAGATCCTCCTCTTGTAATTGACCCAAGTCCATTGAGTCCAAATCTTCAGTATAGTTCAAAATATCGAGCACAGCAACATCGGATAACCTCAATCTATCTTTACTTGTCACAATAACTTTCTGTAAAGACCATGATCTTAGGGCAATACCATTTGAGTGGACCGTTGAAACTGCAGCAGTAAGTTGACAGATATACGTCCAGAGTAAATCTTCAGTGATAGGTCCAGCTTTCCCAACCGGGGGACGAATATGAACTTCGAATAAAGACTTGCTGTCAGGGTAGAAATCGTAAACTATTATTAATGAATTGTCTCCAAACTCTCTGGATGTGAATGTGTCGTGAACGTTTGCAATATTTGGATGTCTTATCTTCATCCAAGGGTGTATAGCTGTCATACACTTGCTATTCTCGATATGGATGTTTTCGATTCGACGCAAAGCATATGTTCTCCCATTGACATTGGATGTGGCCTTGTATAACGAATTGTAATGGTTGTATGATCTCGTTGTTCTCTCGGGTCCAACCAATGGGACCAAATTGAAATATTGTCCAACTCTTTGTGGTAAGTTCGATGAAGCCAATGTCTCTAACATCTTCTGATTTTTCTTCGTTAGTGACTCCCTCAAGTTCCTTGGAAGAAATAACGTTTCTGCATTCTGTTCATTATTCTTCAATCTCTGATGAGTTGTAGAGGCATAGAGATGATAATTTAAAGGATAATTCGCATGTGGTTGAGGCGCCTGTGACGGTGGAAACATATAGTCGTGCTGCTGTGGGGGTGGCCCATGTGGTGGAAGATTAGAATATGGGTTGAGTACCGGTTCCATTTGTGGGGGAGGAGGAGCTTGAGCAAAACGATGTTGTGGAGGAACTTGTTGATGAGGCGGCAATTGCATATCAGGACGACCAGGTGACCCTAAGAATGGATGTGGATGATGATGCGGTGGTGATTGGTGATTATGTTCATATGGATTGAAGTTACTCATCATCGCCGGATGTGTCTCTGGGGATGAGTGAGATAAGTCTCCTGATGGTATAAATGACGGGATCTCAGCCATTTTGGGCGATAAACCACTGAACTTACTTCCCAAAGTTCCACCTCTCAACGATGGAAATGGAGTTCCTTTGTTGGTCGGAATATCTGATGGTTGGAAACTGGCAGTGGAGGCGGCATTGAACTTGCGCCTGTAATCTTGTATATCCGAAGAGGAGGCAGTTGATGGGCTATCGAGTCCATTGTTTCCCACACCCATGTCGTCTACCAAAGTGTAATCTGTATCTGCAGTCTTGACAGTGTCCGTCTCGTGTTTAAAACCGCAGCCTTTATCCTTGTACTTGCAGTAACCGTAGGTGGTGAAATTCTGACAGAGTATCGATTTGGCCCTCTCTTTATTGGCGGCAATCTGGTCCATAAGAGTTTCCTCGATGAAACCTCAGCGGATGGAGAGATAATGAGACGGGGAAAGCGCTAAGCCAGCACACAAACGAAGCGCTGTGTTCAGAGATGAAGTAATGGGGTGAGAAATATAAGCGCGTGTCATGAGCCATCATGGTCTGTGTTTGTTTTTGTTTGATTAAATTGTTGGCGGCCGCGGCGGGTCCGCGCTGGAAAGTACCCCGAAACGGAAATACTTCCGCATTGGGCGTTGGTTACGGAGTCTTGCTCTTTCCGCACGTTCGAACCTGAATGGGGTTCTTGATACCCCTTCTCTCCTTCCTCTCATGCCCTGTTAAGGAGAGATATTATTGACCCCATCTTTCGTAATGAGTGTTACTATCGTCACTGGTGCATCAAGAGGTATGTATGGGACTCCCACCCCTAATAACTGAGCGGAGGTACACCCACCAGAAGAGGACCGGCATTAACCACAAGGATTATAGGAATCGGTGCATGTATCGCAGACATCATCCTCAAAGACAAGAACGCATCAATCGCAGCTGTGGCCCGTTCAGCTGAGGCTTTGAACAATCTCAAGATCAAATACGGTGAGGAGCGTGTGATAACGATCCAGGGGGACGTTGCAGATTCAGCCGTGGCCAAACAGATCGTTGAGACCACCATAGCGAAGTATGGAAAGATTGATTCGATTATCCTTAACGCTGGTGTTTTAGATCCCGTCAAGAAGCTTGAGTTGGCTGATATTCCTGAATGGAGACGCTTGTTCGACATCAACTTCTTCTCAATTGTTGAATTGGTCAGTCTTGCTATTCCATACCTCAAGGAATCCAAGGGTAATGTTGTCTTGGTCTCTTCAGGGGCATCCACGAAAGGATATGTAAGTATATCATCTTCAACCACCACCAAATGAGCCCTTACTAACATGATTTCTAGTATGGATGGGGAGCATATGGATCATCGAAAGCTGCTTTGAACCAATTCGCCGCACAATTAGCAGCCGAGGAGCCATTGATCTCCGTAGTTGCCGTTGCACCAGGTGTTGTTGATACCCAGATGCAAGTTGACATTCGTGAGACGTTTGGTAAGAACATGACCCCAGAGGTTCATAAGAGATTTACAGATTTCAAAAGAAATCAAGAACTTTTGGATCCAATCGTGCCGGCTACTATCTATGCGAATTTGGCTTTGAATGGTATCAAGCGTGAGATTAACGGGAAATATCTCCGTTATGACGATGAGGTCCTTAAGGAATACTCTCTTTGATTGGCGCCAGATGCTGAATCGTATCTGTTTATAACCTATAAATACATATTTTTACGATCTGCCCCTCAGTATTCCCAATAATTCCCATAGTAATTAACTGTAGCAGTATGGCGGACGCAGATTCGGCATGTTTTGATTTCGAAAAAAGATGATACTTTCAACTTTCCACCGTTTCAGGTAACTTCCAAAAGGTTCACAAGTACATCCCATAGACCAAAATGAACAGTCTGATACTATCCCGTGTGTCTGCGAGACAATTCTTGAGACAATCTTCAATCAATACCCGTCTCTTCAGCACCGCGGTCCCAAAGTTCAACGCATCCAAGGGTTCGTCCAACTCCAACAGCACACCACCACCTCCACCACCAAAGTCCAACAGGGGTAAACTTGCCGTCATTCTCGGTCTTCTTGCCGTTGGTTCCACCATAGCATCCCTCGCATACCAGAAGAATCCACCGGCCGAGCTTGTCGACCCAGTCAGTAAACCAAAGAAAGCATTCAAAGATGGTGAGGTTGAAGTCGTCTTCGTCCTCGGTGGTCCAGGTTCTGGAAAGGGAACTCAATGTGCTAAGTTGGTCTCAGAACACAGTTTCGTGCATCTAAGTGCTGGTGATCTCTTACGTGCTGAACAAGATCGAAAGGGTTCAGAGTTTGGTGAATTGATTGCTAAGTACATCAAGGAGGGTACTATTGTTCCACAAGAAATCACCATCCAACTGTTGAAGAACGCTATGAAGAGTGCTGCTGCTGCTGGAAGCAAGCGATTCTTGATTGATGGGTTCCCAAGAAAGATGGATCAAGCTCACACTTTCGAGGATGAGATCGCCACCAGTGCATTCACCATCTTTTTCGAATGTCCAGAACATGTCATGTTGGAGAGATTACTCGAGAGAGGAAAGACCAGTGGTAGAGCGGATGACAACATTGAGTCGATCAAGAAGAGATTCAGAACTTTTGTCGAGACAAGTTTCCCAGTTGTCGAGTATTTTGACGAGCAAGGGAAGGTTGTCAAGTTGAGATGTGACCAACCTGTTGATACCGTGTACGGCCAAGTACAAGAGGCTATCGCTAAGAGATTAGCTTAGATCTGACTTTTGGTTCATACACCGGAATCATATAAATACAATTTCTGCATAGATGTAAAAGATATGGCGTAGACGTTCCTTGCACCCCTTGCGTTGGTCATCGCCCGATCCAGATTTTGGGCGTCTCGGGAATACCATCAACACTCACACCTAGTCCACTCACCTTGTGGGCAGTATTTCCAACTTCACACAGAACAATAGAAGAAGCGAGGGAATTCCAATGGCCAAGCCGAAGAAATTAGTGAAATCCGTGTACCTCTCATCAGTGGAGAAAACGCCATCAACACCAGAGATCAATTACGACCCACAGACTCAAGTTACAGATGAATTCCAGAAAGACTTAGAATTCCTACTGAAACATCAGGGCTTGGAGATAGATGACTTGCCAATCACTGGGCGCAATGGGAAATCAAAATCCCACCCGATAAATAAAGTTATCATGAAGACTCGCTCCATTAAAGTCGATGCTGAACGAATTAAGAAGGAGATTCTCGATTTCGACATTGATTTTGATTCAGACACAGATGATGAACAGGTTAGATTACTTGTTCCACGGCCCAAATCAAAGAAAGGTTCCAAAACTGAAGGAAATGAGAAGAATGGATACATGGAGAAGAACTCGAAGTTCAACCATCAAGATGACCTGAAGAGTGTCAATAAAGTACCGCTCTACCCTGGTTATTCTCATCTTGACGAGTTCGATCATGCTAGTGATGACGATACATTTTCAGAGAAGATGATGGATGCATATATCAACGGTCTTCAGAATGATTGTCCAAGAGTATGCTCGCAGTCGAGCTCACCAAAGACTACAATTCTGGGCTCTAAAGGGAATATTGGTCGTGATTCCAAACCGGCCCTTGAGGGCTTTGATGCCAGATCCGATGCTGAGAGTGACGACGAGAGGCAAATCCAAAAGGAGCAGGAGGAACTTTGGACCAGAAAGGATCAAAAGTATTTTGAGAGACTGGCTGAAAATATCAAAGATTTGAAAGTTGATACTGAAAACCCTAAGAAAACTAGAGGCAAGAAGAAACCAAATGGTAAACAAAAGACGAATAACCAAAATGGTGGTGAGAATGGGAATGGTCATCAATTCAAATCGAATCTTGAAGCTGAATTCCAACGTTTTGAAAAAGATGATAACAAAGAACAGAAGGCAAAACCACAAAAGAAGAATGTCAAAATAAACAACAAGCCAAAAGAGAAAAAACCAACAGGCCAAGCTTCAAAGAAAGACCAGAACCAAGACCTAAATAAACTGAAAGCGAAGAAAGTGAAACCTGCTTCGAAAGTATCCCCTAATGAAGCTGATCAAACCGTGAAAAAGGCTATAGAAAAGAAACCGAAGGATAAGAATAAAGATACAAAAGCCAAGAAACCAAACCCACCAAATGGCAACGCTTCGAAGCAGATAAACAAAGAGGGAGGGGAGAAGAAGGCCAATAAACCAAGGAAGACAAAAAGGGATGGATCTGATACCAAACCTAAGGACGAAGGGTCTAATAACAAACCAAGGAAGGCAGATTCAGAGACCAAAACTTCAGTTTGAGAGGGTAATTAGACTCTCGCCCATTCAACCAAGAACTACATGATTAATCAAAATGCAATTATTGGATTATTTTTATCCCATACTTCATACCGAATCATTTCTTCAACTTGTTTCCCTTATTCAGTCACTTTGAATATCCATGATGGCATCATCATCCAAATCATTATCTTCATCAGCACTCGAATCTTCACCATTGATAAGATCGGTAGCGATTTGATCAAGACTTCCATTCAGTGTGTTGTTGTTCACTGTATTGACGTTTCTACCCCTGTTCATCAGTGGCGTCTTTGCAGTTGAGTTTTGTTGTTTGTTTCTTTTATAAGCAGCTGTTTGGGAATGAGCAGCTGTTGCGGCCTTTGAGCGATTGAAGAATTCACTTTCATTAGAACCCAGGTTGTTTGACAGATGAATGTTTTCATCTAGTGCTCTGTTTAACAAATCTCTGGCAACTGGATCATCTTTGGAAATCGCAATGGAATTGTGTAAGCTTTGAATAGCCTTGTCATGATCACCCATCTTAAGATAAACCAATCCAATGGCACAATGTATAGTTGCGTCACTGTTATTAACTTTTAAAACTTCTTGGAAATGGGCAAGTGCCTTATGGTAGTAATTCATTCTTCTGTAGACATGACCCAAGTTCACATGTATCGAGTTCCATGATTTGGAATCGGAATCGATCTCTCTAGAGACTTGTAGTGCCTGGGTGAGATATGTTTCGGCATTGGATAATTCCCCTTTATGATAGTTCATGACTCCAATCTCATTCAACAATAATGGATCCTTTGGACAAATGGAGTAAGAAGACATCAAGTATTCATTAGCCAACACGTAATTACCCATTTGAAGATATTGCATACCGAGATATAAGTTTGGCATATGTGAACCTGGGAAATATCTTGAAGCTGTGGAATAAGCAGCAATAGCTTGATCATGTTCACCTTCAGCGGCAAAAGTGTGTGCAAATCCGATCCAAGCTGGACAAAAATTTGGATTCATAGTTGATGCTCTTGAGAAGAACTTTCTGGATTCAGATACCCTGTTGATCGAGAGATAATAAATACCCACTGCTAACCAAGTAATTGGTCTCTTTGGATAGCTCTCAGCAAGTTTATGTGATAATATGAACAATTTGTTTTTGGATCCCAATTCATGAAGACATGAAAGATAAGTTAAAAGAGTCACGAGGTTCAACGAGTCATCTTTCAATATCTCTTCACAAAGCTCAGCACATTTATGAAACCTGCACTGAATGAAAAGTGTCTCAGCTCGACTGACCTTGACATCGGCATTGTTTGATACTCCGTATTCTTCAATGAGTATCGTTTGGGCCTCTTGTTGTCTCTTTGGGTATGTGTATTTGTTCAATCTTGTGATGTATAACTGATGGATAAACTCATCATTATCACCCAATTCTGAAAAATCCAATTGAACTAAGAGGTTCCATTCTTCTGTAGGTCTAAGCATACTGTTCCGTATGAGTTCATCGAAAGCCTCATAACATTTGACATCGACAAAGACCGCTTCTTGATAACACTCCTTAGCCCTTTCCAGGTTGTTTTGATTGGCATATATTTGACCACGAATGAAGCATAACGAGGCTTCCCATTTGATTCCACCATCTTGGTTCTGTACTTTCTGTGTTGTATTTTTGAATGGATTGTCTTCTCCAACAATGTCTAGAGCTTCATCCCATTTCTCGAGTTTCATCAAACACCTGGCGGCCAAGTATCGGCATGATACACTAGTGGTATCAAGATTCTTCTTCGATAACAACTCTCTTGCCCTCAGATAGTCACCATTGTTATAGTACACCTGTGCTAGCCAGAACACGTCGTTCGGATCACCAGTCAGTGCCAAAACTTTATCACCAATGTATTCAGCGGTCTTGTAGTGATGTTGCATGAGTGCATCATGACGCCAAAGTCTCAATCGATCAGCGGCAGAGAGCTCGGAGGGGTTGTTGTAGGACAAATGTGATGTGTTTGCCTGTAGTGTGCTATGATTGGCTCCAAGAAAGCTGTTTGGTGTGCCGTTGCCGCTGGCAGCCAGTGGGCTGGGGAAAGCAGGCTGATTCGGGGTGGATCCAAAGGTATCGAGGGTTCTGTTACCCACCAAGGGTGATATGGCCAAAGAAGAAGTATGCTGAGAGGGAGTCTCCATTGGATGAGCTGATAGGGGAGAATTCAAGCGTACCGCCCAGTTGGAGGATGCGTTAGTGGTTTGGAACGATGTGTGATGGTGATATCAGTAAGGAGCTCCCGTCAAAGATTCGAAATCAAAACAAACTCCGCGAACTCATCTCATCCACTACACGCATTATAGAACGTACACTGATTAGGCATGGGAATGCAATGCACTTCATCTTTCAGTATACTGATAGTCTAAGTGGTATATTGAGTTGCTCCTTGGTATTTTGGAGCCAGATCCCTCAAGATCGAAGTTGATTTGACTGAGTCCTCTATTGGGCCCTGGGGGATTTTTAGACCGGAGCTGCCACCGGAGCTGGCGCCGGAGCTGGCGCCGGAGCGGTGCTGAGCGGTGCTGAGCAAGTTCCTGAAGCGTCATTATTTCCAGCCCTTTATCTTAGAGTACGTCTGACTCAGAACATTTCCTCCGCTATAAAAGTCTATTCTCTTCTTTCCACCCTTCTTCTTCCAACTTATTTCAATCACTTGGAACTTATCCACAAACATGTCCACTCCACAACCTGTTACTCTTCACTTGAGAGCCGAGACCAAGCCACTAGAGGCCCGTGCCGCTTTGACTCCATCCACCACCAAGCAACTCATCCAAGCCGGTTTCACCATCTACGTTGAGGACTCCCCACAAAGTGCCTTCAAGGCTGAAGAGTACGCAAAGGTTGGTGCCAAGATTGTCCCTGCTGGCTCATGGGTCCGTGCTCCACTCGATCGTGTCATTATCGGTTTGAAAGAATTACCAGAGGAGGACACCTTCCCATTGATCCATGAACACATCCAATTTGCCCACTGTTACAAAGATCAAGGTGGATGGCAAGAGGTTTTGAGCCGTTACGCCAGAGGTAATGGTAAGCTTTACGACATTGAATTCTTGGAGAACGACCAAGGTAGAAGAGTTGCTGCTTTCGGTTACTATGCTGGTTTTGCCGGCGCTGCCCTCGGTATCAAAGATTGGGCTTTCAAGAACACCCACGCTGATTCTGAGAACCTTGGTGGTGTCACTCCATTCAACTCTGAGGCTGCTTTGATCGAGTCAGTCAAAGGTGACATCAAAACTGCTCTTTCCAAGGGTGCTAAGACTCCAAAGGTGTTGATCATCGGAGCTCTTGGTCGTTGTGGTTCTGGTGCCATTGAATTGTTGACCAAGGCTGGTATCCCAGACAAGAACATCATCAAGTGGGATATGAAGGAGACTGCTAAGGGTGGTCCATTCCAAGAGATTGCCGATGCTGATATCTTCATCAACTGTATCTACTTGTCCAAGCCAATTGCTCCATTCATCGATTACCCAACTTTGAACAAACCAGGCAGAAACTTGAGAACCGTTGTCGATGTCTCAGCTGATACTACGAATCCACACAACCCAGTTCCAATCTACACCATTGCCACAACTTTCCCAGAACCAACCGTTCCAGTCAAGACTGCCTCTGGTCCAAAACTTTCAGTCATCTCTATCGATCATTTACCATCATTCCTTCCAAGAGATGCTTCAGAGTTCTTCTCAAGAGATCTCCTCCCATCTTTATTACAGTTGCCAAACAGAGAGACCGCTGGTGTCTGGGCTAGAGCTGAGAAACTTTATAGACATCACGTTAAGCGTTTGAACAGAAACCAAAAACTCTGATCTCACCGTTGTTACATTTTAATCTGATTTTTGCTACATCTTTATCCCTTTTAACATTGTACAAGTTCATCAATTTTTTTCCGTATGTTAGATTAACTGTTTATTCCAATTGAACAGAGATCTTCTCCTTTTTGTTCTTTCTATTCTTCTTGTTCTTCTTCTTACGATCATCAAGCATGATCTTCTTCAGCTCTTCAGCATCTTCATTTTCACTCTCACTTGCGCTGGCAATGTCATCATCTATGTCGTTGTATCTTCTCTTCATAGTATCAGCCTTCTCAACACCTTCACTTGTAACTTCCAAACAGTTCAATCTTTCACCAGCATTGTAGACAGCTACTTGATCTTTCAATGCCATATCCCATACCACGATGGTACCATCGGATGAGATAGAGATTAAGTAAAGGTTATCACCGTTCTTGTGGAATTTGAAATCTTTCACACGCTTAGTGTGACCTTGTAATGTGAATGCTGGTTGGTGCTTCTTCTCAGCTGGCTCTTCACTCTCCTCAGTAGACTCTTCCGTCTCTTCGACCAATTCATCCAACTTATAGAATTCAAGAGATCCGTTTCCTAATCCGACAACAACGTATTCAACACCGTCAATCTCATGTACTTCAATCTGCATCAGTGGAGTCTTGAAAGCAATCTCAACAACAATCTTAGCAAGCGAGGTCTTGTAAACCAAGATCTTATTTACCAATCCAACAAAAAAATAATCACCATTGATAGACCATTTCACAACTTCACCGCTCTTCCAGTCATTCTTCACTTTCAAAACAGCAGCCTTCTTAGCTGTCATCAGGTTCCACAATCTAACGGTCTTATCTTCACCAACACTAACTGCAACTCTTCCACTTGGATGTATAGCCAAGTCATTGATACGACCCTTGTGTCCCTTCATTGTTCCAAAGAGTTCCCAGTCCTTAGTACGCCACAATATGAGCTTACCATCTTCAGAACCGGATAAAAGCCATTTACCAGTAACTTCTTGTTCCCCAGTAAGTGAGTTCTTGGTTCCTTCAGCTGAAAACTTCAATGATGTGATAGAACCTTGGTGACCTAATAGGGTACCGAGCTCTTTTCTCTTTTGAAGATCGTAGATTCTGATATGTTCATCGTTTGATCCAGTCACGAGGTATCTCTTAGCAGCGGCAATGGCCTTGATAGAGAGAGCATGTGCTTGGAAATGGAAGATTGGTTGGAAAACTGGAGTCTTCTCGTTTTCAATAATCACAGAGAGACATAACAGATTGTGTTCGTATGATCCGACATAGATACGGAACTGGGTCTTAGCCGAGTTTGATCTGTCAGTATCTTGAATGATAGTGGGCTTGATGACAGAGAGTTTTTCCTTCGCCATTTTGTTGTATGTGTGGGTATGGTATTACTTCTGTTATGGTGTGGTATCGGACAGGATGCTAATTTCTGGCACTTTGAAATTTTTTTTGTTAGCTCCGAGATGCGATGAGCTTTTCCGAGAGACGTCAAATATGATGACAAGGTATACAAAAATGAATAGGACCCAGACTACGTAAAGTTCAGATTCATAATATAGTGTACGTCATTAAAGTTATTATTATTACTGTTTCATATGGAAAACCAAAAAACTTCAAAAAATTCTTCTTCATAGGACAAACAAAGTCCTCATATCGTTTCATATCAAGCATTGATAACACTCGTCACCGCATCATAGCCTTGTGAAAAATGCTTATTCATTGCAACTTTCACTCTTTCATTACCCAACATGATCTTACTCACGCTTGTTCTGATGAAATTTTCAAATTGATCTTTCCATTGGAAGTTCCATCCATAAGTCTGGAGAACAAACAATGACATGATCATAAACAACAATGGAAGCCAGAAGAACAACAACATCTTATCATTCTGAACGTTCTTACGTTGGTTGAAGAACTTCATGAAGACATCTTCACTCTCATCACCTGAACTGTTTGACGTTGCTTCAGCAAGTGCACTTGAAGTTCCCTCAGTTTGAGAGGATGAGAAACGTAATTTTGGCAATGTGAATGGCTTAGGTCTTTGTGGGTAAAGTTCATCATAACGAGGAAGATCTTCGGTATCTGAAGTGGATTGGAACACATTGCGAACCTTGTTCCACAGTGACCCATCAGATGGAGTAGCTGGATCTGCCAACTCGGTATTTCTGACAACTGGGGAAATGGACAAATCAGAAGAATCTCTTTCATCATCACCATCTTGATCGGATAAACTCTCTTCATTGGATGCTTCGACTGAAGAATCAGAATCATATTCAGTATCATCATCAGATTCGTTATCGAAATCATCCTTAGCCATTCTTGAAACGTGAAGGCCAGCAACATTGGCGAAATCATCATCATCAATGGAGAAGATCGAAGATGAGATAGAAGTATCTGAAAACTTTCGTGACATGGCAGAGCTGTTGTATCTGAAAATATCCAAAACGTTGGAATCGGCAATATCTTCCGGTTTCAACCCATCATCGGTCTTTGCATCAATCTTTGCTCTGCACTTGATCAACAACTCAATAGAGCTTCTGTTACCAGATAAAGCAGCATAATGCAATGGAGTATAACCACTAATATCTCTGCAATCAATTCTAGCACCCTTTTGTAACAATGCGGACACCAATTTATGATATCCTTGTAAACATGAAAGATGTAAAAGTGTTTGACCTTCAGACGTGCAAATGGCCCAATTTGGTCTGTTTGGAAGATAGTTGATAACACTCAGGATCAATTCCTCATCGGTAACATTCATCATGGTTAGTGAATCATTGCCAATTCCAGACATTGGGGTATCTTGGTTAGAATTCGTTCCACTTCCATCGGACCCAATGATTTTACGTGCAATATTACGAGCATCCTCCAATTTACCATTCATCTTCAACCCAACAATCTGTAGAGCAAGCTCAATCATTTGACGATCAGTATCATCCAAATATGTGAAAACGGCAGACCCGGATCTTTGAGTCCCACTTGGATCTTCAATAGTGACAATCACTTGTCCAGGTTGAGCAGCTGGTGGAAGGTATGTTACCATTGTAGTTGGACTCCAGCATTGTGTAGAAACAGCCTTATTGATACCAAAGTTAACAGTCAATCCACTCTTGAAATTTGAACCTAAAAGTGTCACTTCGATACCACCACGGAGTGGCCCCTGTGCAGGAATGACCCTTTGGATGATTGGCAATGGTTCCTGTGGTTGAGCAGATTGTTGCTGTTGTTGCTGTTGTGGTTGTAGTGGTTGTGGTATGGTCTGGAGTGGTTGACCCATCATGTTCTGTTGTTGTGATTGCTGAATTTGATGAGCTTGTAACTGTACGAGATCCGGTGACTGGGTTTGTAATTGGTTGAGATCAACTTGTAATGGACCTGAACCAGATTCTCTCTTGAAAACGGGTTGTAGCAATTGAGCTGATGGTTTTCTTGAAGGCGCAATACTGAACCCATCTGAAAGTTCTGGTGACCAAGTTCTCTTCCTCTTAAATAACCTTGAATCCGAAGTATTCGGTTCTGAACTCTCCTCTTCAATTGAAGTTGGTGAGATCGGTTGTGAAGTCATCGATGAAACATTCATATTTCCCTCCTTTGCAGAGTTTGGTGCAGTGTTGGAAACAGCAGAACTTGCATCATCTCCATGTTTCTTTCTATCCATAATCATGATTGGAGTGGTAACATGCTTAGCAACAACAGTTCCCTGTCCATCAGTCAAAACAAACATCAATTTAAACCCACATGAATCGTTATGATGTCTGCAATAACAAACAATTCTCGTCGAAAGTTCAACATCCTTCGAACTACCCCTTGTGATTGGTGGGAACGATATCACCTCTTTACAGTTGAAAATCAACGCTCTCTTGTGAACGTTCAACAACCAATTCATGTTATCCGTCACTCCTGATTTTCTTCTGGATGCTCTCTTCTGTTCCCTTCTAACACACCTTGAACAGATATTACATGGCTTATCTGACGACGTCAACACATAGGTATCAAGGAACAACATGTGGGATTTCACCTCATCTGTCAACTCTTCATTCAAACAGAGTTTCTGCTTGGCGATGGTATCGGCTGGTAAATGTATGAGGAATTGCTCCGGTGGTGGGGATATCGAAAGTTGTAATTTGATCTGTGTCTCCACTCTGGAGTAGGATGGTAAGTTTGCAACGTCCAATCTAAATGGTAATGTTGATGGGTCGATGTCCAAGTACTGTGATGGGAAATAATTGTTGAATTGAGCAGGTACTTCTCTTCCAAACTTCAAGTGCTGTAAAATGTGTCTCGCTTTCTCATATGGTGTTCCAACTGACGGGACGGATGGGAATGAAGGTAATGAGGTGGTTCCAACGGAGTTCATTCTCTCTGGCATGAATGAGTTTGGAGTTGTGAAAACCTCGCCTTGAACCGATGTATTAGCCGAAGGTGAAAGGTCTAATGAATTTGGAGTATGGGTATTGATATCATGAACCACGTTTTGTTCAGGGGTTGCTTGTGACATTGGAAACGCATTGGAGCCAGCCAAAGTGGATTGTTTCAGTTGGGGTTGTTGCTGCTGATAATGTGGTGAGGCATCAGTGTTATGTGGAGAGTTTGTGAATAGGAAATCGTGGTTGTTGATGTCCTCAGCAAGAAAGGATTGAAACATTTCATCATCTTGTGAAGGTTGATGCTCTTTGCCCGTGGGGAGCTGGTCATGTGTAGTGATTTCAAATTCTTGTTTCTCGTTGGCCATTTCATCATAAAGACGTTTGTCTAAGAATTCATCTAAAATGTCAACATCATCACTCAAACTCGATAAAGATTCATGTTGATCCAGACGAGGGGCATCCTCGAATCTCAACGGCATTATAGTTATATTTGAAGTGTCGAGATGTGGTGTATACTTGGACTGTGTATCCGAGGCACGATGGATACGTGTAACAAAGTTGTGATTGTTCCCGTTGTGACGTGTAAATAAAAAGATTGTTATGCCGTGGGATGATCAAGGGATCTCAGCAATTTTTAAAAAAATGAGGCGCTTGATTGTAGTGTGCGCGTGAGATGAGTTGGAGTAGCTTGATCTGATTGCAACTCGGCAGAACAACAAAGGGCTGTGGTTGTTGAGAGCGAGGGAGTAGTGCGGTGAGCAGTGCGTAGCAGTACGTACGGTAGTGGGTGGTGGTTCGTGTTGGCGAGAAAGTGTTGTAGCATTGTGCGGTTGGGCCCTGCTAAAACTCTAAAAAGGGGCTTTTGTTGGCGCGCGCCTGGCCCAGGCTGGGCCAGCCCATCAAAATAGATTCTGCCATTTCCCAACGGGCGCACCGCGCCAGGGTCACAACGAGTCACGGAGTCACGGAGTCACGAGGCAGCAAGGCAGGGTAACCCCCGCACACGTGACCCATCGCCAGAGGTGTTACCCTACCGGCACATCGGTAAGTTGGGCGCCGATTCCAAATCAAATATCCTTAGCGGCTAATCCACAACCACGGTGAACTCCTTCCAACATAGCACATTGTCCAATCAGCCAACCAACAATGGGTTTCAAGAACACACTCTACGTCACTGGTACGTCCCCGCCACACACACCCCACGCACATCCATCCACCAAACACGCAACTAACAATCACGTCACACCCAGGTTTCAACAGAAACACCAAGGCCAAAGACTTGGCCCCACTCTTTGAGAAGTAAGTATCCAGTCATGGTAAATTAGGAAAATAGCACACGGCTAAGTCGTTGTGGATGAGAAATATCTGTTTCTGCTCCGCTCTCCTTTTTTTTTCTCTTTATTACTCTATCATTATCTTTTGATGATGTATATTTCTAACAGACTAGTTTAGATACAAGTCAACTTGAACATATCCACTATCAAACAAGACAATACAAGTACAAAGAAGACGACATAATTTCATGACAATTCGTCTCTCACCAGAAGAAGAGCAAAGCAAAAAGAAGAAACGAAATCATATCAATTACCAGAACATTTATCCACACTTGAACCGCCATGTGTTCATTTTCATTACAATTTATCCATCATTTTCTAACAGCCCCTCAACAGAACATCAATTAACACATTCAACCAATAGATACGGAACAGTCGAAAGAATCGACCTCCCACCAACCAAGACCCCAACCGGTCCACCATTTGCCTTTGTTGAATTTGTCGATATCAGCCATGGAGAAGCCGCCCTGGAGTTAAACAACAAGCCAGTCACCGATAGCGAAGATGATAAGGATCTTTTGAGAGTTGAATGGGCCCGTTCCGAGCCACGTGCTCCTGGTTCTAGACGTTTTGATGGTCCAAGACGTGATAGAGGTGGTTACAGAGATTATCCACCAAGAAGAGATTATGATCGTTATGATGATCGTTATGACGATCGTAGAGATTATGGAAGACCACCACCAAGAGATTACCGCGATGATTACAGAGGTGGCCGTGATGACTACAGAGATGATTACAGAGGACGTCGTGATGGTTACAGAGGTGGAAGAGACGACTACCGTGATGACTACAGAGGTGGAAGAGATTACAGAGGTGGTCGTGACGGTTACAGAAGTGGAAGAGATGATTACAGAAGAGATGAGAGAAGAGAGCCATACAAGAGAGATGAAGGTAGAGGTGAGAGAAGATCCTCTAGAGATGCAAGAGAGCCAAGAGATGATATTGAGCCAAGAGAGAGAGAACGCTCTCCAATTAGAGGTGATGACATTGCTCCAGGTAACATTGAAAATGGAGACTATGAGAGAACAAGATCTCCAAGAAGGGATTGATTGATTGATTCTTGATTGAATTGGTCGTTAATTGTGTTTTCTTTAGCTTGTTAAATTAGTATTGACAATTTTTTGCGCAAATAAAGTTTTTCCCATACGAATATTGATTGTAGTACCTGCTTACATTCTTTGTGAAAGAAGTCCTATCAACATCAGAGTGAAAAAAAAAAAAAGGTGTTGAGTACAGATTGAAATAGTCATATGATCAGCATGTATTTATAAATTGTTTGCAGCAGTAGCAGTACTTCAAATGGATGAAGTCTTCAGGAGAATATGTTTCTTGGAAACATATAACCGATAAGTTATATGTCTGAATCTCGTAATCCGAGAGGATGTGCAGTAGACACCTCAAGAGATTAGTCTTGGATTCATAAAACAGGGAATCAAATCCTGGCAATAAACGTGGCACAATCATAAGGGGTAAAATTTTAAAAAAAAAAAACAGCAGCAGCAGCAGCAAAATGTGTTCACACAAGGGAACGTGACAGCATACCGATAGACAGAATAATAATCAATCTGTGGGTTCTTCAACGGGATCAGGATCAATAGTTACTGAATCATGATCAAGTGAGGGAACTGACTGAGTATCAGAATCTGAATAAGATATTGTTGCTTCTCTTGAATAAGCTGGTTCGGGTTCAGATAGGTAGGATGGGGAATAATCCGGTGGGGGTGGATCAAATTCCTTATCGATGTATGGAGGAAGTTCGTTTTCTCTTTGGAATTGAACTTGGCGTTGTTCTCGGTTGACGAAATATTCAATTCGTTCTTCTTCATCACGTAAACGTTGGCGTTTGCGTCGTTTGATGCAGAAAATGGTCAATGAAATTGCAATGATAGCAACGATGAAAATAGCACCAATCCCAATGTATTTGGTGTACGATGAAGCAGCATTTTTGGCAGAGTGAGCAGCTGTGGTTGAATCGTTGGCGGAAACAGCAGATGCAGTAGCAGTGGTGAAAGTTGGGGTAGCAGTGGCAGTAATAGAAGAAGTGGAAGTAACAGAAACAGAATGTTCAGGTCTAGTAATAAACCTTCGTTCGAGGTTAGGTTTCAACAGGACATCTTGTATGGTTCTTGTTCGAGGTCGTGGACGTTTAGCTTTCTGAATAATCATAAAAGCTCTCGATTGGATAAAGAATTCCAAAAAGGAACTGTGTATGGTAGAGAAGGAAGAAGGAATGGGAATTGAGTCATATTTATAGATTTCCTTACCAGAGTGGTCCAAGGCCAAAATTAAGTCACAACTTTTGGCCGTGCTTCCCAATTTGGCGGAAAACTGTAAGATGCCATAATTACAAACGGATACAATGCTGGGGTTTTTTCTTCCTTCGCGTCGACAAACAATCTAGGGATAAATAAGGTCTCAATGGTTCCTTGGTTTACACCTAGAATGCATCACCGACTTCTCAAAAGCTTTCTTTGTAGCTTCAGTGCTAAAGCCAAGTTACAATTGCTTGTGCTGTTAATCCTTGCCATAATTTTCGTTATCTTTGCGCGTCGAAAACGTGAAAGGAGGCTTATATTTTTTCACAAAAACTGTAGTTAATTTCGCTCCACAATTCATAAATCACAGAGTGACTTGAAGAAAACTAAATAAGCCACACATGGCGGACATCAGTTGTCGAAGTCCGCACATGAGTCAGTGTATCATGAACTGCTAACTGTTGGGTGTTGGGTGTTGACTCTTGATCAAGTAATTAATATCTATTCCATGCACCAGATGATCTTTAGAAATTAGGACCTTGGAGTGATCTGTATAGTAAAATGGAATTGAGCTTCTTAAATACAAATGATCCTCCATCTCAAAAAAAGTTCATCTCTGGATTCTGGATTCTGGAGTCTGGAACTATCAGCAACCGCAAAATTGGAATTGAGAAGGTAGTTACCCATCCTGTTCTCAGGGCCATTACTATCAATAACCGATTATTATGTAATCACCGCCCAAGAGAAACACCCGTACACCTATGTTGTACATTTCTGGATAAAATATCCTAAAGGTACACTAATATTATAATGTAGGTCGGAAGACTGAAGTTTGATTGATCATTATTCAAATCTGAAACTTGTGGAATCTGACGGCTTGAATATTTGAGTTTTTCATTGTTTTGAAGAAAAAATTAGATAATGAGATTGAAGATGAAAAATCAAAAATTATCTCTTTACGAAAATTACACTTTAAAATTAATTGATCATTGAAAATGATGGTATATGGAAGGAAAATAAAACCTGAAAACAGTTGCTAATAAATCGAATCGAAAAAAATAATAGCACATTGTAATTGAAATATAAAACACAGTAGAACAAAAAACAAAGAACATAAACGTCGTCATCAAAAGCAACAAAAATAACCCAAACGAGTAAACCCAACATATAACAAGAAAAATAAAACTTTACACAACCCATATCAAGGTCAAAAACCAATATATCATAGATAGTCCATTTTCAAACGAGGACGCGCATCATGTATCCTTCTGAACCTTCTTCTTCTTGAAAATGGTATGAATGATTTCCAAATCATTATTATCAACCTTTGTCTTGAACTTTCTCAAATAACTAGAGTCGAACTGTTCATGGATCAAGATCCATTGCTCAACCGACAAGTGTGGGATCAACAATTCATCAAAACAATCCTTGTATACAGGATGTTCTCTCATATAGACGTATATGTTCGACAAGGATTGGAAAAACCCCTTCCGGTTGCGGATTGAGGTTTCGTTGAACTTTGTGCAGTTGAACTTCTTATTGAGTCTTTGTGCAATCATCTGATACTCGCTCTTCAAGAGGGAGGCACTGCCTTTCATCTCATAAATGTTTTTGAACTCAATGGCGGCGGCTATACTGGATTCATTATCCCAGAGGAGGGTCTTCTTACCGTATTTGTGTTGTGTGGATGAGAGGGGACTATGTTCAATAATGATCCGTGGCTGTTTCAATGGGGTTTCAGTTGGCGTATCTTTATAAACCTTCTTGATGATGTTGTTTGGGGTGTTGTTGTTGTTTGTGTATTTCCATTTCAAAGGGTGGGTGTAGGACGGAGACATCATTGAGCCAAGACTCTTGGACGTGGATGGGGTAGAGGGAATGAACTTGTCGAACTTGAGCGACGACTGGAGGTGTTCAATCGATGGTAGGGATTGTTTACTTGGTGTGATGTGCTCGAGCCTCATTGGGTTTCTTGGGACGTTTGGGTCCAGTGGCGCAAGGGGTCTGCGGGCGATGTCTGTGCCCTTGTCCCTGTTGGCGTCCTTGTTCAGGAGCAGTGTGAGATCCATAGTGGTGTGTGGTGTGAGCTAATGGAGTGTATTCCAGTGAGATGTGAAGTATAAGCAAGAGCCAAAACAAAACATAAACAAACGCGAAGTTTTTGGCCCAGTTTTTCTGGCCGGTGATTAACCCAATCACATTTGGCACAGATGCGCTTGGTCACCACTGTTGTCCACTGACACTTTGCACACACCATGACCTCAAGTGTCCTGTTCCTCAAGAATAAAACGGTACCCAGAGACCCTTACGATGAAGTCTTCTCCACAAATGGCTTCAAAACGAACTTCATTCCGCTTCTGGACCATATCCATCAAGAAACTCACATCATCACCGACTACTTGATCTCGGATCTTTTCTTCAAAGACACACACCATTTCATCATAACATCCCAGAGAGCTGTTGAGTCTCTCGCAAATGCACTAGATCAACTCACAGAGACTCAAAGGCTCGAGATTCATAAAAAAATTGCATACACCGTTGGTCCTGCAACGTCAAAAGTTTTAAAAGACCTAGGGTTCACCACCATCAGGGGTGGTTCATCCGCTGGGAATGGTGATATCCTATCAGAGATAATATTGAAAGATTTGGATAATACACAAAAAATCACATTCTTCACTGGTGAGACAAGACGTGATATAATACCGAAGAAATTATTCCGAAATGGATTCCAATTAACCGAACTGGTCATCTATAGAACCGTTGAAAAACCCGACATCATTGAGAGATTTATCGATTCCTTCATCCAGCTGGATCATTCAAACAACATCCCACATTGGATCATCTTTTTCAGCCCACAGGGAACTACTGAGATTGTTAATCATTTAAAATCACAAATCTTACCCAAGAATGTCAAGATTGCATCGATCGGCCCAACAACGGAAAATTATCTGATGGAGTTGGAGATTACACCTGATTTGGTTGCATTAAAGCCAGAGGCTAATTCTTTGTTCAATGGCGTTAATGATCTATGAACCTATGAATACTACTTCTTATATATATCTTTGAGAATAGATTTGATTTAAAGAGAATTATGTAGATGTTAATGGTTGACAACTTTGATGATCTGTTCACTATTCTTATAGTCAAATTCCATTGAATATTCCCCCTTTGTCTCATTTGAAAAGTTCTTCAATACGATCTTTGGATATGATAATTTCCCAATCTTGATTGGAATCAACACAAGGGGAACGACACTTTGTTCGATTATGCCACGAGATGATTTATCGACGTCAAAGATGAATTTATTCAATCCATTGATGACCCAACTATCATCATTGACAACCTCCATGGAATATTTGCAGATGGTGACAGTTTCATCATCAAAGGAGACTTTTTTGCCATTAGGCTTCTTTTCACCATTAGAATGCTGGGGTGGTTTCATATCTTGTGCGATTGTAGATTTTATCGATAGGTCCATTGGAACTGGCTCACCAAGTTTCAAATATCTCAAATCCTCGGCATGTTTAAGCTCAATGTCATGATAGACTTCACATCTTGGAATGAGCACGTTGATGCATAGTTTCTTCACTGGGAATGAGATAGTGGTGTCAGCCGGGATCTTTGATGATAAACTTGCTTGAATGGTCTCTAACAGTTTCTCCCTTTGTTCAGCTGGGATGAATTGGAGATATTTCAAATTACTATTATCCTTCAATGAAACATCAATGACGCCAGCCATTAAATATTGATCGTACTTGAAAACCAAAGATTCACCAACATTATCAATTACACCACTGTAACGATCTAGCCCCTCTTTCGCCAATTGGCTATCGATATACGATCTCCAAATCTGTAATACCTCATCTTTCAAATTTCTATAAGCCACTTCTAACCTCAAATAATCATCACCATCACCAACGTCCTTGGAAACAATCTTGAAAATCGTATTCACAGGCTGTTCATCAAACGCCACCAACTCGCCTTGTTCGAAGGGACTTGTCACTTCGAAATGTTCATCGGGATGTAGGACCGTTGACATGATTCTTAATGGGATGGAATTATCAGAGGATCCAATGGAGAATTTGCAGTAGAGACTATCACTTTTGAAAATATCCTGTACTGATACAGAGACGAGGAGGGATGTATCGATGGTTTTCCTTACGCTGATTGATTTCTTGGTGTTATCGAGGTGGTATGAGAGTGTGGCGTGGAGTGGGATGGTTGTTTGGGTGAATGTGGATGGGGTGGTGTATGGTATGATGATCTCATAGTGATTCGACCCCTGAAGTTGTTCGATTTGGAGGGATGATTCCGAAGTGTGGTATGAGATTGAGGTGTTGTTATCATCAATGATTTTGATCTGATCATCGTAGTCAATGGTGACGTTATCACCTGTAATCGATAGTTCAGCCTTGGTGAGACCAAAGGGGACTTTGATGAAGAATGATATCGATCTTTTCTCCAAATTGAGTTCACTTGGGGTATTGATATCAATCGAGATGGCATCCTTTGTCGGAAGGACATATATCACATTGGCTGGAGAATGAGTCTCAGGCTCAAATATGTGTTGCAATGAAGCTGGACCAAGTGATAATCCGGCAGTGCAAAGGGTGAATGTCCCAAATGTGATTTCCGAACTTGTCACTTGTAACTCATTTTCACCATGTAACAACGTCGCACTAGGAAGGTCAAATTGGATGGTATCACCGTCAGAGTTCTCCAACATCAGATATATATTACTGACGGTTATTGAATGCTTGATTGGGTTTATGATTATGATCTTTGTCTGGTATGACCCTTTGCTATCCTGTGTACTTTCAATGAATCCACAATATTCAAAATTGAAAAAGTTGAACAGTTCCAAGATTGAATCCAATGTGGTTTTGGAAGCCTCAATGTAATTGATTGCCTTTTGTAAAAGTTCCGATCCAAGTGATCGGGATTCCTTCTTATTCAAAGCCAGTAGATTAATAAAGCTTTGCAACAACAACAATTCCTTATCCATTGATCCATCCTCAGATTGAAATATTCCCGAATTATCATCTAAATGCTCTAAACAATCGATGAAAACCTCCAACAACGAAATTGCAATCACATTCCAACCTTGATCTCCGTAGAAATCCGCACATGTGGATAGAACAATAGCCGCTTTTTCATATTGATGGTTTTGATAGTCAAGCATTGCAATATCAACGGATAACGCATCAACAGTTTTGGCACGACCGCTTAGGTTAAAATGACCAATGGCCGATTCTGTGAGAGTGATGAAATGGTCTTCGAATGATTCTTTTGTTTTGAGGATCGACGAAAGTGGTTCGTAATTGATGTCTGGGGCCTCCTCTGTAGACAGAATTTCAACTTCAATCAAGACACCATGGACTTTGTATCCGAATGATCTCCCCATCTGCAGTAGTTTTGAACGTTGTATCAAGAGTAATTGACCAAATCTTTCAGAGATCTCACTGACCTCAATCTCAGGATCAACGGGAGTTGCCAGTTTGGCGCAAATTTCCAATGACATCACTTCATCAATCATCTTGTAGCTCCATTGGTGAATTTGGGGTGTATTTGGGAAATCTTGGGTGACTTGATTGATGAAAGTTTCCAATCTTCTCAAGAACTCTGCAATATGGATCGATGACAATGAAAGTGATTCAACACTTTCAGCAAGAGACTCAAAGATCTTGTATATTCTTGTGAAGATGAATGCCCGAAGTTCAAAAAGGGACACCTGTGTATGAGTTTTGGAAAATATTGAATCCTTTGTGGCTAGATCATTGACGAGTGTCATATTTGATAAATCCCACTCAGTTGGGCGAAATAACTCGGACGATGTCGTTGGAAGTTGGGAAATGATCTCAGAAAGGTAATCATACTCCTCCAGTGCCTCTTCATTCAATCCTAGACTCAACAGTTGATTTCCGATTGCTAGTTTCATAACGAGATAGAGATTTGTGTTCCCCGTTAAGGTTTCACCATCTTTAACCAAGTTCCTCACTTCCAAATCGAAGAAGTGTAATTTGCTTGACGCAACAAATAAAATAGACTGCTTAATAGTTGATGAAATAGATGACCAGAATGACTGTTCCTCTTGTGCTTCGAACGAGGTTTTGAGATGGAAACACCTATGTGAATCAGCAGTAGTATCAAGTTCAAAATCTATCTTTAGCTTCTCAAACACTTTATCGTCAGATTTGGTATTGGTCCCAACAAACACCACAATCCACTCGACTGGACCATGGGCTTGATCAATGCATGATTTTTTCCATTCTTGGATGAATGGACGAGCTTTGGATCTATATGATTCCGAATCTTCAGCAGAGACAAGGATCATCCTCAATGGTGGGATTCTTGAAATGTCAATGATTTTGAAGATCTTGTCATCTGGAGTGGTAATGAGAGACAGGTTGTCGATTAGACCAATGGACGAGTTGTCAAACCTACTGGGTGATTCTTCAATGTACACGGGATCAATGTGTGGAATTGTCCTTAATGGGTCACTTGAGCTCTTCTTCCAATGGAGTTTGGATAGCTGGACTTTCGTTTCCAATTGGGACCTTACACCTTGGAATAAATTCAAAGGATCATAGAGCCCAATCTGGACTTTTGGAGCCTCAACACTCATATCTGGAGCAGTATATAGCTTAAACACGGGTCAGAAGTGGATGGTTGATGGTGAGGGCTTGGTGTTTACATTTCAAAATGGCGGCCGAGTTCGCGGAGATTTTGGCTTTGCGGCAGATGGTTTCCCACACTGCTTGTAGGGTCTGCTGATTTGGAGAGATATAACGGGTGGAGCGAGTTACAGAGGAACCACCACGGCGGTTAGATTCTACGAGCATAGAAATCACTACAAGCACACACAATGCCTAATGACTCAATAGAACGGACCACTCCGTCCCCAAATCAGACCGGATCGGTCATCTCTTTATCGGGCAGGAAGAGATTTGAATCCCCACTACGAAGAAAGAGAACATGGGATGTGTCCACCAAGACAACCACATCACCATTCCGCAGATTGGCCAGTCCCACATATAACTCATTGAAGTGCAAGAATCCCAACTCACCTCTGAACCAAAACGTGCTAGCTATTAAATCATCCAGCAATAACACTCAGTCGAATAATCAACAACACCGTAAGACCACAGAGTCCACTGATGATATCCTGGGATGGATGAACTCATTGAAGAAGAAGGCTCAGTCGATACTTCGTACAGAGGAAGAGGAAGAGAAACGGTTCTACAAGGCTCTGAAACTGGAGAAGGAACGGTATAGAGGTCGAGATGATGTACATACAGAGGCCTTTGAAAGTCTCAAGAAGTTCCTCGATAAAGAGAATGAAGGTCCCCAAGATTGGGAGGAGGATGCCCAGCCTGAAGGTCGCGAATCAGTCCAGAATGCCCAGGAAGAGGCTGAGATCCTTGATTTATCCGAGGAGGAGAATAATGAGGATGTTGGAATGCAAGAGTATGCAGATGATGAGGACATTGAGGTCGAAGCTGTTGATTTATCCGACGAAGACCTATTTGAAGAAGAAGAAGAACAATCAGAGGAGTTCCAGAAACCAACAAAGTCACCGAAAGATCTTACACCTTACTTCCAAACTGTGGATCATGAGAATGATGAATATGATTCAGAAGGAAACCTGAAATTCCCAGATGATGTTCAGATACTTGATGTCAGTTCAGATGATCAAGTCTCAGAGGAGGATGAACCGGAGTACGATGCCAATACATTCGAGGATGATAATATTGAATATGTAATCACTCCGCAATATTCCAGTGCTTATGCTACCCTGAACTCTACAAGCCAAAGGTATGCTGTCAACGATGATGAATATGAAGAAGAGGAGGAAGACCTCGATGAAGAGTATGAACTTGGGAAGGATGAACCTCCAGAGGAAAGCGAAGCAGCTGGTGTTTCTGAAGAGATTGAAGAGGAGATTGACGAGGTCGAGGAACGATTCGTACCTCAACACTTTGAGGAACAAGCCATTGACATTGCTGAGATACCGGTCGATCAGATGGAAGGTCTAGATAATCTCGACCCAAATTTCTTTGCTCTTGCTAATGCTGCAACTGCCCTGCTCAATGCTCAACGAAGTACAGAGATCACTCCTCAGTCTGAAGTCGTTGAAGTTGAAAATTTAGATGTGGAAGATATTGACGAAGAGGTGAACGAAGACCTGGATGGTGAACAATATGCTGAAGGACCTCCATACCCTGACCATCAAGAAGAAGTCTTTATTGAGGATCAACTCATTGAGGAGATAGTGGTTGATGAGACCTCTGATCAACCAGCAGTTGAGAGTTCTATCCAACCACAGGATGAAGATCTTGATAATGTTGTGCATCAAGTGGAAGGTCAGGTCACATACGACATTAGTGGGTCTGCGGATGTGAATGAAGCTTTAGCTGAGACTGAAGATATCGAAGAAGCTATTCCTGAAAGTCACGAAGTTGGGGAGTTTGCCACCGATCCATCGATTGCTGAAGTTGCACAAACGAACCCTACTGAAGATGATGATCTCGATGAGATTGAGGAAACTGATGAGATTGTTCCACCAAATGTCGACGAGGCACCGGTTGAGGCTAGCGAGACTGTGTATCATGAAGTTAGATACTATGATTCTGATGAAGAAGAGTTCAAAGACCCATCTGTGAGTGTTTTCGGAGACGTTACCGAGGATTTCCTGGACGATTCTGAGTCTAACGAGGATGACGAGTCGTCACCGGTTGATAATCGTATCGATGTATTGGGTGAATTGGATGAGAATGAAGATGAACTTTCTGATGTCAAGAAGGATTTGGATGATATTATCGTCATTGAATCTTCCAAAGGTGTTGTTCAGGATAGCAATGAGCCTGTATCAGAACATGAAGTTATGAAGACCGATGAGAGCCCTGAACCAGCTGTATCGGAATCTGATATTATCAATACAGAGGGAAACGCCAGGGAACCAAGTTCAGAATCTGAGGTTATTATGACTGAAGACAACGACGAGGATCCACACTCTCAATCATTCGTTTCATTTTCAGATCACGTTGGTCCATCTCCAATTCAATTGAGAACGTCTCTATTAGAGGCTTCGAATCTTTTTATCAGAGCTTTGTCTCAGGATGCTTACTTTGCTGATGATACAACGAATATTTCTCTCCAAACTCTTGATGACGATACGCGGTTCGAGTCTGAGGTTTCTGAGACTGGAGATGTTGTTACCGAAGGTATCGATGCGCATGATATTGGGACTGCCAAAGATGTTAATATCAGAGATGGTGAGAGTACCGATGAATGCATGGTTGATGCGGTAGTCACTGAGGATATTGCTACTAAACCTCTTGAAGCTGATGCTGACCATATGAATACCCCTCAGACTGATATCGTTGAATCTGAACATTTGAAGAGTGATTGGAGATCTCTGGCTTCTTCGATTGCGGATGCTGCAAACCAATTCACCAACGACATGCAAAATGGAAACTCCACTGAAAACTCGGTATCTCTTGAGACAGTCGGACAAACCCTACAAAGCGTTGCTGATGATATGGTTGAAGGTGCACTGGGAGAGACTGAAGAAAAGTTTGTCGAAGATTTGTCACAGAATAGTGAAATCTTTCAAGATATGATTGATGTTCTGAAAGAGCTTGAGCCAGAGACCCTTGATATTCCTACTGAAAGGGTAGAAGATGGTGATGGTGATGATTTGAACAAGGTAGGTCTGACCCATGCTGCTACAAAGTTTTTCAGTGCTGCAAATGGAATGGCAGATGATACGACATCGATTTTGGATGTCTCTAACGAATCTGTTGATTACGGGGATGAAGATGTCCCAATGTCATCAACTCCTCTGAAGCGTCGTCTGGTTGATCCTCATGCACCAAAGCAGCCATCCAGTCTGAGATTTTCATCTGTTCCACCTGAAGAGAGTGAAATATCTGTTGACTTGAGTAATCCCGAGGCGTCACATACTGCTGAACTAGCTGCTGAAGAATCATCACACCTGTATATAGATAACAACAACGACAGGTGTGAAGATGGCGAAGCCACTCCTGAGGAATTGGTAGAAGTTGGACACTTCGATGATCAAACTGCCAGTGAGACTGCTTTCGTTACTGCAGATTACACTCAAGAGGCCACAGAAGCTAACGTTTTGAAAGATGTTGAAACTATTCGTGCCTCTCAAGAAGCTTCAAAGTCAAATGAGGAGGCTCCAGCTGTTGATAATGAACCTGTTCTCTCCACTCCAGAGTTGACAGAAGATCCTACTGTTGATACGGCAAATGTTGGTCATACTGAACAGATTTGTGAACCAGTTTCTCAGAACCCGGAAGCATTGGGCTTAGATAATCACATCAACCATCATGCCAGTACTGAATCACATCCTAGAAGTTCAAACTTTAAGAAGTTCTTGGAGTATTTGAAATCGATTGGCCATAGGGAGAAACGTTCCAGAGATGTACTGGAAGAAGAGGCTGACGAAATTGAGATTATCAATCACTCAGTTGTCACGCCATCTGCTGAAGAGCCAACTGAGAATCCACCTTCAAAACGTATCAAACTGGAGAGCTCTCCTCATGAGAGGGGACACATCGTGATGAAGACTAGAAGTGGGAAAATTATAGGCGCTAACACCCCAGAGGAGATTCTTGAAGCGAAGAAGGCGGATGCTGAAGAGGATGAAGAGATTGAACATATTGCTCATGGCGATGTTAAAGCTGCCAAAGTATTGAAGGATCTGGCAACTTGGACTGATTATATGGAGCATCACCAAGGGGGTGCCGCTGGCAAAGGATCCAGTGATGCTGATAAAATCAAAAATGTTGAAGTACCAAATGAATCTGAGGTTCAGGAACAGCCAACTGTGATGGATACAGAGACAAAATCTGAAAATACTGATGAAGTAATGGAAGAAGCAGATACACCATCCGAGAAGATCGTTAAAGATGTGATCCAGGAACAAGATAAGTCATCTGAGGACACTGAAGAAATTACTCAAGAAGAAGTTGAGTTACCCAACAAGAGTGAAGAGTCACAAGAACAGGACAAGTCATCTGAGAGCACCGAAGAAGTGATACAGGAGCAAGAGACTTCAAACATTGAGAGTTCTGATGTCGCACCTGCCAGATTCAATTTTGCTTCACATCTTCAAGCTGCTTTTGATGAAGACTCTGACTTCTCCGCTCTAACTTATCTGTCTGATGAAAGTGATGCTACCATAAACCTAGAGAATTTGAATCTTGCTAAGCCAGTACCAAATGATCTGAACCAAATGGAGAGGGATTCTTCCCCTACGACAGAAGAAGCTATTTCAGGTACACCAGCCCAAACAGAAGATAAACATGTCGATACGGAAGCACGAGAGGATACCGTTTCTCTTGGCATGGAGCAAGACATCAAGACGGATTTGATCTCTGATTTGGTTGACGTGTCCGCATTGACAGGGCCTCGAACAAGAAGATCAACCAGGATTGCAGCTGAGCGTGCCAGTTCAGTTCTTGAGAACACGTTGATTACCCACTCTGATGATATTAAACAAGAAGATGACACCGGGGTTAAAAAGGCTCCTCTCTCAAAGAAGCGAGCCAAAATCACTGAAGAAACATCAAGTAAGGGACCATCAAAATCCACAAAGGCTAAAACTAATGACAAGATTACGAAAACTAAAAAGACAAAAAGAAACACTAAAAGAAGTAAAACTACTTGAAGGCTAGTGGTTATGATAAATGGACTTATATTATATATTGGCTTTTAATATGTGAGATTTTGTAGCATTTGGATGATAATATTAGCTCTTTGATCCATTAATTTTGAATTATGCGATTATGTGATGTTTTTCATGAAGTATTCGAATGCACTGAAGAATGCAATACTGGTTATAACGGACCTCAAGATACTCACACTCAATCCTCTATACATGGCTCTAGTTGGTAATTCCAGTCTTCTGACTGGAAGTGGCTGTGGTTGTTTAAGCGCAAGTCCTCTGAGAATATTTGACACTATATCCCTCTGTGTCAATGACTTGACTGTATCAATTGGGAAAACAAAGACCCATGAGAAGACTCCACTCATAGCACCAGCAACTGTGATTGATACTGTATACATTGGGATATCAGTTCCATAGATCCTAGCATTTGGTCCAGTGAGTCCATCGATCAAGATCTTTGAAGTTTCATAGACGGAGAAATATAATGCCGATCCAATGGAATCTCTCAATAAGTGGAATCTGAAACCTGAATAGAGACCCAGCACACCTTCTTGACGTCTGATCTGCTTGGCGACTTGCCATGTTGTCTTGGGCATTCTTCGTGTGTTTAAGTCCAGTTCACGTCTCATCAGAACATATAGTTGTTGGAACAATTTGGTGAACTCAAACGGGCATGCGAATGCTGAACAAACGGCTCCTGATCCAGCACCGGCCAAAAACGACACAGGAGCATTGTTCAAGGCCAACAGAGCTGCTAGTTTTCCCTGTGACGCATCCGATGGTATCGTGATCGGTTTGAAAGTGAGTTGTTGAAGTCTAGCCGCATGTGGCTTCAGATCAGTATAGACGGAGACACCGATGGCCTTTGTGACAGATGATGATAATAACGGGGCCATCAGCCCACGAAAGAGACCCTTGATCCCCTCAGCTTTGATGGTCTTGGTGAAACAGTCGAGCATGCTGCGATAATTATGCGTTTGCATCCTCGTTTTGATGGAGTCGAGTGGATATCCCACTATGGTTGATAACAATGAGGCCGAGTATGACATAACTGCAGGTCTCCATGGCAGGAGACTCGTGGGGAGGATATGGATGGCGGTGTTGGGGTCTAGTTCACCTGTGATGGCGGGCGCAACGCCAATGGGCCCCAAGGATGGTTTCGTTGTGGACATGTGTGGGTTTTGTGGGTGTGTGAATATTGATGAGAGTCGATGATGAGGGTATTGGTGACTCAGATGATGGCAGATATTATAAGTCGTAATGGGTGGGCTCAAGGGAGGTGTGATGGCTAGCAGGTAGCGAATGAGTGATGGGTTGGTGGTGATGAGCAAGGACCTAGCCAGTGGTGAATGGGAACAGTACACAGTGGGACAGATCTGTTGTGGTGAGTTTATCGGTATGGATATCTCTGATCCGCTATCTGGTTGTTCCCAGGCTTCGCGTTGTGTCCCGGCCAGACAGGTTTAGTGATGGCTACGGGGACGAAAGAGAAACACTATTCTGTTAAGACCCATCGTGCGGGCCAGACTGAGATATATATGCTATACATAGACACACTGAGGAATCATCCTATTTAGTTCTTCTTGGACTTGGATTTTCTGGTGGTGGCCTTGACAGGGGCTTCCTTAGCCTCAGCAGATGAAGCAGTGGCGACTGGGGTAGCGACGTCCTTCTTAGTCTCTTCCTCGGCAATAGCAGCCTCTTCAGCGTTGAAAACCTCCAATCTTTGAGCGTAGTCAACTTGGGCGTAGTACAAACCAGCTTGCAACATGATGATGAAACCGAGTAAGAAAACCATGATTGATCCAGAGGCGGCAATGACATTGAGACCAGTGTTTTGGTCAACTTCACCCCATTCACCGGCAAGAGCACTTTGAGCTCCAACCTTCAAGTTGGTCAAGTAGATACAGACAGTGATCACGTAAAGGATAAGTGAACCATACTCAAAGTACTTAACCTCATCATCTGGCTTGTAAATCTTGATAGCCATACCGACAAATCCTAAACCGATGAAGAAATGGAGAATGTGGATGGCAACGGTTGGAATCTCAGCCCATGTCTTGTAGTGCTCCAATGACCTCAAGAAATCTTGCTCTGTGGCGCCTGGAGAGTAGAGGGTCTTGAAATCATATGGCAAGTTACCAAGCAGCAAACCGAGGAAGAAGAAGACACCGGAGAAGATGAGCACGGTACCCACTGGTAAGAGGTCTTTGTATCTGATTTGAACCATTGTTGTTTATCGAAGAAGTGAACAGTCAGGAGTATGCAGTTTCTGGGTGGGTTGTTGTAAGTTGTCCAATTTCGCCTCCGAGCCCATTTCGTTGATAAAGCCCGGCCCGCCAATGCGGCGCTGATTCAAGGGCTCAACCTTGACCTTGACTTCCCGCTGGCTACAATATGTATCAAGAGTAATGAATTACATTAGACTATGGAAAAAAGGCAATCTAAGCCTCAACAACTTCAGCTGGGGCAGCAACCTCAACTGGCTTAGCAATGAAGGACTTGACAGATGGCTCAAGAACTGGCTCATCCTCCTTTGGCTCGATAACCTTAACGTAATCTGGCAAGGACTTTGGACCAACACGGGCCTTGGATGGGTCTCTCATGATTTTGACCTTAACACCCAAAACACCTTGTCTTAACAAAACGTGACGAGTGGCAATGTCAATGAAATCGTTGGCTGGTTGACCAGAGTGGATCATGAAACCGTCTTGGAACTTCATGGACTTGGCACGGGCAGCTCTCAACTTACCAGAGATAACAACCTCAACACCCTTAGCACCAGACTCCATAACGTATCTGACAACACCGTAAGCGGCTCTTCTGATGGCCAAACCGTTCAAAAGCTTGAACTTCAAGGACTCAGCTTGGGCAACGGCGGACAAACCACGGTCTTGGACACGCTCAACGTACAAGACAATGGTACCTGGGGCGAATCTGAATCTCTTTTGGACCAAAGAGGTCAACTCAAAGATTCTTCTACCGTTCTCACCCAAAACAGCGCTGGTTTGGGTGGCTCTGACGATAACCTCGGTCTTGGTTGGGGTGACTCTGACCTCACAACCAGCGTATCCTTGCTCAGCAAGTTCTCTGGTGAAGAACTCGTTCAACTCGGCGAAGAAGACACCGTCAGCCACTAATTTTCTTTTCTTTGAGATGATGTTAACCATTGTGTATAATTTATGTGCTGAAGACCCAACAAAGAACCTGTGTGTGGTTGGAGGAAGCGATAATTCCTTGATGCGATTTATTTTTCACCGTCGCCGCTGCAAACCGCCCAGCAGACTTTTTGTTTTTTCACTTGACACCCGCACACCGCCGTGACTGCGCCATTCGTGAAAAATGTTAGGGCTAATCGAGCAGTGCTCGGGAACGGCATCGGGGACGGGGCTCTCTCCCAAAACGAAAGGCCGGGCCTGGGCCCGGACACACGTGCACACAGGCGGAATGTAAACAACAGCCAGCACCCTTTGGACTTTGGTATGGCATTTACCGACATGCGTCGCAATTCTCAGAATGGGTATGCTCAAGCTGACCTGCTTGTGTGCTTGTTGACGAATCAAATATAGATCAACGTGGAATAATAGTCAACTTGTACAAGAAACTACTCAAACCTTAATAAACTCTAGTCTCACGACAAAACACGCTTTCCTCAACTCGGAGTCATTTGAAACAAAAACGCCTCTTCCTTTGCCCCACCACGGATTAACCTCATCGAATATTTTTCAAGCCGAAGCCCATCACAAAACACCAAACCAAGAATTTTCTCGCCTTGGGTGGGTCACAGAGATGCCCAAGAAGATCCACCATCCAGCGGATCTAACAAACGCAACCAGCCCGATCTGGACTGTCAGATACCTCTTTTAGCAGAGCCTGGCCAAGTTCGAGCTCGCGAATTGCTCAAAACGGGTTGCGTGCTCTCCACCGAGATCCAAATCGGGGTGCTTGCCTGACTAGTTCTAGGAAGAATTGTACAGCGTTGTCAAGGCAACCAGCGGCTGGTTGAATATCTGTTTACATTTTTGTTGTTTTATCTTTGTTGACGGCCTCAAATCATGATCTGAGATCTGAGTGCATGAGAATTTTTTTTGATCTTTCCAGATCCTATATAAACAGTTCCTACTTCCCAGATTTCTTTAGATCTATTCCCTCAATATTTTTCCAATATCTTCATCCAAAGAATTATCCAACTTTAGTCTCTCTTTTATCACTATCATAATGCAATTCCAAATCGTCTCCCTCCTCTCCGTCGCTGCCTTGGCCTCCGCTGCCAACATCACCACCACCTACGTTGATGAGTTCTCCACTATCACCGCCACCATCGAGGAGTGTGCCGCCACCGTCACCGACTGTCCATACAAGAACGCCTCCAACTTCACCACCCCAGCCGTCACCACTTTCGAGGGTGCTGCTGCCGGTATGTATGCTAAGGCTGGTGTTGCTGCCGCCGCTGGTCTTGCCGCTTTCTTGTTGTAAGAAGTTCGAAATATCCTCTTATCTTCAATGAACTTTTCTGCATATTCATTCTATACACACGCACACTTTTGATTAATCTTCTAATCATCGGGGTTTGATACAATTTTTTCTTATTATCTTGTTCGGTTTTGTCTTTTGTTTTGTTACCGGTTACTTAGGGTTTTGCTTTTTAATTAATGCCAATATTTGTCATTGTTTTAATCTTTTTTGTAGATATCTTGTTATTCTTAAAGGGACGTTTGGGGATTGAAATATTAAGGGAAACCTGGTTCGGGTTTCGTCTAGTGGGACGTCTATCAAGAAAGTATACAGGGCAGGCCAAGACAAAAAATAAAAAAACTAAATAAACACCCAGTCAATGGGTCGAACCAAAGTGGTCCATATGTCCTTGATGCTTATAACTTGTGCATTGTGACTGGTCTTACTCTTGTAATCGTACCATGGCCCACGCCCATTTCGGGCGGTAGGGCCCACATTCCGCCCAACGGCAAGGGCTCAATTAGTGCTAGGATAATCTTACACTTCTTCTCACTCTTCACTGCTGGCACGCTACACAGGTATACACAATGAGATCTTTCAAAGTGGTCGTTGTCGGTGATGGGTAAGTACTGCTGATTATGGGTGCGGCTGTTCACTGCTCACTAGTGGGTCGTTGGTGGGCTGATACGCCCATATTGGCTGGGTTTACCTTGGGAATGTGGGTGATCGATGATCATCAACTTTTATTCAGGAGATCCTTCAACGGTGAGCAGTTCAGCAGATTTGTCGAATTTTGATACTAACTACAGATTTTTATACAGTGCTGTTGGTAAAACCTGTTTATTAATCTCATACACTTCAAACTCATTCCCACAAGACTACATTCCAACCGTCTTTGACAACTACACCAAAAACACATTATACGAAGGAGCCCATTACAAGCTCGAGCTATGGGATACCGCTGGTCAAGAGGACTATGATCGTTTGAGACCGTTATCATATCCACAGACGGATATCTTCCTCGTGTGTTTCTCCATAGTGGAACCTTCATCGTTCAAGAATGTCAAGAATAAATGGATCCCAGAGATTCGCCACCACTCTTCTGACGACATCAAGATCATCCTTGTGGGGACCAAAGCCGATCTGAGAGACGATCCACACACGTTGGATAGATTGGAGGAATCAGGAAATGAACCGGTTGCTGTGGGCGATGCGAAGAAACTCGTCAAGGAGTTGGGATTGTACGGATACGTTGAATGTTCCGCTGCAACTCAAAACGGTGTCGAGGAGGTGTTTGAAAATGCCATTCAGTCCGTCATTGCCGATGAGAGGGAATTGTTGACTCAGTCAAATGTTAATGAGAATAATGGAGGTCAGGGTGTTCCGAGACAGACTAATACCCCTGTTATTTTGAAAAAGAGGAAGAAATCAAAATGTACGATATTGTGATTGGGTTGACTTGATTACATTTGTGTAATATTCTTGTGTTTGTTTTTTCTATAATCTTTGTGTGATTTCCTTTCCATTGTTTTATGTTCTACTTCTGTTTTTCTATACCACTTTTTCCCCAGGTTAAGACGTCTTGTTCGCGTCTAAGATCTTCCTTTTTATACTTTGGCAAAATACTAGACAATTCTTCAATCAAACTGTAGTCGATTAAGTAAAGGAGGAACGACGAGCTTTAGTAACTGTCTACAATCATGCTCAATAAAGTTCAAATAAATTACATCATAATCAACACCCTAATTTCTAATCATAGCAGCTCTCAAAGGATGAACATTACCAATATTCTTTGGAGCAGAGGAGCCACTCTCCTCTCTTGGTTGTCTTGGTCCAGTTTTTGAAGGACGTGAATTTCCTCTACCGTCTCTTTGAGCTGGAGCATCCATCTCCCCAGATTCAATCTTTGCCAATTTTTCCAATCTTGCCTTTCTCTTTTTCAACTGTTCGGCTCTCTCTTTATCCTGTCTCTCTTTTCTCTCATCTTCAAGCTTGGTGTTCTTCTCTTTGATCTTTTCCAATCTATCCTTGGAATTACCACCACCACCAACAGTGAGTTCCACATTGATCTTTCTACTCTTCAAGAATGAATGATGCATTCTCAAAGCCACGTCCATTCTCTGTTGGATGTTTCCATCCTCTCCACCATACTCCATGAAGGCAATACCCTTCTCCTTTCTGATCCTTACGCTCTTTGGCTTTGATGCGGCGAAATGTGCAAGTAATTCCTTGTCAGAAATGTCATATGGCAAGTTTCCAATAAAAAGAAGAAATCTTGGACCACCTTCTCTCTCAGCAGCCTCACGGAGTCCTCTACCTTTCTTACCTCTTCTGGTTTTTCTCTTCTTCTTTTGTGCCTCTTCGCCTTCGGTAAGCTCCGTAGTGGTGGCTGGAGTTGTGTCTATCTTCTCAGTTGTGTCATCTCTCTTACGCTTCTTGTCCTCTTCGGTGGCCTCCACTGGGGTGTCGTTTGCCTTGGCTTTGCTCTTGAACTGGAGGGCCTTTCTCTGTTTCTTGGTGAGTTTCTCTTCAGCCATTATGTGTGGTTCTTGGTGTGCTCTGTGTTCTGATGTGATAGCTCATCGCAGTGTGGTGTTTGTGTGCCAAATAAATTTTTCGAAGTGCGATTTTTTTTATCGCACAAACTGGGGCCCAGGCACTGCTCCTTCTTCTCTTCAGCAAGTGTTATATAGCACCACTGAAGCAATCACACAGTCCAGATACCCATTGGAGTCATCCACAAACCACACATCATGTCCGAACGCTCATCCCGGCAACGCTCAGACCGCAGTCCCACCCGTGAGGCCTCAGATCAAGCCTATAGGGACAGATCACATGAACGGTCAGCCTCATCCAGAACAACCAACTCTGGCACAGCGACGCGCCCACTACGAGACAAGAACCCCAAGATCGACCCCGACACGAGGAATGCCACAAGCGAGGAAGATATCAAAGTGCTGAACAAGAGGGAGGATAGAGGGAGGTCAACGGATAGGAAAGAGGTGGATGCTCCGGTGAAGTCAGTGGAACCAATTACGGATGCAAATGAATTGATGAAACAATTGATGGGGTTTAGTTCGTTTGATTCTACAAAGGGGAAACACGTTGAAGGTACGGCTAAGGGCAGTTCGAAGAGGAATAAACAGGCAAAGTTTAGACAATATATGAACAGGGAGAAAGGGTTCAATAGAAACTTATCACCCGATCGAAAGAAATAATATACAACTACATAAGATTTTCACTATGTTTGATGAATTCTATTAATTGTAACTTCAATTTAATCACTCCTTTGATTTCGTGAGTTGAGAATAAACATCATCATACATCCCTCTCAAATCACCATAGGCATCAGTAACCTTTGCCAATTTCTTTTCCAATTCCTTAATCTTTAAATCCTTCTCAGTATCGGCTTCTCTAATGATCACTTGTGAGTTGATATTGGTCAAGTTTTCAAAGATGAGTGCCTCAGAGGCGACTCTATCCAAATAGGCGTCAATGTCGACAAGTTTTGATTCTTCATTGGAGCTGATTTGAAACACGACATCTTGTTCCTTTGGTTCACCGGCTGTGATGACTCTTTTGAATTGTGGGATTGGTCTAGTGTTCTTCTCTAGGACTTGAACGTCCCCAGTTTGGAAAGTGTTGAGCACCTTGATGTTGGTGATTGGACTTGTGGCCGCCTTGAGCTCCTTGACAACTTGTTTGGAAACGGTGTCAATCACGGCAACCTTACCGTTGTCATCACCACTCACAAGTAATGTACCATCAAGCGAAATACCCAATTGAGTGACTGGACTTCCAGCATGGTACGTTATAGTGGATTTCAACTCATGATCTGGTTGTAATGTGATGGTTTGACCATATCCACCTTGGGCTTCAAGGACATGTGTGGCTGGGTTTGGTGTGTATAGGTTGACTTGACGGATGTTACCATCTGAGAGACCAACGTAGAGACAACGATCGGCAGCGTCCACTATGAGCGATTCGATGTGACCGTTGAGGACAAATGTCGTGAGGAGTTGGAACGTGCTGAGTGAATAGACACGGATGGTAGAGTCCTTGGAGACGGTGTAAAGTTTCAGATCTTGACAAATATTGTTGTTCAATTGGATATCGGTGATTTCTAAAGTATGATCAGAGATGACATGTACTGGCTTCACGATACGATCGTCACCCTTGTTGAATTGCACGAGGTCGGAAATCTTCCAAATAAGGACTCTGGCATCTTTACCAGCTGTGACCAAAAATGAACCATCTTCAGAGACTCTCATAACTGTCGGCGTTTGATAATGACCCTCTTTAACGTTAAGTAGTAATCCAGAGTTCAACTCCCAGACGTAGATCTTACCACTAATGCCTGCACCGATCAATAGATACGGTAATCTGAACTTGGCTTGTAATTTCCCCTCTGTGTTATCTTCATCCTCGTCCTCATTCTCTATGTATTCAGTGTTTGCATCTCGAAGGCCTCCAACGTTCGGACAGAGTGTGATACATGATAATTGTTCCGGTATTGGGATTCTTTGATCTGGTGACTCTTTACCCCAAGTATAGACATTGAGCAAGGCTTTTCCTTTGGCAGCAACAAAGATACGATCACCAGGTTTGGTACCGGTGATGGCAGATCCATTAGGGTTACATCCAGCTTGACGGAATGCCAAAGTTTGAGATTGTGAGTGTAGCGTGGTGGCAACGGCGAGTGAAATAGTTCCCTGTTTGTCATCAGGGATACCCTGGCATGAGTAGAATACTATTTCTTCCATTATGGCTGTCAAATATAGTGGGAACGAATATATCTACACACGATCAGACAAGAGAAGCTCATCGCCTAGGCTCGGAAATTTTTCATGCCTCAAAAAGCGGGGCTCGCAACCAATTTCTCGGGAGGGCGCAAGATTGGATCAACGCGATCTGAATTTATTTCATCCATGGCCATCACCAAGGGGAGAACCCCTGGATCAAGAACAGCAACAGGGCGCTTAGTCTCACACTCATCCCAGCAACTGCGAAGCACACTCCAGAACAACATTCCAAGATGCCAATCGATATGATAGGCGCATTGATCTCTGACGGGCCTGACGCAGTGCCCGGCTGGCGCTACATCCAACGCTACGGTCCAGTAGTCGCCACCGCGGCGGCTCTCAAGTGGTATTTCAACGGGAAGTCCAACACATGGGAGCGTGACCTCCATGGGAAAGTATACATGATCACCGGTGGTACCTCTGGGTTGGGGGCGTCCATAGTGGAGGAATTAGCCGCCCGTGGTGCTCAGTTGATCTTACTTGTGAGAAGCACAAATGATTATTGGACCACCGAATACGTGAACGATCTCAGGGATCGTCATTCCAATTTCTTGATCTATGCTGAAGATTGTGATCTTGCTGATTTGCACAGCGTGAGAAAATTCGCCACGAAATGGTTGGATAACGTTCCTCCGCGCAGATTGGATGGTGTGATCTGTTGTGCTGCTGAATCCTTACCTTATGGTAAAGAACGTGAGAATTCCATCGATGGTATCGAGATCCAAACCGCTGTTAACTATGTTGGTCACTATCATCTGTTGACGTTATTATCTCCTTGTTTGAGAGTTCAATTACCTGATAGAGATGTCCGTGTCTTGTTGACTACGTGCATATCACAATCTCTTGGAACAGTTGATTTGGATGATCCATTGGCGTTGAACAAGAGATACTCAAAGAATGCACCATGGAAGGTGTTTGGTGCCTCTAAGCTTGAATTGGGATTATTCGCTAAGGAGTTCCAGAGAAGATTGATTTCAATTCCACGAAAAGATGGTGCTCCATGTAATGTCAGAGTTAATGTTGTGAATCCTGGAGTCATGAGATCACCAGGTACGAAACGTGTTTTAAGTTTCGGCTCATTATTTGGATTATTCTTATACTTGATAATGTGGCCAATATATTGGATTTTCCTCAAATCAACGAGCCAAGGTGCACAATCATTTTTCCATGCTTTGATGAGTCCAGATTTCGTCAATATGGATGGTGGTAACTTCATCGCTGATTGTGGTGTCTATGTGCCTGCAAGAGCAGAGCTCCATAGTGAAGAGTTCCAAAAGACCTTGTATGATAACACTGAGAAGGCTATTGAAAAAGTTGAAAAGGAGAGTGCGCTCCAAAGGAAGAAATTGGAGAAGAAGGCCGAACATAGTGCTGACAAGGCTGGAAAGGCTGAAGATGTCAAGACTGCTGAACAGTCATTTGGAATTTCAAAGAGCACCGAAGATTTATTTCCAAAGTTTGAAGAACTCAACCCAAATGAAGTTTCACAACCTTCCACCAAGAAACAAGAAGAACCAAAACCAGCACAATCAACTTCTTCAAAGTCTTCAAACTCTTCAGGTGCAAAGAGAAATAACAAAAAGAAAAAGAAAACTTGATCTGATGTGGAAATATAGAGGTTGGCTGTTTACCTATATACTGGTGATCTAGCAGCATAGACTAAAAACAGTCTAACTTGGCACGATAGTAATGAATATTCTGGCTACAATTTTGGACAAGGAACATCTTGTAGTGTCAGTAAGGGAGTTAATTTCTTTTTAGTAGTAGCGCTGTCTATGGTCTTTCGTAGTTTGTGTATCGCAGGTTGGTAGTATCAAAGTTCACTGTTCCTCGGAGACAAAGTCCCGGCTTCTACTTGAACAGCGGTTAGCATCGGAAACGGTGAACTTGGAGGTGCAAACACCTTTAAGGTTCTAGATCTACCTTTGATAACTGCTAGTTCTACTATCTGTACGCCGAAGTAAGGGAACACCAGAAGAACTGTCAAACATAGCACCTTTGAGGTCATAGCACTCCAAGACCTTGAGCGATACCGGCCGAGACGCAGATAGATAGCCGGGTGGTCAGGGCCACACAGCGATGCAGTGGCTGTTTATCTGGCCAATCAGCGCAGGGCTCCGGGAAGGCCTGCACTCGGCGGAAGAATCAATCAAGACTGACCCAAGAACAGACAACCAACAACCATTCAACAACCACAACCCCTCACACAAGCATCACACGTCACAAGGAGAGGCTCATTCTGTGAATACAGCCCTGCGATCCACCTGAACTTGATAGTTTTTACGTCTTGCCGCCCACCTTCAACATCTGGTTAGCGACTACCAATCACACCACTCATCATCACATATCAACTACCCATCAACAACGAAACACCACTGAATGACATCTTCCCCTGTGAGTTCACTCACCAAGCTTCTTCAACAAAGGCAACCCGAGGACAAACGACGTGTTCCAAGCGGTCCGAGATCAAACCTGTCTATCCAAGTCCATGAAGCGCCATCTGATGACGACGATGATTCCGAGCTGACCAATGCCATCTCCATTGAAGGAGTTGAAGTCAACGTTTATGAAGATAACAACCATGGGCTTAGCCCACTTGAGTTCAATACCCCATCAGCCAGCAGTTATAACCAACGCAGTCCCATTGCTATCAACAGATCATCCTACTCTGCCGCGCCACCCATCAGAGCACCAATGAGTACATCCATCCATAGACATCCATCCAACGCAAACGTTAACAGTCTGCATTCGCATCAGAATTCATACTCCAACATCTCCCACATTTCATCCAGTATTCCATACTCCGTCCCATATAATGGTGCCCAGAGTGCGCAGACTTCAGAGTTGTCATCAAGTGTACCACGCCATTCTGGATTACCATCTAACATTTCCATGATTGAGTCTACTAATATCACATCCCCACCGGTTAGCAACACTTCGGATATTGAACCTCGTTTTGTCGTTTCCAAACAGAAGATTGCAGCTGCTCACTCATACTCCAAATCAGCATCTCAATCAAGTCTGAGCGGTGGCGGATTCTTTTCCCGTTCGAAGAAGGGTTCATCACAAATGGATCTTGGTTCATTCTACAACAATAACTCACAACACAATTCCAATCAGTCTTCATTGAATTACAATTCCCCAGGCGTCTCAGCGAATGGGCATGAAGTTCTCTCCGGTTCACCATCAAGTACTTCGTCAATGGAATCAAAGATGTCACAATCAACAAACAGGCATAGTTCAATGGCTGATTTGAAGAGATTTTTTAGAAAGTCATCCTCGAGCACTATTCCCTCTATTGCTAACTCACCAAAGAACTCATCTACTGGATATGGAGTGTCACCTTCCCAATCATTCAGCAATCTATCCATTAGCAGTCGTGAAAGATCTGGTTCAATTTCTTCATCATACAACAATAACGTCTCAGCATACACAACTCCACAGGTATTACCATTCTCTAGAAGATATGGGAAATTTGGAGAGAGTCTCGGTGCCGGTGCCGGAGGTTCAGTCAAACTTGTCAAGAGACTTAACGATAATGTCGTGTTTGCAGTAAAGGAATTCAGACCAAGATCTGCAACTGAGACTCGTCGTGAATATGCAAAGAAAATCACAGGTGAATATTGCATTGGCTCCACTCTTAGACATGCTAACATTATTGAGACTGTTGAGATTGCATATGAGAATGATCGTATTTTACAAGTTATGGAATATTGTGACTATGACTTATTCGCACTTGTTATGTCAAACAAGATGTCCACTGAGGAGATCAATTGTTGTTTCAAACAAATATTGACTGGTATTCAATATTTACACAACATGGGTCTTGCTCATCGTGATTTGAAACTTGATAACTGTGTTGTCAATGGACAAGGTATTGTCAAATTGATCGATTTCGGATCTTCTGTTGTTTTCTCATATCCATTCTCACAAACATTGATTGAAGCTTCAGGTATTGTGGGTTCTGATCCATATTTATCACCAGAGACTTTGGTTTTCTCAAAATATGACCCAAGACCTGTTGATATTTGGTCTGCTGCAATGATTTATTGTTGTATGACGTTGAAGAAATTCCCATGGAAAGTTCCAAAATTGTCGGATACAAGCTTTAAATTATTCTGTACAGGAAGAGATAGTGATTCATTGAGTGCATTACTTACGAGAAAACCATCACCAAAGTTTACAGAACCAAAATTGGCCGGTAAACCAAGTGGGTTCTCAAATCTGTCAAAGGCACTTGCCAAGCCTGTTCCTTCATTGGATAATCCAAGATCGTCATCAAGTGGTGACCAAACTCCAAAGAGTGGTGAAGAGATTGAAGATGATGATCCCACTCCAGTTGTCACTGATATTGAAGAATCAAAAGAACCATCAACCGAAGCTCCAGCTTATGACGAATCCCAAACCACATCCACCACACCAAATACTAAACAAGGTGAATCACATACATCGAACCTCGTTGGTGAAGCCCGTCTATTACAAGCCTTACCTGCTGAAGTGCGGTCTGTGATTGGTAAGATGGTTGATCTCGCACCAGCTTGCAGAGCAACCATTGATGAAGTGATGCAAGACGAATGGTTACAGAGCTTGTCAATGTGTACAGTTGAGAACCATTTCGATGGATCTGGACTTGCTAGACCAATTTATCACCATTGTGACGATCATAAGCATACCGAGGTTGATCAAAGTGAAGCACATATTGCATCATTGGAGAAGAAGAAGAAAGGGGTAAAGAAGTGAAAATTTTAAAATTTTATTTCGAGATGAGGGGTAGAAAAGAGTGGAGAAAATCTTGATTAAAGTGAGCTCTGTTTGAAGAAGCAAATTAATTAACAATTAGATTGAAATTTCTTATCGTAGTGTGTTCAACTTTGCTCATTCCATCATCAAGCATCAGTAATGGTGAGCAATAAGTCTTATATCTGGTGAAATTCACACACTAGACGGGTATTTACGATGCAGCTTCGTCTCCTAACAGTTTTGATTGGGGCGGCGCATTGACATACATCGTAAAGCAATGACGTCGGGGTTTGGGAGATAAGGCCAGCACTACTTCTGATCATCGGTTTTATTGCTTGACCCGGTTCCCCTCCTATTAATTAAAGATCCAAGTGCCGTGATGGTGACATAACGGACAAGGCCCATTCAATAAGGCAAAAAAGCAAAGGCAGTGGACCGGTGGGGTTGTGAAGTGGTACGACGTTAAGGCCCATCCCTTTCCCGGGGACACACTGCTCATCGATCTGGCCTGGCCCAGCTGGAGTAGGTTGGCGACACATACGCACCCCGGCTTGGACGAGATTGCTGTGTCCAAAAGTCGACCCAGGACAATATATCAATGATCCTTAATCCGTGGGGTGGTGTTTTCCCACTCCTGTGCTCCTTATATACCGTTCTGTCCTCTCATCCATAAATCTTATCTGATAGCTATCACAAGACCGTATACATTTGCAAGAGACAACACAGAACGATAACGATACGATGGAGGTGAATCTGCACGAGAGACACCATTCCACCAGTGAGATCCTTGGAAAGCCACATAGATTCGAACTACGCTATGAACATCAAACCTTCAAGCCAAACAGACCGATCCAGGCCCGGTTACACCAATACAGCTTTGGAAATGGTCCGGGACATTATACATACAACCACTCATCACGTAGACCATCCACTTCAAGTGGCGAGAGTTCATTCCTAGGCGATGAAGAGGCGATTTGGGAAGGGGTTGAAACAAAAACACCAGGGCCACGGAGCCCGATTGTGGGGAATGGACACCTGGCTGGGAGGTTACAACAACCGCCATTGTTGAGGTCGGTTAGTATGCCGATGATGAAGAGTGTGCTTGTCTCTGAGACGCCAGAGTATGAGAGGAGTGCACAGAATTCCAGAAAGAGTTCACTGGTTTCAAATTGTGCTCATTCGAAAGAATGTTCCATTGCTGAGGAAGATCTGGAACATTGTCATAGACATCATCATCGCAGGGGAAGTGTGGCGATCAAGTTTGAAGAGAAGAAGGTTGTTGATGAGAATAATCAACAAAGTCAACAAGGGTCATAATAATTTGGTTGATCAATAGGTTATTCGTATATTATTTCATGGCGTTTTGCTGATTATATTTGCTTAGTTTTACTTGGGTGGGATTTGCTTTTCGGGACAGGTTTTTTTATCATTTTGCTACTTCATATATGGTTTAAAGCGTAGTGTTTTTATTCATACAATATAAAGCGAAAGACTTCCAAATATCTTGTGGCTGACCAGCAGCTCGAATTGATCTCATTTTGATTTATCGATCCGATCAATGATTTTAAGCTTTGACGAATCATACCCAAGTCTAGCACGAACAGAATCTGTATCGATACCATGATCAATTTCCTTACCCGCTCCTTTCACTGGTTTTTTAGACTTGTCCAGACTCCATGCTTCGGTTTGCGGTTTCCATGCTAGACCATCATCCTTCTTCTCTTCGGACACTGTACCATCGAGAGAAACCTTATCAAGGAGGTTTTTAGCATCCTTCTCAATATTCTTTGAATCTTTGACAGTTGGTTTGGATGCGGACCCAGCTTTGTGAACTTCGCCTGGGACTTCATGTATTGCTGGGTGATCTTCATACTTTGGGTGCTCTCTGTTTGTTTTTGGTTGAACGGCATGAGGTCCCTTATCCAATAAGTTCTTGCTCTCCCTAATGACATCTTTGGCACCCTTTTCAACTTTTCCAGTTTTGGTCAAAATGCCATCAACAACCTCGGTTTTGGACTTTACATCTTCAGTCGTTTCTTTATCCAACGTGGCATAATGTTCAAATTTCGCAGTATCAGCATCAACTTTGATCTCATCATCCAATGCACCAACTTGTGATAATAATGATTTCGATCCAGTTCCAGCTCCAGTTCCCTTTGAAGTGACACTGGATGGAATTGAGCCACCTGGTGAGGCTTCCAAATACTTGTAATATCCGAAACACGTTGCACTCAATATTAAAAGCGTGATGATGATCTTTCTCAATTGCTTAGGATTTTTGGAAACGATCTCCTTATCTTTATAAGTAGCGTTATACAATGGAAGTCCACTCATTTTGGTTGGTTGTTTGACTATGTAGCTTGTGAGTAGTTGCGGAGATTGGGGTGGTGCGAATAAAGAACCCTAGCTGAGTGGTATGGCTAGTGGAGGGTTATCGCAGGAGAATCAATGGGAATGAAAAGTGTTTATCACCCGTGTAGTGCAATGTGTGACGGAGACGGATTGAACTCTTTTTGACGCAGAAACAAAAAACGGATCTGCGCTGCGCGCTGCGCGTCTAGAACCAGGCAGCTCTAGACTTCCTAATACAGTAATAGTAAATAAACCCCAGGATATAATTGACAAGAAGATCACATGACCAGTACACGTGACTTTTGGGAAATCGGAGAACATCAACACTACTAGAAGGGCTGTAGTGACATGTCCTCCACAGCACATTAGCCGCCCACCACACAACCATTACCACTGCCCCACCAATGAAGCTCAGCACTTTCGATTACGAGCTGGGATATCCAGTCTTCGATGCCAAGTTCATTGACGCCGCCACATTGCTTGTCACGGGAGGCAGCCGTTCCGACAACATCGGTGATGGAACTGCTACAACTAGACTCACCGCGCTAACGGTCAATTTTGAAAAGAAGAAGAAACTCAAGAGGTTTCGTGAATTGAAATTGAATGAGAATGACGATATCCCAACCGTCCTCGATGTCGAGAACAATGTCATCCTTGTTGGTTGTAATGAATCGGCTGAATCGATCAGAAATGGCCATAACCATAACTTGAAGAAATATATCTACAAGAATGAACATTTGGTCTACCAGACCTCTGCATCTCTCGAGCCAATTTCCATGCCGCTCCAACAACAGAAATTGATACGGCTCTCACATGATGGTTCGATCGCTGCTACCGCCACGTCCAAGTTACCAACCGTGATCCACATTCTCGATGCACTGAAGGTGTTTGTCAAATATGAAATTGAGACAAATAATGAAGTCATGGATTTGGATATCTCTCCAGATGGGAAGTCTCTGGCTTATATCACTTCGAATTCGTTGGAGATCATTTCAATGGTAACTGGAGCTTCGATCACCCGTGAAACAGGCTTGAAAGATGGGTTATCGAAAGTTAGATTCCAAGATAATCATCATGTTCTCGTTGCGGTGAACCTTAGGGATAATTCAGGTATCTCCGTGAAGAGATTCAATGTCACCACGAAGGTGAAATTGATTAAAGAGTCCGTGGTTTCGAAGAACATCAAAGGCATCACATCGTTGGATATCAATATCAAGAACAGTGTTGTTGCCTTGTCTGGTATTGACAATTCCATTATTTTACTCAATTTGAACAGTTTGAAAACCCTCAAGACCTTCTCCAATGTCCATACACAATCAATCACAAAAGTGACATTCAGCCCTGATGGTAAGTTCTTGGCCAGTGTTTCACCTGCAAAGACCATCAACATCGTTGAGATCCCAGATGCGATGGGTGTTGAGACTCATATGATCTACAACACGTTTATCAAGCTATTCCAGCTCTCTGTACTTGGTGCTATTGGTCTGGGTGCTTGGTTCTTTTATCAATCGAGGGAAGCCCAGAGACAGGATCAGATATCGGGTTATTTCACATTGGTTCAAAGGGCTCCTACAACTGAACCTACTTTGATTATTCCAACTTCTTCATACACTGAGGCAAACTTTTATGAGACTTCCTCAACTAAGTTGATCACAAGCTCGGAAGCTGTCATAGAGGATGTTCCAAGTGAGACTGTTACTCCATCTTCATCCATGAAGAAAGTGTTATCGAAGAAGACCTCCATCACTCCATCATACACGGAAACTTCATCAAAGTCATCGGAAACCAAGTCAAGTTTGACCACGCCTACATCAGTGGAGTCACCAACCACGTCAGTTCTAGTCACTCCTTCAGCTGTGTCTTCCAAGACAAAACTCAAAACGAGAAAGTTGACCAAGAACAAAACGAGAACCAAAGTTAAGGCCAAAAAGCCAAAGGCCACCATTATCTCATCAAGTACTTCTGATGTGGAGTCTTCAGTTGAATCTACTGACGAGATCTCTACTTCGTCAACACCATCATATTCACCAGCCATCCCACAAACTACTTTCTCCTCAAGATCAACCACATCCCAAAAGACTTTAACTGAATCGAAGTCCACAATTGCTTTGACCACCGAGGCTACATCAACCAAACGGTCGTCAGTGAAGAAGACTAGAACCAAGAAGCCACGTACTCCAAAGAGAAAGATCACCAAACAGTCTATCGAACCATCCACGCCATCTACTGTCGCCGACCCAGCCATTCCTACTACTGGGGCTACTATTTTTTCATCCAGCTCTTCTTTGTCCCAAGTTACTCAGTCTTTGCTATTGACTCAAGGCTCTATTGCACAGTCGAACTCCGTTCCACTATCAAGTTCCTCTGTTGATCAAGATTCTTTTATCAAATCGATATTGGATCCAACCACCACATCCTTGACATCCGAAACTTTGGATGAGAGTGCAGCTGCGGCCAATGAATCTGATATCACCATTGATGACATTTTTGAAACTGTCGAAACAGTGAAGCCAGTCAATGTTGAAGAAACCATCACAGAAACAGTCACTCCAGTCGTGCAAGAAGAACTCGATCTATCAACAAGTTCAAACAGTAACATCATCCGCAAGGCTCTTGCCACGGATATTGCCGAGGATGACTCGGTGGCTGATTCCGGGAGTGAAGCTGATTCAGAGAGTGAGTCTGACCAAAAAGTTAACATTGAAATCTCCGATCTCGATGTCGAGAGTTTTGACGAAGCGAGTGATGAAACTGTCATTCTCAAAGACACCGTTGCCCATGAAGCATCCGCTCCGCCATCTGTTCCGAACACTATCTCTGGTGAGGAATCAGTCTATGAAGATGCTCATTCAGTCGAGGATGAAGTCACATCAGATAGTGAATCTTCTGTCCAATCATCATCTGATGATTCTGAAACTGTTGTTTCCGAGGTCCCACCAATTCCTGCTGATGAAGTAAAAGACATGCCTGAGACGGCTGTTGTTGAAGTTGAAGATGATATTGATGTCTTGGAAAAGAAGGAGTTGATAGAAGAAGATGGTACAGATTCTGATTTGCTTACTGTTGACGATGATTTCATGCCACCAGGTGAGGGGGAGGACGATGAAGAATCTGATGATCGCGATCAAGAATCATCTTCTGCTGAGGAGTCCGCCAGTGAATCTGAAGCTAACATTGAGGCCGATTTTGAAGAAACCATTGCATCTCCAAAATCGTACCAGGTTGAAGAAGACGATTGGAGAGGAATGTATACCACCACTGATTATGACTCGATGATTTATGCTGCACCATCGGAAACTGTCATTCCATCTGTGGATCCATCATTTATTACTGAATCTGAAGATATCACCAATGCGCCAGTTTCAGATGAAAATGAAGAGCTTGTTGAAGACGATGAACAAGTTGAAAATGTCATTGAGAAGAATCAAACTTTCTCAGAGGATGATCAAGAAGATGATAGTGAAATGGAGGAGGATTCTGATGAGCTGGAAGGGGATCAATCCGAGGAATTTGATGAGCAAGCAGACGAATCATCCTCCGACGAAGCTGAGCCTATTGTTGATACGGAGACTGTTGAACAGTCACTCATTACTGACGAGGTTGAAGCTGAAGAGATTGTTGAGCTTGTCGAAGAGCAGTCCACTCCTGAAGTCGAAGACGACCTTCCGGAAATTGAGGATGCTGAAGTTGAAGAAGATAGTGGATCTAGCTCCGAAGATATTGATGAGGACGAATTTTCCGGTGCATCTGAGTCTGAGGATCTTGAAAAGGATGACGCTAGTGATGAAGTTGCTGCTGATAGCGAATCCCTTTCATTATCCCAGGAGGAACCATCCGAGGCGGAAGTACCATCTATGGAACAAGATGATGAGCCAGGGGACGAGGTGGATTCAGAAGACGTCGAGCAAAGCTCAGGAAATGATGAGGAAGAAAGCCAAGACATTGAAAATGCTATATCTGATGACAGTGCTGATGAGGAAAATCTGGACCATATTGAAGAGACTGAAGAGGAATTAGAGGAGGAGGAGGAGGAGGATGTATTCGATGTATTGGATGCCGATGAAGAGAGTGATCAGGATGATGACTCGGAAATCGGAAGCTCAGAGGATGAAGAATCTGTCGAGGAAGATAGTTCAGAGGGGGATGAGGATCAGGGGGATATCATTGAGGAAGAAGAGGATGAATCAAATGAACACGATGAGTTATGATACTTAAAATGATTCACTACCAAAAGTTAATTATGTTAATTAAAGTCTTTTAATACTGCAAACTTCGTAGAGTAATTTCTATAAATCATTACAACACATGTCGAGTCATTCCCACTTTTGTATCCACTGGAGGAAAGAAAACGGATACACCATACTCATTTCCCCCCTCCCCCATGGCGTCAGCAACAATTGGATTGTGGAACTGATAGTAAAAGTTGCAATGTCCACTCCCGAGTCCCTAGTCTATATATATTTCAACTTTCAAGACTCATCACCATATCACTACTTGATTGCGGATAAAACGTTGATGTTTGGGATTCCTGGACTTTGGACAGGGACAAATCGGTGACCGCCGAGTTAGCGGGGGGCTGGGGCTGTCAGAGGATCAATAGGAAATATTAGTCACTGTAGTACGAAACGTGTTAACATTCTTCTAGCCTAAATGTAGCCGCCATTCTGCCTGGGCCGCACCCGTTTCACCCATTGGATACCCAGCCCCGCTACTGGAAAGACCGTCAATAGGTGAATGCCTTACAGGTGCCTCAGTAACCTTACCTCAAACCTTCGGTGAAATTGGCTAAACTACAAATGCTAAGTAGAGTCATGCCAAACCTTACTAAAATTTTAATGATTCAGCTTATCAACAAAATGCATAAACGTACTACATTATTGATTTGATATTTTTCCAGAAATATATTAGTATAGTGTATTCAAAGTATTGGGCAAAATGGGTAACAATTTAACAGATGAATTAGGCAAGAAGTGCATTAGCCTTTGAAGAATCCTCCGTGCTCGAAGCATTATCAACATGTTCTGTGTTAGCCTTAGCCTTCAAGTGATTGATATCGATATCAGAAATAGATTCACCGAACACTTCAGCAACCTCTTCCAAAGTACGACCAGACGTCTCAACAAAAGTCAAGTAGACAACAACCAATTCGACGGCAAGAACACAACAGTAGACAATGTAATACTTCCATTCAATGGCATCCATTGCAATTGGATTGACGAAACCGTTGTAGATTTGCATAAGTTGCTGGATCAACAAACAAAGATTGATACCCTTTGCTCTGATTGTGAATGGTAAGATTTCAGTCAAGTACAAGAATGGCAAACCATTCAAACCCAAGTTATAAGCCAAGTAGTATAAGAAAATCATAGCCATAACACCTTTACCCAAGGACTTATCCTCGAAGTTTCTTTGTTGGTTGATAGCGGAAAGAATCGTCCAGATGACATATGTGAGAAGCATCGAAGCGATTGAAATGATGAATGTGTGTCTTCTCTTTGTAGTGTTGAAAGCAAACAAGTTGATAATAATGGAGATACCATAGTTATAAATCATCAGACCACCATTGAAAACCAATTGTTGTGAGGTTGACTTGATTCCAATGGAGTCCAAAACCTTGGCCAAATAGTATGAGACTAAACCATTACCAGATAATTGCATACAGATACCAATCCATGTTAACAACCACAATCTCTTTCTGTTACCAGGAGTCTTAACGAATGACATGTATGAGAAATTGTCAGCCAACTTCTCCTGTTCCAAAGCTAATTCAATCTCGGACATTTCAAAATCAACAAGGGCACCACCTTTTTCCTCGTCACCACCAGCGTGGTATTTCAACAAAATAGCTCTGGCTTCGTCGTTTCTACCCTTGGAGATCAAGTATCTTGGAGACTCTGGAACCAAATAGATCAAAACACCTTGAATGATAGGAAACATACCTTGTAAGACAGATGGGATTCTCCATGACCAATTTGATCCAACGTTTCTCGTACCAAAGGAAACCCATGCAGAGATGATTGCACCCAAGTACCAATTAGAGTTGAAGAAAGCAGTCACGGCTTGACGATGTGTAGGATAAGACAATTCAGAAATCAGTGGTGGGGAAGAACATGTAGATAAACCGTTACCGAAACCCAAAATGATTCTGGCAACCAGGAACATGGCATAAACATTCTTCTTATCGTGTAAACGTTCCTCTCTGACAGTGGACCAAGCACCAGCACAACTCTGAATGATGGTACCAATAATCATGAAGATGTTACCAAGAGTGATGGCGTTACGACGACCATATCTATCAGAGATAGAGGCAGCAACAGTTGTGGAGAGTAAGACACCAAAGACAACACCGTTGGCGATAGCACCCAAGATAGCACCACTTGGGTGACCCATAGCAGCCATCCAATCCGGCATCGATTGGAATGCATTCAAAAGAGAACCATCGTAACCTGTGTTGGTGGAAGTCAAGGAGATGATCAAAATTAAAGAGTTCAACTTGAGCAAATGTGGAACTCTCCACCAATGACGACCATAATTGGGAAGATAGTTCTTGAGATGTTCACCATTTGGTTCGTGATTTGGATTCTCATCTGGTTTTTCAATAGTAGTTTCGCCTTTCTTCTTGAAGAATTTCACTTCATCAGCAAAGAAGCCAACCATATTGTATGTGTGTGTATAAGTTTGTTTGTTTGTTTGTTTGTTTTTTAGTGTATTCACTAGAGATGATAATAATAGAAATGATACGAAAGCTTGTGAGATGGAAAGGAAAGGGCAGTAGAACGAGTATTTATAGGTCTTGAGGATCTATGAAGCGGTAGACTATGGGGAATGGGGGATGCATGTAGGATGATGTTAGGCTGTCTCCACCCCGAAGGATGCTCACCCCAGAGTCATACATTTCTAGCTGGTACCGCCGTGTTGAGTCTCTCAATAATGCAGAGCGGTGGGGGTTGAGGTCTCACGGTCTCATGTTTTTGAGGGACATATGCAACTCAGCTGCATCCGGCGATCTTATGGTTTTTTCCAGCTTAAGCGGGACGGGGCTTACAACCAGTACTATTACAAACAACAGCTTTTATGACCGTACAGTCCCGGTGGATGGTGGTTGACTCTTGAAAGTGTGTCACTTGGATGAGCTTGAGGTATAGCTAGTATAGTCTGAGCGCACATAGTACTAAGCAGAACTCTGACGCTTTTCTAACCGACATGTGACATCATTAACCACCCGTCACAAGTTCTTGGTATTTTTTGGCTGGTCGAAAAGAGGATATTTAGCCGCATTTACCCGGCCGGATGCAGACCCCGCAGGCCCCGCACTCCCGCATTGCCGCATTCCCACCTTCTTCCGAGCAACCAATCAGCAGCCAGGATACTACCCGTCCAAGCCCCCACGGTGATTGAACATTCTTAGTCATGTATCTTCCGGCACGGCACCGACAAATCACAAGTCACAAGTCACGCCAGCTATCACAACAGATCATCATGGAACAATAATTACCATCATCCACTTCCTGAATGCACTGTATTCCGTTGATTTGGCTTGGCCTTAAGCCTAATTATTCCGGCTCCGATGTTCTACGAAGGGCTGGTTAGCCTATAGGCAACAGTCAAGCACCAAGGTCCGTCGTTATGGCTTACAGAGGGGGGTATATTAGGTGATGGTTCGTAAAGCTCTATAATTTATTTATCATGATTTACCAATCTGTGTCTATTGCCGTTTGAAAACTCATAGGTCGTAACTTGTAACTTAACTTGTAACTTGTAAGTCGTAAGTTCCGTTTTCAAGTCTATTAATATAAATTTTACAGTTGGGTTTAGCGCTCATACTTAACGGAGTAATATTGTTACAGGAACAAACAATACCATAGTGAGTTTCTAAAATCGGACTTTGGGATTGACAAAGTCATTGAGTAAGTCACCACTAGTAAGATGATTAGTGATAGCACCAATAGATATTCAACAGGGTTCGAAGATGCTCACGATTGTTGTTGATCCTCCGGATTAAATCTCACTCCGGTGGGCCGGATGAGACATGCTGTAGTAAGTCTGGGGACCTTACTGCAACTTACAAATGGTTCGGTAGCGTGTGCATTTTTCCGCTGTATCTTGAGAGTATGGCCAGAATAGTACTGTGATACCCCACTTGACTTTGTGACTCTGTATATGGCTGCCACTAATATTCAAAACTCAAAGGACTCGTTCAATAGAAAACAGCACTGAGTCAAACACTTGAATAATATCAAGATTCCAATTTCAAGTTCGTCAAGAGGACTGGTTATTTCGAGAAGTTGACTGCATCCGAGATCTCAAGATTCGCCTCAAGTCTGTACGAGAGGGATCATCTGGAAGATTAAGGAAGCCCGAGGTGGGAAATATAAAAATCTCATCACTCCGAACAGTCACGCAACCTCTAGCCTCTCAGGGGTTTATATCATCGTTAGTTGGTAATAATAATCGGCTTTCTCCAGAAACCTAAAGTCTCAACAGCCCACCGATGAGCCCTGTGCGGCTGTTCTTGTACTCCGAGGGTTAAAATCTATCTCATGATTTTTATTCTCTCCGGATCGGACCAACTGTAATTAAGCCGGAGAGTGGTAGTATACTTCCGAACGTTTTTCTCTGAGATTTCACCAGCTGCCAGATCCTAACTACTGATTATCCTGATTTTCTTACCCTGAACCTTTTGTGTATCATATATCATAAATTTATAAAAGCATTACACACTAAGCCATCAACATCTTGGCTCTCTCTTGACTTGCCTTGCAAGTTTCATCTGAAACATCGTCAATATGTTCAGATGAGAACTTTCTCTCCTTCATGAGGTCATGAGGTCCAACTCCAAACACCTCAGCTACTTCCTCCAAAGTAGGACCAAATGTCTTCACGAATGTCAAAATAACAAGCTCAACGGCTAAGACACAGCAGATGACGATATAGTATTTCCACTCAATGACATCCATGGCAATTGGGTTCACGAAGCCATGGTAAACATTGGTAGTTTGCTGCACAGCAAATGACAAGTTGATACCTTTGGTTCTGATGGTGAATGGTAAGATATCGGTCATGTACACGAATGGAAACCCGTTCATCTCCAAATATCCTCTGATTAAACTAAGTGTAGGTCAGACCCTCGGCATTGGGTGCCATCTGTGATTGGCTCGACCCGTGGATTGTCATGCATCGAGTGGGAAAGGATCATGCAACAGTGTGGAGAGGTGCCAAAACAAGGTGAATTTTGGGACTTGAGTGGAGTAAGTCAAAAAGTCTCTAGGACTACGGTTGGTCAACAGGAGGTTAATTTCCGGTATGGGCCGTACCGCCGGGTGCGAAGATTTGGTGATCGGTAGGTTTGGGAAGATGCATGTTACCTTGCCGATGGGGGGTGACCTCTCTGGGAAAACGGGACTTTTTTAACATCAACGTATGGATGGGGTGCATAGATCAATGTCGTTGATGCCTTCCAGTTAGGTACCATAATGGCTCAAGCCCACTGTAGAAATAGCCTATAGCTCTGTTTTTGCCGACAACGAAACACCCGACAACTGGTTCTTGTCAGAGGAACAATTAGTCATTACTAGCACGAAACAACATTCTTCTAGCCTAAATGTAGCCGCCATCTGCCTGCACCGCACCCGTTGCACCCATCGGTTACCCGACCCGTCAATAGGTGAGTGCCTGACAGTGCTCGGGGTTCGACCTCATTCTAACTTCCCAAAAAATAAAAAATGATAAACCCGTTTTGAAAAGTCCTTTAGGTTCTATCATAACTTGTTGGTTTTAAATGTCTACTGTTGGAGTTATCTTTTTGACAACGGGATTATATGGAGAACTAAGTCAGGTTAATTCCCTACTTTTGTTGATTATGACTATGATCTCATTCGTATCAAATTGTCATCAAACTACAACCTTTATACGAACTAGTGGACAATAAGATGTGATAATAATTATTATCTATAGCTCATCGATGAATTTCCCCAATGCAATGTCATAATCATGATCGTGCACGATGGTGTCGTCACTATCGTATGATTCCCATTCGTTCTGTTCAAATTCTTCATCCTCCGATGAGGGGTTTGGCGTGTCAATGTGGATATGATCCTTATTGGTGATATCAATCAGATCTGTAAACATCGGTTCCGATATCGTGTCGATGGTGTCCGCACTGATGGGTCTCACGCCCACCTCGTTCGAACTCTTCATAGAGATGAGACCCACCACTGATAATGACACTTTGATAGAGTACCAGAAAACGTTGAATACAAACTTCACTGGTAATTTGAAAACACGTCTCCACCAAACCTGCAACATTACCAGTCCGAGACATACAAGCCCGGTGTATATGATGTTCTTATCCCTTTTAGAGGATAGTTTGATCTGTTTGATGTATTGATCACTCCTATTCAACACCAAGTTTAACGAATCGTAATTCGTTGCTATCTTCGCCATGGAATCGTCTTGGATTATGAGTTCCTCGAGGTTCAGTTCACTGGTGATCAAAGACGTTTGTAATATCTGTGATGATTTCAACAGGTTTGAAGTGATTTTGTTTGTCGTTTGTAATATTTTCTGATCATTGGATTGTTGGTTCGTCTCTGTAAAGTCATTCATATGGTCATATTCATCACTCATCGTCTCGTCAACCTCAGTGGTGATGGTCAACGCATATTTATCATTCTTCCTCTGTTGGAAGCTCGTTGAATTTGCAGCACCGATATCCAACTGTCTCTTGATGAATCCCTGCTTGTATGAATTGATAAACCCATTGAACTGATGATATTCCACAGATACACCCTTGGTATCGTTCTGAAATTGTATCTCATGACGGTAGAATTGTAAAAGGTCGGTGAATGTGGCAATGCTTTGATGAATATCGTCTTTAAGTTGGGTGTCCTTTAGGTCCGTTAGACTGTGTAATGATCTGTTGAGTTGGTCCTTGATGGTGTTGAGTCGGGACACAGTGGTGTCCATCTCTTCGCTCATTATATTGTGTGTTGTTATGGGTGGCGTTAGAGAGGTCAATGGACGAGTGATAGTGTGTGATAGTATGGATTTGGATGTGTTATAGCTGATGTTGTTGCAGTTGGTCTGTTGATGATTCAAAAGCCGCGCCGTGTTTGAGGATGAGATTACGTCAGCGCCGCTAGTATGATGGGGAGCGGGTTCAATATATACACTGGTTGGAATAGGATTTATTACTATAAAGGTTTGTTTCTGGTACCAGTTAGAAGTGGTTACAGTTCTGACCCTTTTTAAATCCATTAACATTGTACTTTTTGTTATGAATTATTTGCTCATTTAAATATTCCTCACTCTACTTTTCTTCAAAAATCTAGAATTTTTCAACTTTTTTCAATCTGAACATTCCTCAATGTTTAGAAGCAGATATAGATAAGCACTCCAAAGACTCGTAGAAACATCTTGAAAACAGTAGCGGGCCTCCACTAGTATGTAGTATTTACCACCCTTGCACACCCGGACACCGTGGGCGTCGGCGGCGAAAAAAGAGTCAAAGCATCCACTGAGTACCCACCCCCACCGCACTCTCAGATCCACCACAGCACACACCAACGCACACCATGTCCTGGATATTTGGTTCCAAGAAGGAGCAAGACTCCCAGCCACAGCAGACACAGTCGATAGACCAGCAGCTCGGCTTCGACCCTTCACAGATCGCCGACGTGTCCTCCATCATATCCACCCCTGGCGTGCTCGACACCTCCAGGCTCCATCCGCTCGCTGGCTTGGAGAAAGGTGTGGAATACATGGACCTCGAGGACGAGGCACTCACACAGATGGAGGGATCTCAGGGATTCATCCCTTCCAGGGGCTGGACCGATGATCTCTGTTACGGAACCGGAGCCGTGTACCTCACCGGTCTTGGGCTCGGTGGGTCCTATGGGTTCTTTGAAGGGTTGAGAAACATCCCACCCAACGCCTCGGGCAGACTCAGACTCAACACCATCCTGAACCACGTCACCAAGCGTGGACCATTCATTGGTAATAGTGCCGGTGTGCTCGCATTGATGTATAACTTGATCAATGCCTCCATCGACTCCATCAGGGGCAAGCATGATGCCTTCAACTCAATCACAGCCGGTGCGTTGGCCGGTGCATTGTTCAAGTCTTCAAAGGGTTTGAAGCCAATGGCTTATGCTTCGGCTTTGACCGCCGGTGCCACTGCTTCGTGGAATGGGTTGAAATTCTTCTTGTTGGGTTAGATCTTTTTAATGCTTTACAAATTTGCTTGTATATATACATTTCTTTTTTTGATGAGTTATTTGCGTAATTTATGGTTATACCGTTATTGGTTCGGTTTGAGGTTTTTTATTGCTGGTTTCTTCAACTTCTATCGTTCTCTTCTTATTCTCCTTAACCTCATCCAACAATTTCATAACCTCTCTCAGCTCTTCATATGTCTTTGTCTTTATAACCTTTTGATACCAAGGATCCTTCCCTGGGGTCAACCTCGTGATCATATATTTACTATTCCCAAAGAAATTCTCAAACCCCTCAGCGATATCGACATATTCCTTAATGGTACTCTTCCAATCCAATGGATCCATTTGGAAAACCGTAGGGTTCACCTCTGCACATTCGGCAATCATACCACCCATCGAGTCACCGTACGTTTTTTGCAATTCGTGGAACTCCGCACGGTTCTTAATCGCACCGTTCATTATGAAGCTCACGTTGGAATCATCACAGATCTTGATGATCTTGCCTATCGAGTGTCTCAGTGGTGCTTCCCTATTTCTCATCGTTTGCGTACGACAGTGTAATGTCAAATTACTAATCCCCGTCTTGACCAATTTTGAAACCAAATCCAATGAATCCTCCTCTTTTGGCAACAGTCTAATCTTGACACTGATTGGTTTCTTATTCGGTTTGCCAATCTTCTCCACGAGGTTTTCCAATATTGAGCATAACAAATCTGGGGTCTTTAACAGCGCCGCGCCCATCCCTGAATGGATGCTGAAGTGCTTAGGACACCCTGCATTGATATCGATCCCTGACACATCATTAATGACCATCTTGGCAGCCTGTACCGCAATGTCAGGGTTCGCAGTGCCCATTTGGAAAATAACCTTACCCTTTTCCAACTGTGGATGTGTGCGGAAAACCAGGTTCGTGATCCCGGGGATCTTGGTCTGGCCTTTGGAGAGATAATCAACAGTGCCCGTCTTCGTGTTGACCACCCTGTCACAGGTGATCATCTTCTTATCGATGATCTCGGGACCTGTGTGCTGTGTGTTAGTATATGTTTGATGGTGTTCTGACTAATGGGTACTTACTCCATACGAGGTCACAGCCATGTCTTAGGGCAAGCAACCGGGTTGGGAACTCCCCTGCGCGGACCATGGGAGCGAGGACTAGTTTGCTTTTGAAATCAACCATCGTTGGGTGTGCGTAGTGTATGTGTAGTGTATGTGTGTGTGTGAGTGAAGAAAGTGGATAAGCCGAATATTTTCTTTTCCGCCCGGCAGAGAGTTGGACGCACCGCCGTGGTGTGTGGGTGGGATGTGGCACCTGGATCCTTCATACAAGGAAGAGCTATGGAACAGGCTGGTTGGCTAGATGTTGGAGTCTGGTCCCTTGGTAGCACATATGTTATACCGTCACCCTTAAGAAATGAGGATGGTGAAATCTGAGAAGCTGAACCAGACAGGTGAATTCCCTTCTTCGGATCTCTTAATAGCGAACCACAATTACCGTGCCAGGAACCCAGGTGTAGAGCTAAGACCAAGCATACACCAGGTCATACACTAAAACAGTGACATCTCCCAAGATCCATTGTTCAGTGTTTCCATTTGGTTTCACCCCAATAAAAACCCCAAAGAGTGACAAAACAGGGGCAATTTGGGAAATCCGGCTGCGTGGCCCAGGCACAAGGCACGCGCCCAACAACAGGGACCCCTGGGATGGAGAATGTAGCGGTACACGGGTCCCACTACGAGGTATCTGATGGTTCTAGTTGATCTGTAGAACGGCTACGTCCCTCACAAGCCTGTCATACCCAGCAGAGACACTGCTCTGGCTCCGGCGGGCAGGGTGCTGTGGCTGTTGGCCTTCTGTTTCACATTGTAATTCGAAACGTCGCTGCGAAACGCGCCCATGATGCCCTTCAAGAATGTAAAACCACTACGAAACACCCTCCGCAAACACAAACACAGATATATATAGATCTCCACTGCCTCCTACCCTGTTACCAGTCACAACAACCCCTCAGACCCATCGCACACACACACTCACTCACATCCACTAACTTTAGTCATTCATTACACACACCATGTCTGAACCATATCTCGAGACAGGCGCCGAGAAGACGTTGGGCAAGGGAATCAACCTTGTTGACAAGAAGGACTTCAACCATCTGGACCTGATCATCGAGGCCAAGAACAACAGACTCAAAGCTGAGTTCTTCTACATCTACGACTATGAAAAATTCAACAACTGTTCGCTTTTGAAAGAGAACTTCGACATCCTCTCCATCAATGGAATCACCCACACTTCATCCCGTTATGTGGTTCATTACTTGACCAAGGAGTTGAAGAGCCGTTTGAAGAAGATTGACCGTTCTACTGCTAGCAAGCAGGAGTTGGCTTTGTTTCACGATATTTTCAAACCAAGTTTAGGACAGTTTGATGAAAACGATATCAAGAATTCAAATGAGTTCATCAAGCAAATGTTCCCATATGAGGGTTGTTCATTCACGGGAAACAAGTTGGAGTCCATCATTCAGAAGGCGGATTGGATCACTTTGATTTTGAGTTTAAGAATCATTTGGTCATTGTTACCATCGGCTATCATTCCATGGGATTCATACAAGAAATTTCAAGCACAGGAGAAACATGACAATTTCACCAAAATTCAAAGTTTCTATCAACAATTACCATTGTTCCTACCATCCCATAATCACAGCTGTATCCTTTTTGAATTCCTGGAGATCTTCATCACCATCTTTGAGGACGATTTCTTCTTGAATTATAACACCGCTATGGATTTGATCTTCACCGCTGGACAGATCTGTTTCAACAGGGATGAGTTTGATGAGAAGGCCACGGGGAACTCGAATGACGACCTCCATGATTTGCAAGTGTTTTATTACAAGAGAGGTTATGCTTTCTATCATATCTTCATTGCTTATTTGAGATCCTTATCAAAGGAGCCAACGTTTGATAAGACTTCCATCTTTGACACGTTCAAGATTAGCGTTTATCCACCGGAACCATATAAGCCATTGACTCAGAAGGCTTTGACATTGACCGTTCCAACCGATGATGAGTTGAAGGAGACGAATTACTTCAAGTTGATCTCGATGGCTTCGAATGCCACATCAAGAATCTATTCTTCCAACCATACGTTCACCAAGTTTGAGAATAAGTTTTTGGACAAGTTTGAAAACAACCCACACAAGATCATTGAGTATTTTTTTTCGAAATCTTCAAAGAACTACCTGTTGAAGTTTGACAAGACTTTGGATTTTGAGAATTTTAAAGTCAACCCCGAAGTTACTGATTTGAGAAACAAGTTGAAAGATGGTACTTTGTTTGATAATAAGGAGTTGATCTCTACATTCATCAACGATTTCAACAGATATGGGTTTGAATCACAGAGATCGAACGGTAACAACAGTGAAACTTTCATTGCCGATACCATCAATTTCAACTTCAACTCCAATTTGGAAACCGTTGATTCTTTACCAGTGAGAGTCTCAAAGTTGGAGATCAGTGAATGGTTCATCAATGCTTGGAAGTATGAGACATTCTTGGGTTATTTGCAGAACACTGTCGTTTTGAAGATGACCAAAACCGTTGGTGATTGTGATTGGTTGATCATCACGTCTCATGATAAAGTATCCACCACGAATCGTTACTTGACCCCACCAAACTCTGTACAGGATACGATTGATGACATGAAGAACAAGGAGCTCGGTGGATCTTTGGATGACGAGGATGAGTTGCTTGATCAGACTCCAAAGAAGAATTCTCCAAAGACACCACAGAAGAAGGTTAACAAGGCCAACTTGAACAGAATTTCATTCCCTTCTCCACCGAAGGATATTGCATTGTTTGAGAAGGAAGTTGAGAAGAACCTTCAACCACCAGTGAAGACGGAGCCAAAGGTTAAGAAGGAGAAGAAGCATTCGAAGAAACATACAAAGAGAGAATCGATCGGTGATCAGTCGAAACCATTGCCACCTCCAATGATGCCAAATCAAAGAATTACCACTCCAACTCAACAGATCTCTGAACATGTTCCATCTCCACCACCAGTGTTGCAATCAACTGATAACATTGACTCCATGAATTCTTACAATGGTCAATACTTCTCTGAGCAACTGAACATTGCCACTCCAATGACCGTTCATAACCGTTCCACAACGAAGCTTGTCAGACCTGTGAGTTTGTTGCCATCTCCATTGCCGTCACCGATCCCTTCTGCTGGTATTGTGTCCGTTGACGTTCCAGAATCCACCACCGTTGCTGAACCTTCTGATTCACCATTAAAGTCTGAGACCGCCGCTGAGGAACCTGTTGTTGAAGTGTCTCCAAAGAGTCATCCATACCAGGAGTTTAGGAGATCACCACCACAGGCTTCATTACCATCACCACCACAGGAGAAACCCAAAACTCTGAGATCGTCGACACTTGAGCGTTTCCAAACTGCTCCTATTGCTCCACCTTCTCCATCGTCTCAGAATGTTTACAGTGCTCAACAACCATCAAGAAGCAGATTGTCAAAGTTGTTGATTCAGACTGATAATACGAACATGAAGAACAAGAAGGGTGCACCGTCTCCAATCTCTCAAATCGTTCCAAAGTTTTTGAGAAAGTCTAACCCGGAATTGCAAAAGATTTCACCATCCGAGTCGTCTGGTTCTTTGTCTTTTATCAATGATGGTTCAGGTTCAGGTGATAATAATGCTAGGAATAGTATCCTTGCGAACAACCCAGAGTTGGCTGTTTCCGCCGAGTCCATCCCAGAGATCCCATATACACCAAGAGCATTGCGTGCCAGTCGTTTGTCCATGATGAAGGACACTTCCAAACTCCAACTCGATGATGCTACCAACTTATCCAAGGCGATCGATGATAACCGTGGTACATTCGTCGGTGATTCCAGCTCCATATCGAAGCATTCCACTGATTTCTTTGATTCAGAGAGTGAGAACACCCAGGACACTACCCATCATGAGACCGGCAAGGCTCTAGCTACTGACCTTGAAGGATTGATGGAAGAGATCAAGGAGAGTTTGAGTTCTGAGAAATTGATCCCAGAGATGGTCACTTCAGATGGTTCCAAATCTACCATTGCATGAAAGAGTTGATGATGTTCATACACCCCATATACCCCCATATACCCCCACATTGCACATTGCACATTGCTTGTTGATTTTATATTTTGCTCGTTTTCCTTTTCGCTTTTGGCTTATATTTTGTTAGGTTTGTTTAGTTGTATTAATTTTATTGGACTTTTTTGATATTATTTAGATTGTAGAAAGCTATAAGCTTGGCTAGCAGCTCATATGGCATCAAAACTCCAGCTTGAATTAATCAACTCTTAGGATTAACGCGATGACTTGGCACTCTGAAAGGATCATGAAAAAAGGGTTGATGTTTTCGAGTGAAAGAGCCATCAAATAATCACTCCATCTGTATCACTCACATTCACTGCACCATAAAGTCGACGCATATTGCATATACCACAGCCCAACATGGGCTACCACACTCCACAGTTTTCTCTTATTACAAATGATGACGGTTCAAAAAAATGCTATTATTCTTATATTATCCACTTCCTAAATTATTTACAACTCTCTTTCAACAAGCGAGTCAGTTCTTTCACATCATCAGTACGATACTTCGTTCTCAATCCATCCAAACGTTTGTTGAATCTTGACTCTGGGTTTTGATGCACCAATTTTTCATGACGTTGACAAGCATCCCGACGCTTGAAGAATTTCTGACACAATGGAGATTGACATTGGAATCTCTCGGCCTCAGTGTATTGGATAGATATCTCATGATTTGTTGGTGAAGATGTTGGTGAAGATGATGGTGAAGTTGGTGAGCTCCCTGGTGCCATGTTTTCGGAATTCTGACCGATCTGAATGACACAACGATGTTGGGCTGCGCAATGTCTTCTCACTTCAGCACGACGTGGTAATCCCAAGATGGACCATGGGCAGTCATTGAATGGGCATCTGAATGGTCGATTCACTTGTGCTTCATCAATGTGATGGGCCAATTGTAGAAGTGATGTGAAAATCAATGGACAGTGTGCACATTTGTAGATTCCTTTCTTTCTAACTTCTTGGATCTTAGTCCATATCGTTGGGTTTTGCTGTAGTGCTTCAACAATGGAGATTTCCTTCTCAGTCATGAGAATCTCAGCCAGGTCTTTCTCTTCGCGTCTTTGATCCTTACTCCGGTCCTTATTCGGTGACTTTTGCTTCTGTACCTTCTGTGATTTCTCTCTTGTACTTTCAAGGCGCTTAGAAACTGGCTTGTCGAATTTCTTCTTCAGAATTGGTGATTCATGTTCCTCTTTCACAACAGCAGAAGGCCCCCAGATCACTGACCCGCTCATCTCATCCCGTGGAGTTGGTAGATAACCTATGAGTGCCTCCTCTGTTCCAACATCCTTGACGCGTTCAGCTATACGAAGTATTCTCTCAGGGTCGCTCTTTATTGGTGAATTATCAAACGATGTGTCCAAGTTTGGGTACAGTGGTTTCGAAAGTGGTGAGTCTGGATGTGTGAAGTGTGATGCTGGTGTATGTGGTGTTATCGTGAATGGTGTCATTGGTATGTTGTTGAATGGTGTTTCGAATGAACTAGTAGCTGAGTCCAATTCCAAATTACCCCAAAGTCGTGATGGCTCACAATATGAGTGCTCTTCAAGTGGTGTTGATGATGTCTTGATGGCTTCGAAGTCCTGTGATATGAGAATATCAGAAGGGTGGACATGGGTATTCAATGATATCTGTGATAGAAGTGGAGTAAACGACGGGGAGCCAGATCTTTGGGACCATCCGTCAGAGGAGTCATTCATGTGATATTGATGGTACCCAACTGGTAGGTATTCATTTGATGCCATAAACTGATGCTCTTGGTTTTCTAAAGTAGAGTAGCCTTCGTGATATGGTTGTTGTGGCTGGTGGTTGGAATGTTCCGTGAAATCAGACCAATCATAGTCATCGTTGTATTGGCTTTGATGGAATCTTTGTGAGGGTACCACTTGTGGACTGAATGTGCGTTGTAGTGGGTTCTGGATCTGTTGCTGGTGTGGCAAATGCTGGTGCTGTTGGCCATAGTGCTGTTGTTCGCGGAAGGTTTTTTGTGTGGGGGGATGTTGAAAATCACGACATTTCTCTATCTCAATAGAATCCATGTTTTCACTGTTCATTGTATATGTCTTTGTTCTATACGTTGAGGAAAGACCCTCTCCTTCAATATCCGAGCTCGTCTGTTTCAAAGTGGATGCAGCCTTAGTTTTATACAATAACAGAATACAAAATAGAAACTCTTCAGGGGTCTTGGGATGAAACCAACCCGTTGTATCAGCTCCTGCAATGTCCAAATCTGACAACTAGTTTGATGCATGCATTGCAGCCCAGTGCATTCTTGTTCTCTTCGGTGGCATCACCAATAATCAAGGCCATAATTTGAGTCTTCCCGTAGACGAATGGGGGTTTAAGGGTAAATCTGATATCATATTCCAGCTCTTCGAGAGTGATTTGATCTAGTAGATCATCAGCGATACTCATATGGTGACACGTCTAGGTGGCATGGTTGCAGTGGTCTTCCCCAGACCCGTACAGTCGTCCTGCGGGGTTGCAGTGAGTGCCCGAAACGGGAGCATAAACTTTGACGCCTAGTTACCGGAAACGGCAGTTACAAACATGCATCAAGCCGACTAATGCGAAAAGTGAAGTTTACCAGAAAGCGCTGGCTAATTTTGTAACAGCTTAAGCCTTAGTCTTGAAAGCTCATGTCGCCTGACACTACTTAGCGGAAGTGTTCTAAACCCATAAGCCTCTGTATCATCTCATGCACTTGACACGTTGATAAATTCAAGGTTCGGTAGCGAAAGTAAGTGAATATCAGGAAAAGTTTTTCTTGTTTACTAGTTTGCCCGTGTACAAATCCAGGCTACTTTAAAGTGAGTTCCAGATCGAGATAATTCAATTACTTAAAGAGCCTCTTAGTTGCGAGTGCAAAATTGAAATAGTAACTCAGGATTGCTGCCTTCGTCCTTTCGGATGTACTACTACTATAATTGAAGCAAGTTGTCTTAATATGACATGCATTTGAAGCACGCCCTAATCATCAGAATCACTAAGATCTTTGTGAGATATATTTCTACACGGTGAGTAAACTTTGAATGAAAAAAAAAATAGTCCATTCCCAAACCACGAACTCTCATCAACCCGCAATCACACCTGGTCACCTCTCTACGGTGGGTAATATGAATCGTGACCCGCCTTATTACCACGGACTGGTCCCCGGCCTACCCGGCCTACCCACTCCAAGTTTCAGGTCACCTTTACCACTTCCCAAGTAAAAGCCCACCCTGTACCGATTCCTCGGTAATACGTATAGATTGGAAAAGGCTGCATGGCTACTGAGACATATCAGCAAGCCGCCAAGGTAAGAGGTGTGGGCTCATGCCTTCACAAGGCAGATATTAACAATCGAGCTGCAGTACAACCGCTTTTAAGGTTTTGAAGTGTGCATTCGGTTTTTTGACAGAGCAGCTGTAAGAGAGTTATTGTAGGGTGAACCTGACTAAGCGGTACTAGTGGATAAACAAAACACTTGAGTACTTGTGTAAATGTGAAATCCTTCAATTAACTGAATAAGTCTAAACTAAGTTCTTGGTATGATTCAGAGGTTCAACCACTCCTTTTATAGTCGTAGGGAATGATATATGTGTCCTTTCCGTTATGTTCTAATTCTTTCCAGTATTTTTATTCTAACATCACCGATCATTACCTAATATGGTTGTTTCTTTTCTTGTACTAACAATATCTATTAAAAATGATTATATAATATACCTTTGTCTCTCACATCTTCTCAACATCACCTTTTTCTTTTTCTAATATTCTGATATGTTTTCATAGTTTGGAGATTTTTTTGAGTTATAAATTATAATTTCCTACCCAAAAGTTAAATTGGTGGTGAATTAATCCCGGGCGGAACGGATGACGTGGCCGAGACTAAGGCAGACAATCAAAAAGTGTTTCAAGATCAGACCTGACATGTGCCCTGCTCACAAGTGGAAAGTTTAGGTGATCTTGATTATTGTAGATTGAATTTGCCCTTGGATCTGAGAATATTCTGTGTTTCTATGGGGTTCGGAGTTTGGAATATAATATCCCACCTTCCAGCAGTTCGATTTTTCTGGCTGGTTACATTCTCGATCTGCAATGACAGGTCTCTCGAAGTCGGGATTAAGGCAGAGAGAATTAACCCAGTGATAAACAGTACCTAATACCTATGAGTCTTAGGGCGTGATACATCCACTGTCACAAGGGATTTCCCCACAAGGCAAAGGAGTTCGCTTACATATGCAGTAAGTGGACCAAATTGAAGCGATACGAACTTGTAAGTTGTACTAACATATAACCAGTCGCTACTCTACCGTGTCGTATAAGTTGTGGTTATAAGGCTTCACTTTCAATAGTACAATTGTCAGCATGATAACGTGGCGATTAATAACAAAAAATACATATATTCACAGATAAATCAACACTCAGAGGATATCCAAAGGAAGGCAAGCACAGCTAGTCTTCATAATTTTTATAATTGTGGGACCTCGAGTGGGGTCAAACGTAAGTATGGCTTGATGATTCTGAACTTTGGGAACAAAGTCTTAGCCTCCTCGTTTGAGACGGATGGGTGGACGATAACATCATCACCTGGGATCCAGTTGATAGGGGTGGTGATTCTGTTCTTGTCACCTAATTGTAATGAGTCTAACACTCTCAAAACCTCGGCTGTATTTCTACCGGTGGATGCTGGGTAGGCCAAGATCAAACGGATGGTCTTTGATGGATCAATGATGAAGACGGAACGGATTGTGAATTGGACACCCTTGTCATCAACGTTTGTAGCATCAAGGTAGTCAATCATATCGTATTTAACGGCAATCTCTCTTTTTGGGTCAGCAACCAATGGGAACACCAATTGTGAACCGGTGATCTCATTAATATCCTTGATCCAACCGTGATGTGACTCGGCGCTGTTGGCGGAAAGACCGATGAGCTTAGCACCTCTCTTTTCGAATTCAGGTTGTAATTTGGCAAAGGCACCGAGCTCGGTAGTACAGACTGGGGTGTAGTCATCTGGGTGGGAGAAGAAGACGGTCCAGTTGTCACCGATGTAGTCGTAGAAGTCAATTGGACCAACAGATGAGTCTGCTTGGAAGTTTGGAGCCTTGGATCCAAGACGTAATGTTGTACCTTCAGGTTTTGGGATTGACATGGTGAATATGGATGATGATGATGTTCCAGCTGGTCAATTGGAAAAAGAGCAAAGTAGAGGGGAGCAGAGGCTGGGGGTTTTATAACCACAGTGTGCCAGTGGTGATCATTGCGCAGTGGAAAAGTTGTGGATTGTGTCGTTCCACGTGAGCTGTGGCGAGTGTGCCGGGCTTTGGTTCCGATGTGGCACTGTGGCTGGTGAATATACTCTGCGGAATCGGTATGGATAATCGGACCATCTTATTCAGCCATTTAATCCTTCCTGCCAGGCTTCAATCGAGAAACTGTGGCTCAAGCATATCATTCATGGGAGGCATGTGTTATTATTTCTCGGGGTCTGGACTCTGGAGCATCTAAGGCCATCAAGGCTCAAGAGATTCCACTACAAGGCTGTTCATCATAACCCAAACTTCATTAATATACACAAACAAACAAACAAACTATGCAAAATCGACACAACATTATAACCCGTACCAACTATGTCCTTAGCATCATTGAGCCATGAATTTGTGAGCTCACATCCCCATCTCTCTTAAATATTAGAAGTAAGCGGTCTAAAATAAATTTGTCAATACTTCTAAGATCAAATCAGATATAATTTAAACAGTCTCCAAAATCTCATCCTTGTAACCAGAAGCAACTTTCTTACCCTTCTCCTCGGAAGAAGCCTCACCGTGCAAGGACAACAAAGCACCCA